>JAJHJA010000085.1:0-585000 GCA_021202915.1 Heliconius himera | reverse complement strand
GCACAGAAGCACAAAGTGACTTTAAAAGTGACTGGTTGTGAGTACGATCCCCACTCGAAAAAATAAATATTTATATTTTCATTTCTTCCCTTTAGAGTGAAAGCAAAGCGCGGCGTTGAGCTCCATCACACAACACGAAATGCCTCCAGAATTGTCTCCTTCAGCGAAAACTGTGGAACGGAGTGTCTAACACTAGATTTCCTCTACCAACCCTGCTGTAAACAGGATACAGCGTAAAGCTGATTCAAATTAATTCAAAATTGTATTATTACTATGTTACACAAGTTCTACAGATAATAAAAAAACAGTTTAAAAGTTACACAGATAATAAATATTCGGTCGCATCACGGTATACTTTCATCTATTTACTTCACTACACAGTCAAACCACAGACAGCTAAGCTACCGTATTCCAACCGTATAAAGGTCATATTATATCTGTGCAGTCAGTTTGATCTTCGTTCCGCACTAAATACTGTCAGAGAGCTCAAGAATGCTAATTAGATTAGAATATACTGAGTTTAAGATAAAATGTTGGAGACAAAACGGTGCATTGTGTTTTGTATGTATGTTTGTATGTATGTATGTATGAGAATATATATAATTCTGAAATTTAAATAAAATTGCTTTTGTAAATTTTTAAAATGGATATTTTATGAGCATTCCCACATTATTCTAGCATAATTTAGTTTAATGTAGATATCTGCTGAACATAATTATTATTTAAAAGACATCTTTTATAGAAGCCGCTTTTCGTAAATGTTCTAAGTTTGTTCATTTTGCGAGATAAGCCGAGCTAAGACATTTCTGTACTATAGCTTTGCTTCACCTTTTCAGATACATGAAAGTAACTCTTAGTGACAAATATAAAAACTTTCCCTAGTATGTTATGAATTCGCAACGGTTTTCTTTAGTACAGACAGACAGACAGCGGTTAGAGATAAAGACAGGCATGACTATTACCATATATGGATATATTTTTTCTGTCTTATAGCGTCACGCTGTATCCCGCACACAGCGTGGTAGGAAGAGGGAACCTAGTGGTACACTACGTTCCCCCAGAGCGGGGAAATAAAAATATAGAAGCCACAACCTGTCACGTTTGCAACCAATTTGCCATTTGCAATGAATAAGAAACAGTAGACGACAAATAATTAAATAATAATTATTAATCAATCAAAAAACCGAGGTCGGTCGTGGCGCAGGGGCCCAAAATGTGACTGTAAAATCGGCTGGTTGTGGGTTCCATGCCCACTCGAAGAATTAAAATATTTATTTACATTTATTTTTTCATATCTTCGCTTTGATATTGAGGCAAAGCGCGGCGTTGAGTTCCGCCACTCAGCACGCAATGCCTCCGGAATTCGGCGGAAAGTGGGGCACGGAGTATTTTAACACTAGATTCCCTCCGCCTACCCTGCAGTGTACGGGATACAGCGTGATTTAATTTAATTTTTAATTTTAATCAAAAATAATTTTAAACGAAATCAATTTATTTCTAATTCAAATCAATCGAAATACCAAAACTAAAATACTTATCGAATAATCACAATCAAATCGTGTAATAGGTCTCTAAGAGGCCAGATTGGACTTAATGGTTGCTGTTTAAGGCTACTCTACGTCCATTAGACGCATCGTGCTAACACTCGGGCCTTATACGCGGACAGATATTAGTACCGCTTCGTGCCGCAATGATGCAGTACTAATGCAATTAACAAATATACGGCTGATTTACTTTGTTGCTATATTAAAAATATATCAGCTTCACGCTGTATCCCGCATAGAGCAGGGTAGGCAGAGGGAATTTAGTGTTAAGACACTCCGTGCCTCAATTTTCCGCCGAATTCTGGCAGTATTGCATGTTGAGTGGCGGAATTTAAGCCGTGCTTTGCCTCGACACCAGAGTGAATAAAAATAAATATAAATTTATATAAACTGCAAAATATTATATTACAATAAATCTGTTTTATCCTAATTTTAAATAGAGAAGACGGTTGGAAACTTTCTACCATCTGGGACCCAAAATAAGTCTAAAACCCACCATACCAGAGGGTAAGGTACAGCCAGTTCATTCTGTAAAAAACCAGAGCAGTACACTAGATCATTGAGAAATCGTTGGCGATAGTTTGTATATCAAACTATAAATATTTAGAACAACTGACGGACTGCTGTCAAGTGTCTGGTTTGCTGCGAAACGTCTGGTTTCCATGAATATAATATTTCTAAATATACGCAAATAATCAGGTTAAATAGTTTCATTTATAATTATTTATACTTTTGTGGGTATTTCTTCTTTTGTAAAACTAAATTACACAAGATGGGAATCGAATAAATTTATGAAACTCAGTCTCTAGGTCTCATTAAAAGATAGTAGCACCCATAACACTACATTATGTTATAGTTACGCAATGGAATATCGTGATCGGTCAATATTACTATACTTTATACGTAAGATTTGAAGCTATTGGATTCTTTTTTTGGACTTAAACGTATAAGGAGAAACTTCTTGCTTTAGTTTATTTTTTGTATAGATAGAGAGGACCTTGTGACAAGACATTTTATTCTCCGCTTTCCAGCCGGATTTTAGATAATAAGATAATTATCTGGTTGTACATGTAATTTCTCCAAATTTCGGCGGAAAGTGGATAAGGGAGTGTCTCAACACTAGGTTCCCCCTGTCTACTCTGCTATATTCAGGATACAGGGTGAAGCTACAAAACAGCATATTTATTACAAATATCAACTTAACGTAAACATGAGAAACAACCACTTCCATATTAAACGAAACGAAGCTGATGATTTGATTTATGCCTTGATTAATGATTGTACAGTCGGCACGCAAGCTTGCACTTCAAAACCGTTATAGTTCACCTTAAATGTTTATATTAATTGAGTTATATATGTAAGTATGATTTTCTATAGAAGGAAGTATATTTTAAAAGTATATAAATTAATATTACTTAAAATGGTATAAATAATATGTGAGGTCAGTCGTGGCGCAGCGGCATAAAGTGTGAATGTAAAACCGACTGGTTGTGGGTTCGATCCCCACTCGAGGAGATGAAATATTTACTTAAATTTATATTTCCATTTCTTCGCTCTGGTGTTGAGGCAAAGTGCGGCGTTGAGTTCTGCCACTCAACACGCAATGCCTTCAGAATTCGGCAGAAAGTGGGGAACAGAATGAGTTAAGTCACTAGGTTCCCTCTGCCTAGACTGCTGTGTGCGGAATACGGCGTGAAGCTGACTTAAAATGGTATATGACCAGATATGAAGAATCTGTCAGGGTTCATCTCAATCCATATTTGGAATAATCACATATTCAATTTTTTACTAATGTAATATTGGTAATAATTCTTGTTTTACTATCTGTACTCTTACATATTAATCAATTTGAATCCCACACGCAATAATTACAAACAAGATATAAACAGCTTAGCTCTCTTCATTTGTTCAGGCCAATTGACGCCATCAGTTACTGTAGATGCTAATGAAAATATATCTTGTTACGAGTACTGAAACGTTAACAGGGTAGGCAGAGGGAACCTAGTGTTAAGACACTCCGTTCCCCACTTTCTGCCGAATTCTGGAGGCATTGCGTGTTAAGTGGCAGAACTCAACGCCGCGCTTAACCTATAATAATATTATTCTCAGGAATGCTTCCTCTTTTTTTATAATCTAATTTTATATATGTTCTAAATCATTTCCTACATCCTTTAGTATAAGTAGAGCCGTTATCTATATATTTAATACAGATATTTCCTGGCAAGAGTGGGGAGGGATTTTTGCATTTAGATGCATATTTACTCGCAGCCATCAAAGAAATAATAAATCAATAAAATAGTAACGTATATATATTGTGATTGACACAAGCATTTTTCTCTTCTAATAATATATCAACATGTTAATTGAAACGTATGACAGCTCTAATTATTTTTTAATTTCCGGAAACTATATATCATAAAAATAGTGATGTGAAATACTATTAATCGATATTACATTAGTTTCAGATCAACACTAATCGATTCTTCCATCTCATTTATATACAGCTGATTGATACTAACCGCAGTGCAGTGGAGCAATTCATCTTCCTATATCGATAAGCATGCAAATTCCGTAATTATTATTCGTATAGTATTCAATTTCAATAGTTTAATTATAATAGAATAAGTTATCGCTTGCAAATACTACAATACTCTTTACGTTTCTTTCGTAACATTATCATAGACGTCCAACTCATGTGATTTAAAAAAGTAAAAAAAAATCTTACAAAATATTTTTTTATTATATAATAATTGAAGTAAATAAATCAGCTTCACGCTGTATCCCGCATACAGCAGGGTAGGCAGAGTCCGTTTCCCACTTTCTACCGAATTCTAGAGGCATTGCGTGTTGAGTGGCACCAGTGCGAAGAAATGGAAATATAAAATAATTTAAGTACATTTTAAACAAAAATTTGCTATTGTACGTACAATTTTTTTATAATAGAAAAAATCAAATCGCTGGTTTCGCTAATTTTAGATATATTAAATGTAGCGTTGTTTTAATAATAATAAAAAAAATATTCCCTTAATTCCGATTCTATTATGCCGATGATGAACCGATTCTATTATAGCTAAGTACAGTAACGTACAATTGACATAAAGACAAACAATCCGTCCGCCCGAATTATCACTTTCTACACTCGCACCCACAGCCGACTGACACTTTCACGGAAACGTGCGTAAAACGATTTCTTAATCGATCATCGACAAAACGGTAACGCGAATGTGGAATAATGGATTTGAAATCATATTTTCATTAAGAAAGCAAAGATAATCGATTCTAATTGTGCCATCTTAATTATTAAAAAAAAGTAACTTGTCATATGTTATCTGTTATTTGACGTTATAAAACGTTATATAGTCTGTAGTTTTGCATTGGATTTAATATTAAATTCTTTGAATATTCTAGTGGAATTGTAAACAAATGATTAACATTTTTATTATTTTACATAGTGTTGTGGAAATTATTAACAAAGTTTAAAACTTAAGAGTATACTACTAATGAGACGCAATTATTAATATTTACAGCACATAATTATGAAAATTATTTAAAACTTTAATAAATATTAAAAATATGTCCAACACTATTTACTTATGCTTAACAATATTTATGCTAATTTATACTTTAATTTAACTGTATGAATTAGAATAACTACATAATTTTGTTTGTGTGTTCTCCTTGGGCGTACATAATTTTATTTCTTTTTTTATTTTTATTTTGTTTATGTAACTTTTATTTTTGACTTAAACCACATATTCAAAGTTCATATACCTATAATATTTCTTATTGTGACTCTTACAAAGTGTAAAAAGAAAATATATACCGGTAAACAGTTAAATTATGGTCATAATAAATATTTAATTAATACAATAAATTATTTTAATAAATTATTTTTTAAATTATGATATCTTTATTAATTTTCTTTATTTAAAATTTCTATTAATTTACGATATTAATTAAAAATAATAATAGGCATATTTTATAAATATAACAGAGTAATTATATTTTTTATCATAGTGAATTTCTATTTCATTAGATTTAGCATTTTTATTTGCAATTGTCATAATTTTTTTTTGCTGAATTAACTAAAAAAAAAATATTAAATTCTATTTTTATAATAAAAAAAATATTAACAAACCTAATATTTTAAAATATTTTCAGACGAAAAAAAAAATTTAATAAAAGAAATGAAACTCACCAACCACGAACCGCCACTAAAATAAGCAAAATTATATAAAAAACTAAAATTCTAATTCTAACAAGATACCACAATGCACAACACTACACAATGCGCGCGCGCAACCCGGCGTGCGATTCGCGAGTGCCGCGCGACAGCCTCCGCTCGCGTTTATACGGGGGTGCGGACACTTTCGCTGAGGAAAGGGTTTGAAGGGTTAGACGCTTGTTTTTAATTATTTTTTACGAGATATACTTTTGAATGAGCTTCACGCTGTATCCCGCATACAGCTTGGTGCGCAGAGGGAACCTAGTGTTAAGACACTCCGTTCCCCACTTTTCGCCGATTTCTGGAAGCATTGCGCGCTGAGTGGCGGAACTCAACGCCGATCAGTTTATTTTATAGATATACTTTTTTCCGTTAATAAAACTTACTTTGGTAATAAGACAATTATGGTCTGTTACGTATTATATATAGGTATATTTCCTAAGATAGTTGACTCTAGCATCGCTACATTATACTAATGTATCATATTTATTTGTACTTTTTTTTAGATTCACGCTGTATCCCGCATATAGGTAGAATGGGCTGAGGGAATCTAGTGTTAAGACACTTCCACGTTCCGTCGAATTTACTATATAATGCGCGTTTGAGTGGCGGAACTCAACGCCGCGCTTTACCTCATTACCAAAGCCAGAAAATGAAATAATTAACAAATACATTCCTCCGAGTGGTAATCAATATAGGGGATACAGCGTGAAGCTGGAAAAAAAATCTAAAATCCTAGTAAATTTAGAAGCACATATTACATTAACAGTATCTTTTTAATGGTAAGTGCTTGCTTTGGTCGACAAACATTAATGTAAAATGTGTATGGAGCCTTCCTTAACTTGTCTATTCGGGATTTATATGATCGATCCTTATAATTATCAAAGTGCTGTTAAAAGCTCTTCAAATTCAAAATACCGTTGAAAATTTAAACGTATGAAATGATATATCAATGATTTAAAGCTTATAGTGATTAAGTTCGAGTTAGAGGCCGTCGTGGCGCAATGGCACAAGCGTGTGACTGTATTGGCCACGGTTGTAGATTCGATTCCCAGTAGAACAAATAATTATATAATTATTTTAAATTCCGCCATCTGGCTGGCAAATTGTTCGATTCTCTCTCTCTACACACAACATCTCGAAATTTAGGTGTTAAATGGAGAAGAATGTTTTGACACTACATTTTTATCCTGTTATACGAGAAAAATATATTTTCATCTATTATTTACATTTATGAGGCCAGATGCGGCGCAAGGGCACAAAGTATGCCTGTAAACCGACTGGTTGTGGGTTCGAACCCCACTCGAGGAGTTGAAATATTTATTTACATTTATATTTTCATTTCTTCTTCGCTCTAGTGTCGAGGGGAAACCGCGGCGTTGAGTTCCGCCACTCAACATGCAATGCGGCCAGAAATTGGCGGAAAGTTGGGGACGGCGTGTCTGAACACTAGGTTCCCTCTGCCTACCCTGCTGAGTGCGGGATACAGCATGGAGCTGGAAAAAAAAACATTTATTTTAATATGGAAAAGACATCTGCACTTTTCAAGATCTATTATTTCAAAGAATACCTATTCTAGTCGCGATAAAGTCAAGCCATTCTTGATGTGTGGTGTTTCACAACAAGAATTATTTTAAAAGTGGCTCCTGGAGGCCGCTCCGTGCACGCGTGTTTTACCACTCAGTTTGCAGGGACAAGATAATTGTGACTCCACTCTAAAGTAGTATTGAAATATTTTTTTACATTTTTAAAAGTGTTATTCCACACTTAAGAAGTTCTTTGGGTTATTGAAATTTGTAAAAAATCTCCCTACAATCTCCGTAGGGAGATTTTTACAAATTTCCGCTAATAAATAAGTTGTAACAAGCGTATAAAAAATTTGATAAGAACGTATGGCTTAGTGGTCAGAGCGCCTGGTCGGTTTGCAGGAGGCGCGGGATCGAGTCGCGCTATGTTGAATTTTTTAAACGTTTTCTAAATAAGTAGTATTGAAATAACTGGCAACTAAATTTAAGATAAATGAAATATCAAGAAAAAAAATGTATTCTAGTTCTGTGGTTAAAACTATTGTATATATATTTTAAAATATTAATATTAAGAGACCAGTTGTGGCACAGAGGCACAAGAGCGCGGCAATCAACGCACACACAGACAGGTTGTGGGTTCGATTTACAGTTGAGGAAATTAAATATTTAATATTTTCATTTCCTCACTCTGATAACGAGACAAAGCGCGGCGCAGAGTTTTGCCACTTGACAAGAAATGAACTCCAGAAATCGGCAGAAAGTGGGCAACGGAAGTGTCTTAACTAAATTTCACACCAGCTTCAAGGGGGAACCCTTGCACATCCTTCTATGTGCGGGATACAGCTTGAAGATAAAACAATATCTTAATAATAGATTTTTGGTTACTTTCGACGAGTATGCTTCTTTAGAATAAAATTCATTTCAATTTAGAATTTACAATTAAGTTTAAAAAAAATCAAGTTTATCCACTTACTTAATACTACCTATCAAAAGTCAAAGTTTCTTTTACAGTTACAAAGCGCGGTTAGTATTTATGCTTTTGATATTCATCTTAAGCTTTTAAATATCTCAAAAAATACGCCAAAATAGTGTAATGTTACAAAACATTTATATTATTGTGATAATAAAAAACATTTTTGAGGCCAGTCGTGGCGCAGGAGTACAAACGTGTGACTTGCAACCGGTTGTGGGTTCTATTTCCACTCGGGCAATTGAAATATTTAATATTTTAATTACTTCGCTTTGGTGTCGAGGCAAAGCGCGGTGTCGAGTCCCGCCATTGAAAACGCAATGCCTCCAGAATTCAGCGGAAAGTGGAGAGCGGAGTGTCTTAACATTAAGTTCCCTTTGCCTACCCCGCAACAAGCGGGATACAGCGTGAAACTGAAACAAAAAAAAGATACATTTTTATTATTTTAACTATCAAAACATAAAGATAATTAACCTTTTAAAAAGTAAACGTAGAATACATTCTTTAAACAAATCATTTAAATATACTGCTACTGTATCCCATAAATTGTCACGGATTATCTTGTTATAACACTTTTACGTCAGTTAGTTTTTATGATCTTTTATTTTTTTTCTTTTATCTTTTTTCTTTTTTCTTTTATCTTTTATAGACTCGTCTTGTTTATTAAGAGGCGAATTGTGATTTTACTACCTCTGGCTTATCTAATGTATTCCGTAGATGCCGATTCATTGCAAATTAAGTTAATTATTTTCCAAAGAACTTAATAATTTTGTTATAAAAATTGTATGGGATAAGAGGTCTTATTTCAGTTTTATTATAAACTGTAAGTAATTTTTTACTAAAAAAATACAGTTTTTTATTTATATAGATACTAAAAACGTTAAAGAAGTTTGACTGAAAGTGTGTGAACGCAACTGGTTGTGAATTCGATCTCCGAGGAAAATTAAATATTTATTTAAATTTATATTTCAATTTCTTCGCTCTGGTATGGAACCGTAGCGCGGCGTTGAGTTCCGCTACTCTGCCTCCAAGATTCGGCGGAAAGTAGGGAACGGAGTTTAACATAAGGTCCCTCTGCCTATCCTGCTGTGAGTGGGACTGTTAAGCTGATTTAATTCTAAAAACGTTAAATTCAATTTTGAAGTCTATAGTAGTCTATATTGATACTAAAGATGTCCTGCTTTGATTAACAAGTAGAACGTCGAGTTCGGTAACCTAAAGAAAAACAATAATAAAAAGTAAAATAGAATAGCCTGACCAATATTTTACTTAATACCTACAGATAAATTATTTTTAAAAGTTCATATGTTATGTACATTTTATAAAAAAAAGATTTTTTTACATACCAGAGATTTAGATTTTCCTTCAAATATTTTTAAAAATATATTATTATAGCGAGTGAAGCGATCAAGGGAGGAGGGAAAGCCTCTTGTTTTTAATATATATTTTTCATAAATAACTACACCTATAAGAATTGAATAAATACTGACTTGTTATACAGGCACTAATTAAAATCTAAATGTTTACGTGTTAGAGAAAATTTATATTTACATACTAGTTGCTGCCCACGACGCTATCCACATGGAATTCAAAATTAGATCCATAGAGAAATGTGTAAAATAACAATTATTTAATTACAAATTATATACAGTTTCAAGCTGCATTTATAAATCTGTTGTCTGAATGAACGCAAATCAAATATTGAAGAAATATAGACGTTTCATGTCTTTAACAAATAAAGAAGATAAGACTCGATAGTATACCTATATTTTTTAGCTTCATGCTGCATCCTACATTTTCCACCAAATTCTGGAAGCATTATGCGTTGAGTGGCGGAATTCAACGCCGCACTTTACCTCGACACCAGAGAGAAGAAATAAAAATATTAAATATTTCATTTTCTCGAGTGAGAATCGAACCCACAACCTGTCGCGTTCATACTCACACGCGTACCCCTAAAATTAAAAACAAACCCTAAAATTAAAGTAGCCATCGGCAAAAAAGCCATAGCCCAAACTAATAAATACCTATTAATCTGTACTAAACGATTTAAACACCTCATTGCGGTACTAAAAGTATCTCGGAATAATGTATCATAACCGTTTATTAAGGCTTTATTTAAATGATTACATACCGTATACTTAACGTGACCACACGTCCCGTTTTGAACGGGACTGTCCCGTTTTTCGTGTGTGCGTTCCAGTGTCCCGAAATATGGCACCGAGACGTACAAGCGTCCGGATTTTTCGTAATCTATGAAAAAACAGTGCGCTATTGTCAAAAGATAACTGAAGGTCCACAAAAAAACGAAATCACTCAAAATTGTAGTACCTATACCTAAAAAATCAGGACATAAAGATATAAAAAACCGAAAAAAAACAAAACTATTCTTCTAAAAAATCGTGTTTTTTTATACAATAATTAAAATTTGAAAATTATCGAAACGATGTCCCGTTTTGAGTCAAATAAAGAATGGCTACGTTACGTATACTACGCAAAAAGTAAAGTGAATAACTTAACAGTTTTATACCTATTTTTAGCTTACCTGTACAAAGTTATTGCGTTTAAAAATAAAATGAGCTGGTGTTTACTTTAAACGCAGGTGATATTTAGGGTTGGATTAAACTTACTATAATCAGTTTCACGTTGTATCCCGCACACAGCAGGGTAGGCAGAGGGAACCTAGTGTTAAGACACTCCGTTCCCCATTTTCTGCCAAATTCTAGAAGAATTGCGTGTTGAGTGACAGAACTCAACGCCGCGCTTTGCCTTGACACTAGAGCGAAGAAATGGAAATATAAATTTAAGTAAATAATTCATCTCCTCGAGAGGGGATTGAACCCACAACCAGTCGCTTTTACAGTCACACTGTGCCGCTGCGCTACGACTGGCCTAAACTAAACTTACTAAGTGTCTTCATATATCTTGTATTATGTAGAATAGGCAGAATTTAGGTAAATACTAGCGACCAACGCGCGGCTTCGCCCGATTAATCTTATTGTTATATCATATCCAAATTCAAATTTTTTTTTATTTGAAAATTTGCATAAATTATAGCTTAAGTGTTATTCTGATGTACTGTAAAGTTTCATCCAAATCGGTTCAGCAGTTTTTGCGTGAAACTCTAACAAATATCAATCATCACAAACTTTCAAATTTATAATATTAGTAGGATACGTCACTCCGTTATATGTATACTAGCATATCTAATATTTTAAAAAAAGTATAGATATAGAAAATATATAAAAATATATTTATACATGGATATATTGGCATTTAAAAATATAATTCCCCTGAGTTAGGTTCCCACCACCGCCGTATCCGGTAATCCTAACGATAGCATCAGTAAACATAATAATATAGGTAATACATTATAATGAGGGAATAAAACTTAGTTCTATCTTTAAAATATTACTGAGAATAAATAAAGAAGCAAACGAGGCCGAACGAGGGGTATGACTGTAAACAAGACTATTCTAGGTTCGATTCCCACTCGTAAAATACAACAAATTCATTATTATTTATTAATATTTTCATAATCACTTTTACAGAACAAGTATGAAAGAAAGATGAATGCCGTCGAGATGCGATATCTTCGTAGGATATGCGGAGTCAGCTTAGCTGATCGAATCCGCAATGAAGAGATACACAGAAAGGTAGGTACTAGCGAGGATGTCACGGTGAGAATGAAGAAGACTGTGCTCAGCTAGTATGGGCACGTTTAAGGAATGAATCATGAAAAAAAGATTTATGAGGGAAAAGTGAGTGGTAAGAGAGGTAGGGAGGGGAAGACCTCGGTTGACCTTCGAAAACATAGTATCTAAGATACCCGAGGATGGTCACGTAAAAAGCATGAGGAGTCCCCGGACATGCCCATGTATGAAGAGGTTGATGACAGTGGACGCGGCGAAAGAAGCATGCAAGAACCGTAGCGTTTGGCGTTCCGTTCTCTCTGCCTGACTAGATCTAGATTAGATTTAGATTACATTTAGATTAGAATTAAGTAGATTAGATTTGAAGCTAGATTAGATTAATATTTCCATTTCTTCGCTATGGTAACTCGAAAAATTCGGCGAAAAGTGGGAAACGGATTGCCATAACACCGCTTTGCCTCCGCTGTTATATGCAGTGTACGGAGTGAAGCTAAAAAAATGATTACTTAAGCATGCTGGTGCGTCCCAATTTAATTTGGTCCATTTCTGACGATGTGAAGTATGAGAAAATCACGATTATGCCAACCGATTTCTATGCTTTCTTTTTTATTGGAAAGGAAACACAAAGTATCCTTGTACTTTAATAAAATTTTAGTTAGATTCTGATTATGGAATCCGGTTGCAGCCGGTTTTTTTTTGTTAAAAATTATTAAAAATTATTGAATCTCATGTTTTCTAAAGTATGACAATCATAAAATGATAATTTTAATTATTTTATAATAAAATGAAATGATTAAGCCCTCGAGAAACAAGCACAGCGGCAAATTCCATTTGCAATAAATGTTTTTAGAACAGACCCATAAATTTTAATTATAAAATATTGTAAAGTGTAGTTTGTAAATTTAATAAAAAAACACAGTCCAACTCTTTTTATAATAATAAGTTATAGAGACATACATTTACATAATCGTTATCAACATTTTATTCCGTTTCACGCTGTATATAGCAAAGGAGGCAGAAGGAACCTAGTGTTAACACTTAACACATACAGACACTCCATTCCTCACTTTTCACCGAATTCTGGAGGCATTGCGTGTTGAGTGGCAGAACTCAACGCCGCGCTTAACCTCGACACCAGAGCGAAAAAATGAAAATATAAATGTAAATAAATATTTCATATCTTTTAGTTGGGATTGAACCCACAGCCAGTCAATCATACAGTCACATTCTGCGCCCCTCCGCCACGACTGGCCTCACTATAAATAATAAGATCTGTAATATATATTTAAAATAGGCAGTCCTTTTATAACATTTTGTATACAAAGAAAAAAATATTCATCACAGTAAGAACCATTATTAGGCCTGGCCAACATGCACTTACACGCTTTTATTATTTTATTTCACGATGCCTGGAAAGTGGGCTGCGTCGGCAAGTGTGTACATGCCTATCTATACGGGCAAGTAATCAACACTAATTGTCCATCGAGAATATAAAGTTATTTTAATTTATATTCATTATCTTTTACTTTATTCTTGTTGTTTTATATATAAATTGTGGTATTTTTTGTAAAGACTTATTTAGGAGTTCTACTTTTAAGTCTTTAGATTATCTATCTTGGGTATATGAATAAGGAGATGGGAAGTGGAGGGCGGTCCGCGTCCCTTACTTTCATGTAGACAGCCAAAATACAGGAGGTATCATATAATCGTGGTAATGGCGCTGTGCGACATTGGCTGATCGTAATTGGATGGTTTTGGGTTCGATTCCAAACGCTCTAATAAGATATAATAATAAACGGCGTTGAGTGTTGCTTGTTAAAATTGACTATAGATGCTAGGCTGTCTTTGCCTACGCATGCTATGCTTGAATAGGTGAAAAATTATATGTGCTATTTACACGCGCCTGTCATTTCAAAGCATTCATTCTAAAATGATAGCTGAAATCAATGAGAATTTTCGTTATAATATATGGTGGATATAGGTCTGTTATACTGATAAAGTTAAAGATACGTTGCGGCGTTGAGTTAAGCCACTCAACAAGGAATGACTCGAGAAGTCGTCGGATGGTGGGGAACGGAGTATCTTAACTCTACGAGTATGTTCCCTCTACTTACCCTGCTGTGTGCGAGATACGGCGTCAAAATATTTTTTTTTATTTTTATTTACTTTTTCTTTATAAGTAATAATTTAGCTGTACTTAAAATTAATAATGTCTAACAAGGTTGTTAGAACTGACGTATTATTTTTTTATCATCCTTTGCAGTACATATATAGATATGTAATAATATTGTCTCGTCTATCAATGTCTTGTGAAATTATAGTAATAGTAGTTTGGTATTCAATTTTGCAGCTGTAACTGACAAGGTGATACATATATAACATTATCTATATATACAGACTATATAATTATTGTGCTAATTTCAGTCATGGCTCAGGGGCATAAGCTTGTGACTGTGAACTTGACTTGTTAATATTTTCATTTCTTCGCTCTGGTGTGTAGTGTGGAGGCACAGCGAAGCGTTAAGTTCCGCCACTCAACACACAACGCCTCCACAATTCGGAGAAAAGTGGAGAGTGAGGTGTCTTAATACTTAGTTCCCTCTGCGTACCCTGCCACATGCGGAATACAGCGTGAAGTAGAAAAAAAATGCAATAATAGTACTTATAGGTAAGTATATGAATATATTTTTTTATTTAATAGGAAATTTAAATATAAGTAGAGATTGCAATATAACTATATGCTTTAATAACTGAATTCGCTTCGTAACGAATGGAAAAATCGTTAACATTATCTGCCCAGTTTAATTACATTAAATATCTGTAAATAGATACTAAAACACACTTGGTAAAAAGATGACCAGTACTTAACACACTTAAGTTCTGCGTTTTTCTGACTCGAAAGTGCGCAAAATCGATATTTTAAATCGATAACATAAAACTCCAGCGTAATTCCTAATCTTCTCATTAATAAGCACGCAAAACAATAAGCGAATAAAACAAATAAAAGTGTGATATAAAACATAATTTGCACCAGTGGCCATGACGCATAATTAGACATATCTTTGTTGTTCATAATTCTGCGCCGGCGCACACGTAATCGATCTCGACAAGATGTAAGCTAAAGATGATTTACGTAATTAGAGTAGATTTAGTAATAATTTTCTTTTTATTGGATAGAGTACACGACCAAAAGAGATTGAGGCCAGTCGTGGCATAGGGGTGTGTGGCTGTGAGCGCGACTGGTTGTGGGTTCGATCCCCATTCGAGGAAATTAAATATTTAAATTTAAATTTTCATTTTGAGTTCAACCCACTCAACACGCAATAACCAAAGAATTCGGCGGAAAATGAGGAAAGCAGTGTCTTAATAGTTGGTTCCATCTGTTACTCTGCTACATGCAGGATACAGCGTGAAGCTGAAAAAAATACATTTATTACGGTTATACACATCTGTCAAAGACGTTGAGACGAAATTATAGTTATTTGTTTTTAAATTGATATCAAAACTAGAAGCTCAGGTGAAACAGTTAAGCATTAATTTACCAATTTTAATATTTTAATATGTGCGATTTTGTTCAATCGACTTCTTACCTGACTTGGTCGTATCGCGCCTAGTCCTCATTTAAGACTTGTTGTTGAATTTTTGTAATATGTCTTAAAGAAATCCCTAATTCGACTTATACAACACCTTGAACTTTTGTAGTATATCTTAAAGAAATCCCTAATTTCACTTATACAACACAATGATACATTCAGCTCTCGAAGTCTCCCTTACTTTATCAGCAATCATCGGCATTCGCAATACAATTTTTTTTAAAATGAATGTTACAAATGTCTTTATAAAAAGATTACTTTAACATTACAGCCGTCCCCACCCTTTTTAAATAAAAAAAATATCACAAAGATGAGCTAAAAATATTTGAAAAGCTTATTGTAATCTTTGATTTACAATACATAAGCTTCCTTTGAAATACTATATTTATATTGACATTTAAGCTGCATTATAAAGATATTCACCTAAAACATATTTACTTTTGGTTGTCAAAAGTCATTGAGTATACAGATACAAAACTGGCAATCGAGTTGAGACTTAAAGAGGGGAAGAGTGCATAGTTTCAATAATATTTTAGCCTTTTTTTCAGCTTCACGCTGTATCCCGCACACAGCAGGGTAGCAGAGGGAACCTAATGTTAAGACACTCTGTTCCCCACTTTCTGCCGAATTCTGGAGGCATTGCGTGTTGAGTGGCAGAACTCAACGCCGCGCTTAGCCTCGACACCAGAGCGAAGAAATGGAAATATAAATTTAAGTAAATATTTAATCTTCTCGAGTGGGGATCGAACCCACAAGCAGTCGGTTTTACAGTCACACTTCGTGGCGCTGCGCCACGACTGGCCTCAATTAGCTATATAATAATATTTAAGCTATTACACCCGAAAACTGAGTAAAGTAATAACAGGGTTACTACATACCATATACAGTCTCCCCTACTATCATTTACATTTCTGTATAGGCAAATAGCTATATGACAAAAAAATATTATAATTATAAAAATTAAAAAGAATCTTATTTCATAATAACTTTTACATAATAAAAGAAATTAAACGCTTCTTTGCCATCGTAAAAAATATTTTAAACGAAAGTCTGATCTTTATTCTTCTTAAATATTAACACATCTTCTTCATTATAATATAGATAGATGGATTATTATTTTGACAAGTCTCAATTTTTTTAATAAAGTCAAAATTTTTGGAAGTTGTCGTGACGCAGCGGCACAGGTTACGGGGTCTGACTAATAATGCAACGGTTGTAGGTTCAATTCCGACTTTGGGGACTGAATTAGGTTCATTTTGCTCGCTCTGATCAGTATCAGACAGTGAGAACAGTGAGACTCAGTGAGACAAAGTGTGGCGTTGTGGCCCTCATTCAACACGCAAAGTCTCGAAAAATGGGAGAAAACTGAATTTTAGTACTAGATCCCGTCTGCCTATAAAACTAGGGTTAGCATTGCACACTACAATAAAAATACGAAAAGAGAATTGAACGCGCAACCATCACGGACATTCAAATACATAGAACTGTTGCATATTGAGATCATAATTTTTCATATCAATAAACTTTTATAGGCCTTAAAAATTTACATATAAAAATTATCAAGCAATTATAACTTACTTGCCTTAAATAATTACTATATTAAAAAAATAAGATTTACGGTGATTCTTATATTTAAATTTTACATTCACCGTTAAAACGGCTAAATTTCATTATAATATATTTTTTATAAACTATATAGTCAAGTACCATATAAAATGACCTGAACGGGGCACCGACCTTTGAAAACACCAAAAGCAAAGCTTGATCTTATAATATATTGGCGAAAGATTTCTTCTGTTACTTTAGAATTATTACTGATCACGTTGTAAGTTGGATTTTCATCGTAAAACACGCATTGAGATGTCTCAACATGGACGCTTCAATTCAAAATCAATAAAGAAGATTTTTAAACATTTTTTAAAGTGTTTTTCCACACTTATTAAAGAAAAATACTTATTTAGAAAACGTATAAAAATTTGAACGTAGCGGGACTCGAACCCGCGCCTCTCGGTTCAAATTTTTATACGTTTTCTAAACAATAAAGATGTATTGAGAAATCCCTATTATGCCTTAAAATATATATTTTTGTTATATTAATGAATGATATATAAAATCCAGTCGTGGCGCAGGGGCACAAAGTGTGACTGTAAAACCGACTGGTTGTGGGTTCGATCCCCACTCGAGGAGATGAAATATTTACTTAAATTTATATTTCCATTTCTTCGCTCTGGTGTCGAGGCAAAGCGCAACATTAAGTTCTGCCACTCAACACGCAATGCCTCCAGAATTCGGCAGAAAGTGGGGAACGGAGTGTTAATACACTCCGTTCCCTCTCACACTAGGTTCCCTCTGCGTACCCTGAAGTGGGCGAGATACAGCGACACTTTACATATAAAATAATTCAAAGTCTGTCGTGGCGCAGGGGCAAGTGTGCGACTGCAAACGCGACAGGTTCTAGGTTCGATGTCCACTCAAGGAAATTATATATTTAATGTTTTCATTTATTCCCTCTGGTAACGAGGCAAAACGCCGCGTTGAGTTCCACCACTCAGCAATGCTTCCAGAATTCGGTATAAAATGGGGAACGGAAGTGTCATAAGGGGAACGGAGTGTCTTATCACTAGGCCCTCTATATACCCTACTACGCGCGTGATACAACGTGAAACCGAAAGAAAAAAAATAAAATACCAAAAAACTTCGAAACATCGATATTATTGATGATGTTCAAAAGAGGCACATATGTTAAACACATCCGCCCCTTTTCATTTATCACCCCTTCGCAAGTATCGACGGGCAAACAGTTAAAACAAAGATAAAGTTGTTTGTGCTAACAAGCTGACCCGATGACCGCGTGGGCCAAATTTATAATCTACTATACTTATAAATTACATTAAAAAAAAAAGAAAAAGAATATAAGACAGTTTTTTTTTAGGTTCACGCAGTATCCCGCACATAGCAGGGTAGGTAGAGGGATCCTGGTGTCAATACACTCCATTTCTATTCACACACTTCCATCCACCATTTGCCGCCGAATTCTGGAGTTGTGGAACTCACTAGAGCGAGGAAATGTTAATAGTAAATATTTCATTTCCTGGAGTGGGAAACGACCCTGTTTTGTTGAGATATTTAACAAAAAAAAAATTAAAAAAACGTCGTGACGCAAACACTCAGTACAGTAAACTGTAAAAGCGACGGCTGTGAGTTCGATTCCCACTCTGAGTAATGATATTGAAGACAAAGCGAGCATTATTCCCCTATTCCGACACACAACATCTCAAAAATTAAGTATCGGGAATATCGAGACAAGACTGTCTTAACACAAGGTTCCCTGTGCCTCCCTTGGGCGATACAAAGCGGTGCTAAAAAATAAATATTATAAAACTCTACATTTTTATTAATTTCCTGTTTGTACATCAAGAACTTAGTGTAACATACTCTTTCCAATAGTAAACTTAACATTCACTAAATACAAATGTTTATTCTCGTCTCATTACGTACCGCGCGCACCGAATACGTGGTTAGACCCAAAATTTTATCCACCCAGATCTAAGAAATCGAGACGGAAGCTAGTTCTGTGTCTCGAATAAAAAATTAAAAGCGAAAGATAGCTCTAAATAGATTTCTTTTCCAATCGATTGATACTAGAGATTATACTACAGTCATAATGTGTTCAATTTTAATTTGGAACGGACAATATGAAGAAAGGTATAGTAGCTATTAAATGTAGTTAAATGCTAAGGCGCCGTGGCACAAATGTGTGACTGTGACGCGACGGTTGTGAGTTCGATTCCCATTCGGAGGAAATTAATTATTTTATTAATTTATTAATATTTTCATTACCTCGCTCTAGTACCAAGGTAAAAGCGCGGCGTTAAGTTCCACCGCTTAGCAATCAAAGACTGTAAAATTTTGTGGAAAGTGGAGAGCGGAGAGTCTTAAATCTGCCTACTCTTCTACTTGCAGGGTACAGTGTGAAGCTGAAAGAAAGAAATAAAGAAAGAAAGAAGAAAGAAATGAAGAAAGAAAGAATTTAAGTTAAAATGTACGTCTTTATTATGATCATATACGATAGTTGTAAATTCAATTATTATAACAATATCTAATGTTTTCTACTACGAAATCGAAAATTGAGATATCTATACTAGTTCCTACTAATATAATAAATGTGATTTTGAAGATAGATGTTTGTTCCACTTTCACGCAAAAACTGCTAAACGGATTCAGATGAAACTTTACAGTAATATAGCTTACACATCAGAATAACATTTTTTTTATTAGCATCACGCTGTATCCCGCACACAGCAGGGTAGGCAGAGGGAACCTAGTGTTAAGACACTCCGTTTCCCACTTTCTGCCGAATTCTGGAGTTCTGGATTCATTGCGTGTTGAGTGGCAGAATTCAACGCCGCGCTTTGCCTCGACACACGACAGAGGAAAGAAATGGAAATATAAATTTAAGTAAATATTTCATCTTCTCGAGTGGGGATCGAACCCTCAACCAGTCGGTTTTACAGTCACACTTTGTGCCCCTGCGCCACGAATGGCCATTCGATTGTCATTCAAGTCTACAATTTATGTAAATATTTTGTATAATTTTATATACAACAATATGCTTAAGCGGGCGAAGCCGCGTTTGGGTCGCTTATATCGAATATATTAAGTCATTAAACATTCAGTTTTTTCTTAATATCCATAAAATCAAAGACTTTTAATGAAAAGTATTATTAAAATATAACGCATCGCAAAACTCACTTCCTTATACAACGTTGCGTGCACACAGATTTGTTACACTTTAGTAAATTGTATTTAATATTTTCCGGTACGTTCGTATTAAACTTGCAACAGGTTTATTTTTCATATGAAACAAAAAAAACATCAGTTTTGCATCAGATTATAAATATTTACATTACTTGATAGAATCGATTGTGATTTTATTTACGGTTTTATTAAGTGAAATTATATTTTTTTTAAATATTTCAATCTTATAATAAAAACTTAAAACTTAAGTGGAGAACGGAGTGTCTTAACACTCCCTAGGTTCCCTCTGCCTACCCTGCTGTGTGCGGGATACACCGTGTTATATTTTTTTTTACTTAAATATATCTACTATAAATAGAAAGTATGTGACGCAAAAAAAGATAAAAATTCAGTTGCACGTCAAACAAAGAAGCTGCTAATCATTTGTCAGCTTAAAACAGAACAGACAATCACGACTTGATATTTATATACATATATATAAATGTATAAGAATAAGAACTTTTTATAAGAACTTTTTTCAAAACCAAATTTTAAACCTGCATATTTGGTAACCGAGTTTAAAATAATAATATTAAAAAAGAGAATATATACGAAGTGGTAATAGATTCGATTCCCAGACTAAGGAATATCTAATTAAGTCGCACAACAAAAAATATTAAAACTATTTTCATTTCTAAATCAGTCAGTCAGCGCTTCACTATTACTTCACAAACGCGGCGATGAGTTCCACCATCTTCACAAAAAATCTTTTTAAAATAAAGAAAAAATAAAAAAAGCATTGTGATTACATAACACACTTTTTTATCTCTCTGCCTTTTCTAATAAAAGAATAGATTTTTTTAACATATTTTGAACTTTAAATAACACATAAAGAAAATTACCTACATATATATGTGGTATTGTATTTCTTAAACTATTTGATAATTTTTCTTAATCTGCTAATATTAAGAGTAATTTTTATATTTTTTCACAGTCATATTTAAGTGGAGAGAAAGCTGAAGTTTTCATTATGTAACATTATATAACTGACATCATCTGCACGTATATTTTTGTCCAATAATAGCTGGCTCAGACCTCGAAAGCAATTATCTTCAATATGAAGCATATTTTCAAATATATCTAATTTTGGTTTCTTTATTACCTGATAATAAAAGAAAATAATATTCGCGCGTCGTTGAGTTCCGCCACACAACACGCAATGCCAACTGAACTCGGCGGAAAGTGGGGAACGGAGTGTCTTAATACTAGGTTCCCTCTGCCTACCCTGCTGTGTGCGAGATTTATTTTTTATTTATTTAATATTCGAATTTTGAGAAATTAATTCAACAATTACCAAACAAGACTTAAAAATGTTTTCAAAAAAATATTAAAATGAAATTTTAAATGAAATTGATTCCTAGAATAAAGTGATATAATAATTTATTATGTAACTTAAATTGTTGAATGGAGTATATTTTCAATTTCTTATTATATTAGATCGAATAATAAAAATTTGAGGCCAGCCGTGGCGCAGGGGCACAATCTGTGTCTGGAAACGCGACAGGTTGTGGGTTCTATACTCACTCGAGGAAATGAAATATTTAATATTTTCATTTCTTCTCTATGGTGTAGAGGCAAAGCGCGACGTTGAGTTCCGCCACTCAAATCTCAACACGCAATGCCTCCAGAGTTCAGCGGAAAATGGCAGACGGGAACTCTAGGTTACCTCTGAGTGCGGGATAAAGCGTGAAACTGGCACGCATCAGATTGACTTTTGACTCACTGTTATTCATAAAATTCTTAAAAAATCAGCTTCACGCTGTATCCCGCACACAGCAGGATAGGCAGAGGGAACATAGTGATAAGACATTCCGTTCCCCACATTCCGCTGAATTTTTCGAGGCATTGCGTGTTAAGTGGCGGTACTCAACGCCGAACTTTTGCCTTGGTGTCAGAGCGAAGAAATGAAAATATTAAGAAATAATAATGCAAAATAAATAAATAATATAAATAAATAAAATTCTTAACAAAACAATAAAAAAAGCAAACAGGCAAAACCAACAAAACAAATAGTTAAACAACCGCGCAAAAACAATACCAAGATATAATCTATTCAACTAAGTACTCTATTTTTCTTTGAGAGATTTACTTTCATTTTGATCGTATTAGTCGCAATTATTATATTAACACACGTCTCTCATGATTTGTGTAATCTTTTCGAAAGTCCATATGTATGTTTGTCTGTTTCGATCTAAATTTATAACAAAAAAAGAACGGTTTTTTACATGATGGTCCAGTAACCAACCAGTTACAGAACGATATCATCTCAATCATAATAATTGAAGAATATGTGGCAAATGGCTGTGGCAAATGTTCGTGCTTTTATGTGTTTAGATTTCCGGTTCTGGTAATATCTTACTAGGAATTTTTTATTGTAAAAAAGGCTATACTTTTAATATAATTTCTTTTTTCATGGCTTATATGGAAAAAGAATTAAATTACATTAGGTTATCTTTTTATAGTAAAAACGATCCATGCCGATTGTAATGTAAATTAAAATAATTTAAAAAAAAAATAAATTTAAAGAGTGACGTAGAAAGGTTTTTGGAACAGCGACATCTGTAAAAGCGACAGTTTTGGATTCGATTCCTATTCGAGAGAATGATTTATTTTTTTTCTTCGCTCTGGTGAAACACAAATTTATGCAATTTTGACGGGTTATCTTTTAAAAATGGGCAAAAAGACCGAAAAATCTTAACACTCCTACGGCCTCTGCCTACCCTACTATATGCGGGATACAGTGTGAAGCTTACATAAAGCTTTACATTGCATCCTTACATTACATATATTAATTTTATACTTATGCTCAAACTAAATTTTCACATTTTTATAAAAAATTAAAAACAAAAACAACAACATTCAATTGACACACAATATAATTATAATATATACAAAACAATTTCAAATTACGGCACAAACAGGCCAAACCTTAGCTTCGTATCGGAAATAAAAGCGTAGGCGCCGAAGTAGCACGCCGCTATGGTCACAATACTGCCGATCATCCTGCAGAACCAGATGCAGCCAAGATCGCAGCAAACGGGCCTCTGGTTTGGCACTTTCGGCTTAGACGTTGGTTTTGTACATTGTACAGTATGTAAACTAGAATATATATAAGATAAAATAAATCAGCTTCACGCTGTATCCCGCAGACAGCAGGGTAGGCGGAGCCTAGTGTTAAGACACTCCGTTCCCCACTTTCTAACGAATTCTGGAGGCATTGCGTGTTGAGTGGCAGAACTCAACGCCGCGCTTAGCCTAAAAAAAATATTTTTCAGATAGCCAACTATAACAATTATGTATAATTATCTACATTTATAAAAAAAAGGGGAAGATACATATGTACCGTGTATGGCAGAACTAACAGATGACAGACACTAGACGAACGTATAAAGCGTTTACCTTTTATATAATAGTACGCATTAACTAAATATAGATTATAATAGATACTGGAACCATTGATGTGAGTGCAACAATTTATTTACTTTTTATAGAGAAAAAAGAAAAAGAAAACTCTATTATATTGTATGGAATGGATGATACAGAATGCTAAATTGTAGTTATAATTAATTTATGGCGACAGAACACTGAGATGGTTCGATAGAGAATAAAATACAAGTCAATTATTTTTACAAAAAATGGAAACTTGAGTATCTGGTAGTGCTACTTTGTGCTTTGGACTGAAGCGTCTATTTATATTAGTCACATAATAAATTAATGTACTCAAAGATCGAATGTGTGTACTGGTAGTAGTAGGTTTGGTTTTGTATTTCTTCTTTTTTTTGTTTAGTTGCCATGCACATATAAAAAAAAATCAAATCAGCTTCACGCTGTATCCCGCACACAGCGGGGTAGGCAGAGAAAACCTAGTGTTGAGACACTCCGTTCCCCACTTTCTGCTGAATTCTGGAGGCATTGCGTTTTGAGTGGCAGAACTCAACACCGAGCTTAGCCTCGACACTACAGCGAAGAAATGGATATATAAATTTAAATAAATATGTCATCTCCTCGAGTGAGGATCGAACCCACAAGCAGTCGGTTTTACAGTCTTACTTCGTGCCGCTGCGCCACGACTGGCCTCAGCCATGAACATATGTATTAACATATATTGTTTAACTGTTTATCATCAAATTGCTGTTTAAAGAGGGAAAGGTTTGAGATGGTTTTTTTTCGTTAGTAATTTATGTACTATATCAAAAATTAACAACTAAAATATAAAACAAATCTATCTCAATCTTAAAACTGAAATTAAGTTTTGGCATATGATATTAAATCTGATGCTGTACATAAATCTTCAACTTACAATATAATATTGTGTCTAGGGCCGTTAGAAGTCATTTACATTCAATTTTGTATGAGCCATGTATCGTCAGCCATGTACCTTAAAGCAATTAGAGTTACAACATAAATTGAAAAAAGAAATTATATAATTTTACGGAACTTTCTTCAATTTTGCCGTAAGTAACCTTATATAACACATACATCTACTTTAAATACTATTAACTGCTTATATTATAAAAGATTTGTATTTCATTTTAATATATTCAAAATTCGTAATGAATTCTTTTTTATTATTATAATTATTTCTTAACACTACAGACGCTTGGTCCGTACCCTTTTTGAATTTATTATTATATCTAATTTCCTTATCATATATATTAATTACATTATTATTTACATACATTTAATACCTATAATAAGAAAAAAATATTTTCAATTTTACATTATTTTACAAAATTTTACTTAGATCTAAGGTGTTTATATATGAATTCTTAATAACTTACTTTTGTCGCATATCGTATCGAATGTTATACACAACGTAATTTATTTTGGCTAAATATAAAATGAAAAAGAAAAATAATATTAGAGCAACAGCAAAAGCTACAAATTCCAAATACCATAAGACATTAGTAAATATTCCATGCATTTTATTTTATTAATATGTACGTTTCTACTATAGTTTTGACATTTTTATTTTTTAATATTGATTCACAGATGTTGACTCAACATAGCCATTATTCTGCCAGCTACAAATATAGATACTTTCTCTTAATGTTTTTTTATACTTCTAGAATCTAGAGTAAACTACATATTCCCATATACACACAAGTAGTTATGTCAGTCGTGTAGTAATAACAATCTTGTCGTGTTTAATCATTACATAGATTAAATTATACAAATAATTTAAAAATGTCAGCAATATTCATTATTTGACAAAAATTCAAAAACATTTGGCAAGAATAGATGCAGTAGATAGTTATAATTACATACATAGTGGCTCAGTTCGATTTGTTTCGTAGGTTCGATTCCCATCGAGGAAATTAAATATTTAAAATACAGCGTAAAGCTAAAAAAAATCAAAATAGAAAGGATAAAATATCACATCTAGAAATTGAGTTACATTATTTTTATCTAAATGTAAGTACCTAACAAGTGAGAGTGCACGAATAATAAATAATAATTACAAATGGATTGCAACAACTGAATTGTAATTCAATTGAAAAAAGAAATGCGAAATGTACATTAGTTACTAAATCTACCTACTAACTGTCCGTCAATTTTATTCCAATTACAGGATGTTCATAAGTAATAACTTTTAAATTTCATTTCAGTGAAAGTAGAAGGCATCAATAAAAAGTTACGTAAGTGAAATATATAAGAACTTTACAGTTGTATACTATTGAAGCTCGGGTCTGATTGTTTTTTTTTTTGTATTGTTAAGTTTGACCAAGTTAGATATAATTTGAACGCAATATGTAACTTATTACATGTAAAGCTATTTTTTTAAATAAGAAATTACGTGTTTGTTTTTTAATTTCAAATATTATAATTTACCATCGGTTTACTAAGGTTCATGCCACTAACTAACGTGATTTGGACAGGACAGGACAGGACTCAGTGAGACTTTTTTTCAAGTCAATAACTTGATGTACCCTTTTTTACGCATAGTAGGGATGACAACGAAAATCTAGTGTCAAAACTAAAGACACTTCAGCTTTGTTGTCAAAAATTTTGTCATTTCACAGCAAAGAAATTATAAGAATTTAAAATAGTCATTGCACTAAATAGACATCGAAAATATCCTTATTAGGTACCAAATATTAACAGAAAAATACATTATATTTATGTTTTGAAGATATAACATTAATAAGAATAGCACAAAGCAATACTTCAGTCGGAGAATAACAAAAAAATAATAATCATTGCTGTTAGAATTCATTAAAAACCTATAAGTTCTGTTCTTAATTTATGGCGATTCAAGCGTGCCAGTTGAGCACTATTCACTTCGCCAATGTCACGTATGGAGAACACAACTATAGTTCATAATATCATGCCATTCATATAATATTCTGTATAATGAACCATTGGTGGAAGATCCATTTATTTCAAAAGATTTTAGCACATTAAACGTCTACTAGAACTATAATTTCATTGAAAAATTTGTCAAAGTGAAGCATTTTATTATTCTGCAATTTTGATTTATTATAGGAATATTACGTGTTGGGTAACGGAATCATTGCAATATATATAACAAGAATGAAAACTAAAAAAAATATTTAAAAATCAAAAACACCTCATAATCAAAACCCAAAAACACTTACGATATCGTTTTTACGTGCGCCATAACGGAGTTAATTAATTATTATTTTAGAAATATGTTAGTAGAATTGCGTAATAATTATTATCAACATTATATCATTATAGTTTTACCTATTTTAATGTTCCAAATCTATTTTTTAATTTTCACTTCATACATTTAAAAAAATATATAGGTTTAAAAAAAATATTTCCTCTGCCTATCCTGTTATGTGCGGGATACAGCGTGACGCTAAAAAAACTGTAAAAAAAATATTATATTTATTATATTACATATATGTATAATGAGCATATTGTTGATATTAATTTTTTTTATAGGATCGTAAAAGATATTTAATTTTATCTATGAGTTGGTTATACGAGTGGCAATTGGCATATCACGCGTGTCACGTTGTGTCAACTGCGAAATGTCACTTGTCAGTGAAAGAACTGTCAAGTTCAATTCGCAGCTGTGATCAAATTTTTAGGGTTTCTTTAAAAATGAGCAATATTTACACAGAATTTGTACAGGAGTCGTTATATTACACATTGATACTATTACTTTGCGAAAATAGTATTCTAAGTGTCTGTTAGCTAATTTATAAAAAGTAAAATATATCTAAGTAAAGTAAATTATGAATTAAAATATCACATATCTAGCAATAAGTTATGTATGACGAATTTGAGGATCGCAAAATGAAAAATCTTCGCGATTGGCGCAAAGCCCTAAGGACTCCAGCCACTTACAGAGTGGGCAATGCAGTGAGAATTCAGCCACAGTTCATGTTTTTGATTGTGCTTACGGGTGTTTTTCTTTTAATATTATTTTATTATAATTGGTGTACTAGCAGTAGTCAAACATCAACATTACATAGATGGACTAGAAGTTCAAGGTCGTATAATGCTACTTACCCACTTTCTTCCCCATTTCAATCAGGGGACATTATAACATATAAAATAGGATTAGTAGCAGATTTAGACACTAATTCAAAGAGCAACACAAAGCCTCATACGTTTATTAGCTATTTAAAAAGAGGATTTTTAAGTTATGACATTGCAAAGGAACATGTTAATGTATCCTGGGATACTTATGCACCTGCTACCATGTTATCTTCAACTTATGGACAAAAAGGGAGGGGAATGGAGCTATCTGAACTAGTTGTATATGATGGCCGACTACTTACTTTTGATGACCGCTCAGGAATTGTAAATATTGCTATTTATTTTTTAATTAATTTATTTGTCTTGTGCAATGTATATTGTTAATATACAGTGGTGCTTGTATTTAATATAATAGTTATATTGAGGCCAGTTGTGGCACAGTGGCACAAAGTGTGACTGTAAAACTGACTGACTGGCTGTGGGTTCGATCCCCACTCGAGGAGATGAAATATTTACTTAAATTTATATTTCCATTTCTTCACTCTGTCGTATGTCAGAGAGGACACGCAATGCCTCCAGAATTTTGTAGAAAGTGGGGAACGGAGTGTCTTAACACTAGGTTCCCTCTGCCTATTCTACAGTGTGCGGGATACAGGGTGAAGCTTGTATTTAACATTTAATAAAAAAATAAAATAAAATAAACTTAAAATATTACTTCATCTCTTTACAGGTATTTGAAATAATAAATAATAAAATAGTGCCATGGATAATACTGTCAGATGGAAATGGTTTGAATGAAAAAGGCTTTAAATCTGAATGGGCGACAGTAAAAGATGAAATATTATATGTAGGATCAATGGGCAAAGAATGGACAACAGCGGGAGGTGATTTTGAAAGCTTTGACCCAATGTGGGTCAAAGCAATAAATATACATGGAGAGGTGAAGACTACTATTAATTTATATACTATAACATTGCACAAGCACTGAATGATTTTTTTTGTGTTATAAGCATACTATTTAATTTAAATTTATTGTATAGGATTGTTTTATACCTTAAAAATATGAATATGAACATCATCATCACATAAAATTTTTACTAAGACTGAATTCGGAATATCTAAATTCTATAGAAAACTCTAAATATTATCAATACTTAGAGGTTTGAATGTAATAATTTAAATATTTACAGTTATTATTACTCATTTTATTATTCAGGTACAACATTTAAGTTGGGTACACCAATACAAAGCTATCAGACATTCAACAGGAATCCAATGGCCGGGTTACATGATCCATGAATCAGGAGTTTGGTCACCATTAAACAAAAAATGGTACTTTCTGCCAAGGAGATGCAGTCAGGAGTCGTATAACGAAACAACAGATGAAATTATGGGTTGTAATTATATGATAACAGCTGATAGCAATTTTAAAGATATTAGATCTACTGAGGTTTGTTATCTTTTTTATTTTTTTTTATATTTTCACCATACATTTCTGTTCTAGGCTTGGACCGGACTTAGTCTTTTTTACTAAGTCCCTCTGCTGTGCATTTTGTTTTCATTTATGAACCCTAGCTTAAATTAGACAACTAATATATTTGGATGTTTATTTTATTAATAATATCTTAATGTGTTTTTGTATATTATGTTATAATGTGATACTATCACATTAATTAAGTTGAAAATATGAAAATATGAATAAGAGTTATTTCTGTGACTGGGGTTGAACCCCATGCTTGTAGTAAGACACTGTGAAGTTAGTATTGTTTTTACATTAGGCCATAATTATGTACTCATCAAGCTATCTTGGAATTCTTATACGCTTGTCACAACTAATATAAGGCATGTTAAAAATTTGTTAAGAGATTCTCACTAAAGAGATGCTAACAAAAATGAATAATATAAATATGAAAAACATCAAAAAAAGAGATTTTTTTATTTACAGATAGTCGAGCTCCAGCTTAAACATGGGTTTTCTTCATTTAAATTTATACCTGGATCAAAAGATAATGCCATAGTTGCTCTAAAAACTACAGAGTTTGAAGGAAAAACTGAAACATACATAACAGCATTTAAAACAGACGGCAAAATATTATTAGAAGACACATTTGTGGAAAATTTAAAATATGAAGGAATAGAATTTATATGAAAATTGTTGTTAACTTTAACTTTCATAATATGTGGAAGTTAAAGGTGGCATATTTGGATGCAAATGTTAATATAAAGTTTTTATTGACCAATCTAAAGAACAGATAGTATTTTTTTTATGTATACATATTTTTTTGTTTGTATTATGTACATATATGTAAAATAACTAATTGTTACTGTAAAATATTGCCACAACAAAAAATAATAATTAAATTCGATTGATTTTTTTATTTTTTTTTATCAAAATTTGATAATTTTTAGTATGTCTTGTACATAAATCTTACATTAATCTTTAATTTTAGACTTTTACCAATAAAACAATGATTTTTTGATGTTACTTAATAGTGGAAATATTTTTGCTTAGAATTTACCATTGCAGTAACATATGTATATCAAAGCCATTTTTATATTTTTCTGTAAGATTTTTTTATTTAGCTGCAAACTGTTTCACGGACATAGCAGGGCAGGTAAAGGGAACTTGGGAACCTAATGTTAAAACCGCCGGGTTCTGGAGACATTGCGTGTTGAGTGGCTTTTGTAAACATGGCGCGGCCGCGCTTTGAATCATTACCAGAGTGAGAAAATAAAAATTTAATATTTCATGTTTTCAATTGGGAATCAAACTTACAACTTGTCGCATTTACAATCGAACACTCGTGCCTGTGCGCCATGACTGGCGTCAAGTACTTTCTGTAAGAATAATTTATCCTTTATGGCAGCTAATATTGAATTCTATAGAAATCATTGTTTAGCATTCCATAGAATATATTTATACTAGAATATACTAGTAAACTAAAGTATTATATTATAGTATATATATATAAATGTGTATAATATGAATGTTTGTTACATGATTTTTGCATTTTAATAAGTCAAAGTATATAAGCACAATTTCTTCATCAATTCACAGTTGATTGAAAGTTACATTTCGTTTTAACTGTTGTGTACATTAAATATAGTACATATTTCTTTATCATTTGTTTTATTTTAATGAAAAGTTATTATTATATTTTGGGTATATTTTTAAAATATATTATACAGGGTGGAAGTGTCAGCGCTCCTTTTACGGGAACAGCATATAGGGTGAAATATTTTAAACCTATACCTAAAGAAATTAATCAAGATACCTCAACAGTTTAGACGTAGGATTTTTTTTTCATTTCACGATGTTTATCCATACCTGTATTTCGTATGATGCAGTTACGCATAGATACCAATAACGTAAACACATACTACTACAAAAATACTACTTTGAACTTACCTGCCGCCGCCAATACCTACGACTCGATTTCGGAATGAGGCGTATGCGGCGGTTTCCCTTTGATAGGTTTACGTGTGCGTGCGTCGTTCTTGACAAATTGTTTTTTATATTACAACAATAATTTTATTATTTATTTTATTTTAAAAAATCACTTTCATTTTTGGTAATAAACTTTTTTTATTAAATTTATTAGGCTTTTAAAGAGTAGTTAAGACTGGTTTTATTTAAAGTGGTGCTAATACTTACACTCTGTATAAAAGCTTCCAGTTCTCGCAATTTTTTGTGCTCTTATTTGGAGTGTCAAAGGGAACCTGCTGTTTAAGGTTCTGTTCCCCACGCGTTAAGCTACGAAACTTAACGTTGCGCTCTGTCTAGTAAATTATATTACCAGAGCGAGGAAATGAAAATATTTTTTCCCCTTAGTGGTAATCGAACCCACAACCTTCGCGTTTAGCGCTTGGGTTGCGCAAATAGTGAGGTCAAGTTTAAATTGTGAATGAGACAAAATTATATTATTTTGCAGAAAACTATACAAATCTATTTTATCTACACACATTAACACGATGTTTATAGAAAGTAGTGGTTTTTCCAATTATGATACTTTCTTACTAATTTTAGAGGATATAGAAATTGGTTACTTCACAAATGTATTTTTTTTAATATCTCATCATTTCTTATTTTAGGAAATAATTTAATGTTTTTTAATTGAAATTTGAAATTAAATCTGTTTTCCATTAAAATATGAATATTTGGACCAAAGCCAAAAGCAAGGTGCAGCGTTGAGTTTCGCCACTGAATAGGTGTAGGTAATTTAATGTAGTGCTAAAACTACCTACTAGAAACAAACATATAACATATATAAAATTATTTTTCCTTATTTGAGTAAATATTATCAAATATTTTTTTTTTCTGTGACGCTGTAATACCTATATATCAGTATTAGTAATATATAACAAAAAAAATATTTGCCTTGATAAGAAGTTTTAATACTTCCGTGCCAAGGTTACATAACTGTATAAGGCGGTTAATTTAATAAATCTATTACTTTAATAATAAGAAACTTAACGCATTACAGTCAATCTGAGTAACTGATTCGTTCGGGTAACATTGAGAATGGGACCTCGAAGCTTAGAACAATTTTCGATAATTTTTCCGTATGATACTACACTATTATTTAATGTTTATCTTAATTAATAAATGTTAACTTTAAAAATAAAAAGAAACTTAAGAGTCAGCATATGAAAAACACAAATATAGATGAGGATAATGATAAAGTAATTTAGCACCATTAACATAAAAGGTGCTAAATGAATTGGCCATAAGAATTTGAAAATAAATATGATAATGTTGTATCTATAGCAGATACCAAAAATGGCGCTGTACATAGAGCATCATTTTCTGAATCGCGCTGGTAAGATTCTTGGCTAAAGAATGACATTCGAGTCGTCTTGATTATACGACTGTAGATACATTAAATATTTTTAAAGCACTATTGTTCATAGCATAAACAATAAAGTATACAAATACAAAATTTTATTGTTGGTGAAGGTAACCTTAATAAAATATAAAAAAATACAAAAAAAATCTTATGGAAATTACGATAATATAGTCAGTCAATTCTGTTTATTATATAAATAATCATGTAGTACAAGCGGGCGAAGCCGCGGGCGGGCCGCTACTTGTAAATAAGACAACGCGGAACAAGCGGAATAATTGTTTTATTACATTTTATGATCGGTTCTTAGTACGTCAAACTTAGCCTTTTTTTTAATGGAAAAGACAAGGCAAACGAGCGTTCGTGTCACCTGATGATAAGTGACTACCGGCGCTCACGGCGCCGTGCAACACCAGAGGAGCTACAGTGCACCAGAGGTGCGTTGCCGGCCTTTAAGGTGGATTGGGCGCCGGAGCCCGGCATTACCTGATGCGAAACGTAGTGGCACTAAAGCCACTACTTAACACCGGTTTTAAATGCCGGGGGTGGTAATGATCCGGTCGAGTCTGCCCGTGCGTGTTGCCATTGCTGGCGACGTGACTTTACCACACGTACTTTAGTCGCCTCTTACGACACCACCTTACGACACCACCTGGTACCATCCTGGTACTGACCAGGATGATCCTATTCTATTGATGAGGGTAACTTTGACAGACTACAAAATTCAGATTTTCTTTTATATTTTAGGTTTATGTGAATGTCTAAAAGTGAAAAGTATTATGAAAGCACTAATAAAACAAAAACTTTTGCGATATGCTTTCAATTTTAAGACAGGGTAAAAATAGCTCGTATTTGTCAAAGTTGCCCAGATAGTCAGAATATCTTAAAATATAAGAAAAAAAAATATAATTTAAACAAAATTATTTATTATCTACTAATGATTAGAGATACAGTGGGATAGTGTCAGTCTGTAAACGTGATTGTTGTGTGTTCGATCCCCACTCAGGGGAATGATTATCGCCCAATATTAATAACCTATCTCCAACGTCAATCTTAGATTGTTTCATACATCTATCCAATCTCTAGATTGGATAGATATATGAAACAATGTAAGATTAACGTTGGAGGTAGGTTATTAATATTGGGCGTATATTTGTAATGAAATCAAGCACCTCGTGGCTGACAGAGCAGAACAGAACATATATTTCTTCCAGAGTAAAAATACTATTAAGCTTGTACAATGTCTATCTTAAATTCTAATACAATGTGTTATTCTAGAGGAAATCTTTCTTCTTCCGCTCCAAGTCGAAAATTATATCTCGTATTTTTCGACCACATAAAGCGTCATTTTAGTAGTGTCCTCTGGTGATAGTTCTATAAACTTATTTCAAAAACATCTTTTTATTATTTATTTTATAACAAAGAGGTTAATTTACATTTTTATAATAAATTATTGCGAATAATATTATAAATATAAAGGCCATGAGGCCAGTCAAGGAGATGAAATATTTACTTAAATTTATATTTCCATTTCTTGTGTAGAGGACAAACGCGGCTTTGAGTTCTACCACTCAACACGCAATGCCTCCAGAATTCGGCAGATAGTGGGGAACGGAGTGTTTAACACTAGGTTCCCTCTGCCTACCCTGCTGTCTGCGGGATACAGTGTGAAGCTGATTTATTTTATTTATAAATATAAAATCATTACATTTTCAACAATATTTTCTCTTTTTCGGTACGGTAGACAAAGCGTAGCGTTGAGTTGCGATTCTTAACACACATGATAATGTTTTGAAAATTGGACAGAATCTCGTCACCGTGTCCAAAGAGATTTTCTGTGGCGGTGGGGGTCTGTACTCGAGCTTTGCTTTCATTTTTCAGGGCTTTTTTTTAGCACTTCTGAGATGGGCACAAGAGTATTCTGGGCTGGGTATGGGCCACCCAGCCTCCCCTATTCCTACTCCCATGTGGAAATAGGAAGCGTGTCTTAACACGAGGTTCCCTATATCTACCCCATGCTATGAAAATAATAATATAATTAAACTGTTAATATTGAGTCCAAAATAAATATTAGGTTTATATACAACTGGGGAAAAATATAAAACCAAAAAATAATAATTGAAAATATGTATTTATTTGATAAACACCAATATCACATAAACATTATTACATCTAATATCTAATTCGAAAAGATCATTTACTGAGGAACTTTCGAACTATTGGCTTACAATCTATTTGTGATTATATTTCTTTAAATAATCAATAATTATAACAAACAAAAAAAATACAGGTAAAAAAACCTATAAGCTACATATATAGTCGCCATTTTGAACACGATAATGCTTTAGAGCTAAAAAAATTATAAATAAAAACTGTTTTTTTTTTTAATTATTTTAAGCCAATAGATCGAGTTATTTGCTCAAACACCGTCCAAGCCATTGCCGCCATCAATGTGCGTCTCAGCATCCTTGGTACAGCACCTTTGAAATAACCTCGAATTCCGTATGTCTGGAACAATCGGAAATAAATATTAGATATATGTTGTTTGTACCTAGAAGATATACAAGAAAAAAAATATTGAGGGCATTTAATAATGTAATAGAACAATAAAATATATATTTTTTTATTTTTATCTGTTTATCTGTGCGTTTATTCACGCTTACGACAGAAAAGCCTTTCACTATTGTATTTTGGCAGGTTTTCCTTAATATTTAGTGTTTGTTTTAGATCAATCGGTTCATAAATAAAAAAGTTATGCCATTTTAAAGAATATTGCTCTACAAAATTGCTATAAATAACTATATTTAATGAATTGGCTGAAACTCTACTTTTCAATATAGGTACAGATATTGTATTAAAATTATATTACTATTAGAAAACGACGATGTTAATTAAGATTAGTAAATTAATAATTATGTAGTTCAAGCCGGCGAAGCCGCGAGCGGGTCGCTAGTATATGAATACATGTACTGTGTATAATAAAAGTAAATAGGTAATATTATCGTATAATAAGATGGTAAATTTAAAAAAATGGGCTCTTACGAACATAATCAATAAATTTTCATATAATTAAATTTAAATCTATCTTTAGGTATTAATATAAAATGGCTTAAAGCATATCACGTTGTGTAAAACGTTTTGTTATATCTACAATACTTTAGTAAGCACTTTGTGATCGCGAACAACATAATAACTTTAGATTATTTATTATAATATCTTATTTACGTTGTTTTCATATATATATGTATTTGGATGTATTTGGATTATTGAATGAAATAACAGTATTTATAAATAAAGAGGCACAAAGGAGGTTAAAAGATTATTTCGATATCGTTGGAAATAACATGATTTAGGTACAACTTGTTATCTTGAACTTCGATAATATACACTATTTAATATTATCAAAGAAGAGAACGCGATTAACAATTATAATTATATTAAAAAGAAATGTATAGGACATAAGAAATTTAACATTTTCCAAGAAAAAAGTTATTGAGGCCGTCGTGGAGTTACGCCACTCAACACACACAATGCCTCGAAAATTCGGCGGAAAGTGGGGAACACGGAGTGTCTTAACACTGACTTCCCTCCGCCTGCGGGTTGCGATCGTTACTGAATGAGTCACTAATAAAAGTATACATAGAAGATATATAACATGACACGATTAACCTTTTATATCATTAACAAACAAAAGATTAGACAAAAAAAATAATATTAACAATTTTCCTTTATGTTTATCATTATCCAACTATGTAAAATTATTAGTTTATAAATTTTATCATAAGGTAAACAATAAAAAAAAATCCTTTTATCTGTTGCCATGTAATAATTGTTTTCTTATATTATATTTAATTAATATTTTGTCAGAGTAAATAAGCAAATGTTGGAAGAAATTTATAATTTGTGAAATTATAAACCTATAATCTTAAATTTTCTAATCAATAAGCATATACTATAGTATATGTATACTAAATACGTAACAAAGAGATCAACTTAGGTCGAACAAAACATAAGATTAGTAGTAGGAAAATGATAGTTATTATGGACTTATTGAGAGATATATAAATTTATAGAAACTGAGGCAATTAAAAAAATATATTTATAAGAAAAATTTTGGTTTCAGTATTAAAAATAAATACATCAATGTGTCGTCTGCGGTACTTTAATTTTATTAACATTTTTCAATAAAAAATCAGCTTCACGCTGTATCCCGAACATAGCAGGGTAGGCAGAGGGAACCTAGTGTTAAGACACTACGTTCCCAATAAATATAATATTATATTTTTATATACAATTTGTCCACTTAATTACTTTGATAAATATTTACCTATGAAGTGTTAACGCGTGCGAGTATAGATAAGATAGAAGTTCTTGGAAAATAATACGAAGACTGATAAAATTTAAATAGCTTCCCTATGTGTGGTAAGCCGATAGAGTTAGTGACGTAATATTCTTCTCTACGTAATTTGCTTCCATAATTGCGTGTTAACTTAGCACAATATTTTTTTCTATTGTGAAAAATTTTCATACACTATTTTTGTTTTTATAATTTAAACAAATTAAATAAACAATCTTTTATACAAAAATTCTAAAAATTAAATATTACATTATCTTGGCTAAGTACCGTCTCGAATAATAAGTATTTAGACAACGCATAAAAATTAGACCGTATCGGGACTCGAACCCGCGCCTCCCGGAAACCGACCAGGCGCTCTGACCACTAAGCCATACGTTCTCATCAAGCTACGTCGAAATTTTATACGCTTGTTACAACTTATTTATGTTGTTAGCATCTCTGTAGGGAGATTTTTACAAATTTCCGCTACACAAAAATAATGCATGTGACAAGCGTATCAAATTCGGAGCGGGAAAATTCAAAGTTGTTTAAGCTTTAGTAGTATTTTTGTTGTAATATGTGTTTACGTTATTGGTATCTATGCGTAACTGCGTCACACGAAATACAGGTATGGATAAACATCGTGAAATGAAAAAAAATCCTACGTCTAAGCTGTTGAAGTATCTGGATTAATTTCTTTAGGTATGGGTTTAAAATATTTTAGCCTATATGCTGTTCCCGTAAAAGGAGCGCTGACACTTCCACCCTGTATATGTGCGTGTAAACAAATAATAATAAATTTCTTTTACCTGGTGCACATACATAGCTGCACTGAACGCATTAGGAAACTTGTCAGGATACAACTGCATTTTGGTCTTCAACACATCAGCTGGGTTGGTTACTAGGGAGGCAGCGATGCCCGCCACTACGCCGCACGAGAAGTGTAATACGCTGGCAGTTGCTTGAGATTGTAGATATTCTGTAAAATTTATATTTCATTTATTTATGGACAATAAATAAAGTTGGTCGTGGCGCAGCGGCACAAAGTGTAACTGTAAAACCGACTGGTTGTGGGTTCGATCTCCACTCGAGGAGATGAAATATTTACTTAAATTTATATTTCCATTTCTTCGCTCTGGTGCCGAGGCATAGCGCGGCGTTGAGTTCTGCCACTTAACACGCAATGCCTCGAGAATTCGGCAGAAAGTTGGGAACGGAGTGTCTTTCACTATGTTGCCTCTGCCTACCCTGCTGTGTGCGGGATACAGCGTGAAGCTGTTTTTTTTTAATAAAGTTGGTGAAACGATTTTTTGTTTTTGTTTAAAGTTACTAAATTCTATTTATTATTTGTATTAGTTACAATAATTGTATATATATGCATTTAATTTTACCTTTAGGTATAGCTTGTTTCGTTTGTGTGTAGAACATAAGATATAAGCCAGAAAATGGCGCATCCCTTGCCAACGTCGGTCCTAAGCCACAAGACAATCCTCTAATTCCTTCTGCTTTGTATATAGCTTTAAGAGCACCACTAAGACTGGTATATTTGTATACACCTGATTCATATCTGAAAATTATGATTAATATAAATAAAACAGCTTTTTTTAAATCATACAATTGAATCATTTCAAAATAATTTTATTAAAATGCCAATGTTACAAAAGTAGCTCATTTTTATCTAGTAATTGACCAAAAATTCCGCAAATTCTTGTAATAAACAATATAACAAATATTATATAATAGTACAGTAAATTAGTAGTGGATAGATGCGCAGATTTGTTTCTACAATTTTTATTACTTTTAATTATTTTCTTTCCGAGTGAACAATGGCCAAAACTTCAAAAACCTAACTTCAGTGCGGCCACTACTTGCCGATCGTACTGTATATCTGAACTTACGAAACTTACCTAGTCTTGATAACCGTAATAGGTATCAGGGCAACACCACTCATGGTCCTAGCGACTACGCCCAAAGTGACTGCCTCCATTGCTCCCAGGTCCTGCCTCGTCTTGCCCATCTTGGACTTCAACCAATGGAGAGATGAGAAATATAAACCAACGCCCGGTACACATCTGGCAACGGAAGGCACCATTCCCCGCCATAGTCCGACGATATGCTCCTGGCGTACTATATTCATAAAGATCGATATCATGCCGGGTTGGATTCGGCCGCTAAAAGAAAAAACAAAGTGAATAAGATTTTTTGTTAAGTTTATTTTTATGTTAGACTATAATTGAAAAGACGTTACTTTTTTGTATATTATAAATAATAAATATTCTCCATTATCATTAAAATCTAAGTCATTTTTCTACTAAAATATACATATGTATGTATATTTATAATTCGAGGTTGTATTACATTTAATAAAATAATTTAGTTAAATTTAATATAGAGCTTGCAACTATAATCATTTACAAGTGACATCCAAAAATGGGGTCCCGATAAACAAATAGTGGAGTCCAATGTCTACAGCAAGACATCTACATAGGATAGTTTTCTTTATCACACTTTTGAATAAAGTTTCTTATTGACAATCAAATATACACAATTTCAACGATACAAGTGCGTTTCCTAATTTCGGCAATCACCAGATAACACTTACTTGACAGTCGCTGCAACAACATGCTGACCAGGATTCTGGAGTCTTGTTTTCACCAAATCCAATGGTTGAAAGAGGATTGTGCTGAAAGTGCCGGAAAATGATCCAGCCAGGAACGCCTTGAAGACTGGGTGGTACTGTAAATACATAAACTCCCATTAGTACTTCAGTAATTGTTTACATGCTCTTGACTTCGCTAATAATATATGACCTCACACGAACATATATGGTGATACCGTATCGCGTTTTTGCAAATACTTATTAAATCACAGTCATTGACATTTGATCTTAATTATTCATAGTGATACGAAACACCTAACTCATGGACTTTTCTTTGTAGTTAAATGAAGATACACTCGTGACCTGTCTCATATGAGTAGGTACTGTGTTATGATATATATATTTTTTTGTTTGTTACAATAAAATTTGAAGAGAATATTAGTAGAATATATATGAAAAATAAGCTTACATTTGCTACAATATCCATTTTCTTAAATTTATTGCCTGCTTTTTAAATTCCAAATGTTTAACGTCAGGTGATGTCCTTAGGATACACTCCGAATTTGTAATATTCAAAATTGTAAAGCCAATGGCACAAAATGAGTTCAAGCTGTATAAGCTTGAGGTATCCTAAATTGTATCCGAATAATCCGAATAATAGATAGGGTTGATTCGGTACATTAAAGTAATTGTCATTTTTTGGTACAGATCGTTCGAAAAGTAATGCATATAGGCAGTCGCCAGATAGAATTTTAAAATAACAAATATCCTCGTATTCCCGAAGATATTAAAGTCCAACGTATTTAAAATCGAAAACACACTAATAAGGAGATAAAAAGTCACTATAATTCACAAATTTAGCCATCAGGGATAGTGTAAAACTTAAAATTTGTATAGCAGCACTACGCAAGAAAATACAGATGTGAAATACGTCCGCTTAGATCGAAACACTAACAAAGAATGAACGCTATAACGCAATTCTTTGAGGTAATTTATAGGCGATGTTATCGGCCGTAGACTACAGTGAGTGCTAAGGTCAACCTGACCCTACGATAGCGGCTATCTGTGTCATGCTAACTAGGGGGTATAGTTATAAGGCGTTTGCTTATCAGACCAACCAGGATATGTTTGTAGAAATAATTATTAATTTTTATTATCATAACACAAGATATTTTTAGTGGCAGAGAAAAATTGCACTAAATTTTTCGTATATGCTTTAAATCGAAAATATTTGTTAAATTATTTTGTAGTGCTCTGTGCACTGTTTTGTTATCAACTAATCAATAAATTTTCCAACTATTAATACAATATGCAAATATGTAAATTTGAATTATTAACATATTTAAACATCATTCTCTTCATGTTTATAAAAACACCTATACACAGTAACTTAATATAAATTATAAACAACAAATTCAAAATACATTAAAAAAAATACAATAATCATGTATAAAGCATACATGATTATACTTACAATATTTTTCTATTTAAAGATTTTCTATAAACAAAACAGAAACTGATCGATTCATATGCGTCATAGAGGAATTATCTTAGATTATTATTAGTGTTCAAAATGGTAAACAAGACACAATCAGTATTTGTTAAGCATTAAAGAAAATATTTGCATATTGTTTATATTTTCTATATTATATTTAGAGAATAATTATAATTAGCTCATAAAAATAAGTTACACATATTGTTCATTATTTATTATTTAAAAGTATTTTTGTGTATATTATATTTATTTGAATTTTCTATAAACTAAGGCCATTGTAACACATGGGGACAGCATCTGAATGTAAACGCTATGGTAGTGGGCTCAAACTCCATTTAGGGAAATAAATTATCTCAATATTTTAGTCAAACTCTTGCCTCAAGTGAGGAATGACACTTTAAAATATATTTTTAAGTATTTATTATGTGTCAATAGACAAAATACGATCATGAGTTTCACCACTCAACAGATTTGGATAGAAAGGAGAGAAAAGTAGCTTAATGTTAGTTTCTTTCTACCTACAGAAATTAAAAAAATCGAAAATTAAGTCTGAATATTAAAAAAATTAAGTTATAAGATATTGGCAATAAAAATTGTGCCAACAAAAAAAAAAGAAAGTTCTTTTATACATTTTAATATTGTAACAAACTAAACCAGCAGACAAAAGTTACGTAAGGGGTAAAATGGCATATGTTGATATTATTTCCTAGAGTGGTATTATTCCCAATAGTGCCTATTATTGGGTTTTTCCAATGTGTTTGGTTTTCAATTTTCTCTAAATTCAAGAGATGGTACCATTACATTTTTCGTATTCTTGTAAATATTAAGTGCTGTTTGGCATAAAATTATGCTTGCATACAAAATATGTGTACCTAATGCTGAAATTTGTGAAACCAATCTGAACATTGATTCTTTTATTCTGGTGTATAAATAATATTTAATTATAAATAGAAAGATGGCGGCTTCCAAAACCTGCACTATTATTTTTACTTTGTTCTTAAATTTACATTAAAATAGATTATTTACTTTACTTGATAAGTACTTTAGGTAAAAAATATTTTTATACAAAACTAAAATCAATTTTAAATTGATTTAATTTTTTTACTAAAGTAAAAATATGTAAAATAAAAAAATAATGATTTATTTTAGGTATTTACCTTATAAATGATGCAAAATATAATGAGACTAAAGCATTATGTCGAAAAAAATATTATCTTTACCTGACCCTGAAGACAACTTGCCATTTGTCGCGTAAAATACCATATAATTATATAAACAAGTAATCAACTAATTAAACCTTGTTTACTTACCAGAAAATATTAAATGCTGATGTCATATTAATAATTCTTGCAGGAACATCGATAAAGGAATAATTAAGAGTTCGTTAGAGGTAAACAATGTGAGGGGTCACTCAGGACACTCTTATCAAGACAAACAAGTTCGCAGGGGGCCTCACTTACGTCTTTATCAGGATTGTTGAGGTCAACGGGCGCAGCAGTGTCTATCGCCCATCCATTTGAATACGGTCCTAGTGCTTGCGGCATTACAAAAAAAATATCATACTACATCATAAATGTATTCTAATTTACGCGTTTTTCCGCGTTTCGTATGTTTTCTACGATTTCTATTTGGGTACGACATTTTACGTCAAATGTGAACCATATGACATTTGACATTGACTTTTTAATTTTGGATTAAACGTCACGAATGTGAAAATTTTCGTTTTTTAACGTTATGCTTTTTATAGGTAATCTGAGTAAACTGATGAAAATGTATAAAAATAAAATAAATTTATAACTTTAATCATCGTCACAAATACTTCAATCACTTTTATATGTATACATATTAATTTATTATGTCCACTTATTTAAATACTTTTCTAATTTTAAATAAATCTAAAGCGAAAAAATATTATTTTAAGTCAAGTCATTAAAATATAGTGAAATTTCTCTATTTTTCACATATTTAAAGTTCCATATTGAAGATTTAACAAAGTTTAATTTGAATATCCGGCTATGTTCATTTTTTATACATTTTCTAAATGAGTAAGTTTTAATCGATATTTACTTTAATTTGTTAATGTCGAATTTTGGAGACCAATGACCAAAAAAAAACGAATAAGAAATGGGACTAAAAATATATGAAACAAATTAATATAAATATACTTTAATATTTATTATTACTTATTAATCGTTTTTTTTTTTTTTTGTATTCATATATATTTAAAAAAATGTAAATTTTATTATTCTTTGATAATAAAAGCATATAGTAATTTAATACTGTACCTAAATGTTTGGCATAAAATTGTTTCCTAAATGGAGATATCTCTTAAATTATTTCTTAAAATTATTCGCATCAATTTAGCACGACCCAAATAAGTGATTAACGCAAATCATGTTTTTTTAAGGTTATCTTGTGAACTTTGATAATAAGACTTAGGGGGTAATGTCGAATGCGTGACGGATAATTTAATTACTACGCAATAAAATAGTAGGTATTTCTTAAAAAAAATTCAAATTCAGCTTCACGCTGTATCCTGCGCACAGCAGGGTAGGCAGAGGGAACCTAGTGGTAACACACTCCGTTCCCCACTTTCTGCCGAATTCTGAAGGCATTGCGTGTTGAGCCAGAGCCAGAGCACTTTTATCTGATACATCATTTGAACTGATGGACTTAATACCAAATTTGGCTGCCGTTTAAAGGCTATTATTATAAAGATTTAACCACAAATGTTTTTTCCTGAACTAGTAATACCTGTAGATGCTAGCTGCCAAATTTCATTCATTCTATCTCAACGGGAAGTACCCTATTAATTCCTGAGATAAAGGGTCTCGACAGATACACAGATAGACAGACGACTGATCTTATAAGGGTTCCTTTTTATTTTAAAAAGTACGGAACCCTAAAAATTTTATATATTAATACATTAATGTATGAGTAATATTAATACATTAATTAATTTTATTTGTAATAAAATTGAATTATAGCAAATTATAGTAGTTTTTCTTCATAAATATTTTTTGCCATTCTTTCATCACTTATATGCTCCAATACTACCTGAGCACATACTTCTTCATTCTCATTTTTATCCTCACTACGTGCCTGCCACCGTGTGTATCTCTTCATTGTGGATTTGTTCAGCTAAACTGATTCCATGTATAGAATTTACAAAGAGATTGCATTTCCAGAGTATTCATCTTACATATACTCCTATATCTGCATCATATTTCTTCAGAAGCCTTTACTTCTAAAAACCAGAACTCCTCTGCTGTTTTATACAATCGCACCCCTCAGAATTTGATCTTCAACTTAACCCTAATTAAGACCATGCTATCGGTCTGTTACCGAGCTGTATCTCATGAACTACAGTTCATGAGACAGTCAGAGACAGACAGAGACATACCTAGACAGTTGAAATTTTCACTGGTTATATATTTGTGTTGTCGCTATAACAACAAGTACTTAAAAAACAAAATAAAATAAATATTTGAAAACCATATAACAAACGCGATTTTTTGCCGTTTTTGTAGATAATGGTACGGAACTCTACGAGCACGAGTCCGACCGTCTTATACGTATTAGTAGAATAGTATGAAAATAATTAATTTGTAGATGATTATTACTCATCTTCATGGTGTATCCCACATACTTGAGAACTTGTGAACATTGTGTTAAGACACTACGTTCTCCACTTTCTGCCTAATTCGTATGTTGTGTTGTTGTATGTTACCAGAGCGATCAAATAAAAATATTAATCATTTCGTTCCAGCGAATTGGAATCTACATTCGTTGCTGTCACAGTCGCACGCTGACACTTGTGAGTTGTGTCCCTGCGCCAACAGAATATTATTTAAAACAGTTATAGATAAGCGATATTGCAATTTTACTTACTAGGAGTATTTAAGCAATCGATTAATCAATTCTTATTACTCTGAAATATATTACTAAATAAATATATTATTTAACAGCCATTGAAGTAAAATTTTGATTTATCATTTATCTTTTGCATGATATTTTAGGTAAAATGATATTTAATTACATTTATTTTACTGCACAACATAAAATAAATTAAGTTTAAATAAACGTGTTTCATTATCTATCTACTTATTGATAATCATTTTACAATCGATTCTCATTACCGTAAGTACTAATATCAATTCTGCCAATTCCCTTTTATTATACTGGCAATATCATATTTTCTTTGATTTTAAGTGGTTACTGTGGTCTTCACTGAGGAATATTAAGTTTAATTAATATGTAATACTGGCGCAGGGGCACAAGTGTGAAAACGCAACAGGTTGTGGATTCAATTCTCACTCGAGAAAATTTAATATTTATTTAAATTTATATTTTCTTGTCTTCGCCCTTGTGTAGAAAAGCGCGGCGTTGAAGTCGCGACTCAAACGCAATGCCTTCCAAATTCGGCCAAAGTTTTCCATTGTAACTGTTATCGATATTTATATAACATTTTTTACCAAAAAAAAAAAACCAACTTGTTCAATTTCAACCGGATCCTATAGTCAAAACCTACCCAAACTTTCACCAAACTATCCTTGAAGTGTATCCTTTCAAATAAAAAAGAATCATCGGTATCGGTTACCGTGATATGGAGTTATTCATTCATTTATCGCGCACATATCTAATGCAAATTTACGACTTATGTAATTTTCTCATAGATACTATTGTCAGAAATAGACCAAAAAAATGAGATCACGCGGAAGCACTAGCTTTCAAATAAAAAAAACATCAAAATCGGTTCACCAAGTCAAAAGTTCTGAGGTAACAAACATAAAAAAAAATCGAATTAATAATCCCCTTTTTTACGAGATTCGATTAAAAAGAGACTTATTAAATAACTCTATTAATTACGACAAACTTTTTGACAAGTTCAATAAAAGTGAGGAAAAAAGCCAATATCTATATATATAAAAGGACTTGTGCTGACTGACTGAGGTAAGACGCACGCAGAGCCGTAACCGCTGATGGTAGAAACGTGAAATTTGGGCAGATGTTTATTTTCATATTCTGGACATCCACTAAGAAGGGAAATTGAAAAATTTTAACCCTAAAGGGATGAAATAGGGGTTGAAAGTTTGTATGGAAAAAAAAAATTAATCAGTACCGATTTTTATAAAATTTGAAATTCAGACTCTTAAAAATATTTCATTGAACACGTGTTTTGTGTTTTTTTAGAATTCACTCCTAATAAGCGGGCGAAGCCGCGCGCGCCCACTAGTAACTTATAAATCTAGGTATATTTCTTTAAGTATTTTTGTTTGTTTTTAAAAAATATGTATATTTATTTTATTAAATTATGTTTATTTATTTTATTAAATTATGTTTATTTATTTTATTAAATTATATTTGTTTGTTTGTTTTAATGAATTATGTTTATTAAATTATTTGTACACATTTATTATTTTTTCTTAGAATCCGATAATTAAATAAAACAAACTATATCATTTAAAACAAAACTACCAAACCCAAAGTACGTGTCACTACTGAAGGGCCCTCAATTGTAATGTTGTTTAGGACCCGTTTTAGACTTAGTCCGTCACTGATTACAGCTAGTATAAGCCGATCACGCATCCCTAGAATTACAACATAATACTTTTATATAAATAGAATGGATGAATGCATAAGGATTCCCACTTAGATGATGATTGTTTGTAGAACAAATGCTACTAATCTTTTAAATATCACCATTATCAGCTTCACGCTGTATCCCGCACACAGCAGGGTAGGCAGAGAGAACCTAGTGTTAAGACACTCCGTTCCCCACTTTCCGCCAAGTTCTGGAGGCATTGCGTGTTGAGTGGCGGAACTCAACACCGCGCTTTGCCTTGACACCAGAGTGAAAAAATGAAAATATAAATGTAAATAAATATTTCTTTTCCTCGAGTGGGGATCGCACCCAGAACCAGACGGTTTTACAGTCACATATAAATAAAATAAATCAGCTTCACGCTGTATCCCGCACACAGCAGGGTAGGCATATCACATATCATAAATATCATCATTTCTTTATATATTTGGTGATATTATAAATCGTGTACACTGTGATGATTAAGTTGTTATTAGGTATCATTCTACCATTTTTTAGTAAAATGGGTAAAAACAGAGTATTATGATATTCTTATATACATTATTAGAGGCCAGTCATGGAGCAGTGGCATAAAGTGTGACTGTAAACTCGACTAGTTGTGGGTTCGATCCACACTCGAGGAAATGAAATATTTATTTTCATTTATATTTTCATTTCTTCGCTCTAGTGTCGAGGCAAAGGGCGAAGTTGAGTTCCGCCACTCAACACGCAATGCCTCCGGAACTCGGCGGAAAGTGGGGAACAGAGTGTCTTAGCACTAGGTTCCCTCTGCCTACCCTGCTGTGTGCAGGACACAGCATGAAGCTGATTTTTTGATCTTATATCTATTAAATGGCCTTTAAACAAGTGCAATAAATATAATTGTAACATTACTTAATATAATTGTAACTTTACTCAATAAATATTATTATGACCTTTACTTTTAGTTGAAAAAGTCCAAAATTTTTTGGTAAAAAAAAGTAAAAACTGGTTAAAGAAAACACAAATATTTTACATTACTTATTTATTTCTACGTACTTCCACAAAGTTTCAATGTGCTATGAAACTTACACAAAACTTACGTAAATTACTCATCATCAATAATAATAATATAATAACTATAAGAATAAATGTATTTTTATACGATAAATATATGGAATGAATAGTTAAATTTTAATAAATAATAATCAAGAAATCCTTGATTCAATACAAACTTGTTAGTCACCTTCGAAGAAAATATCCCCTATGGGGTGGGAAGGCACATTGAAATTCTAAATATAATTAAAGAAATGTTATTTTTAAGTGATTTAAGTCTCCATCGAATGTTGGCACGAAAAAAAACTCTATAATTTATAAAAATGATGAATTATATGAAAAAATTACAAACAACAGTCACTCGATTGTTGGTTTTTGATTTTGTATCGATTTTATTATTAGAATATTTTTATCGATTTTATGAGATTATCGATTGTACATATTTCATTAATCGAGTCTCAATTATTCAACGAATATGCAATGTAAGTTAAAATACCTACAAAAGATATTTGAATAATATAAAAATAAATTCCGTATATTGGAATTAATTGTAAACTAAACTACTTTGAACAATTAAGATTGTTGTAAAAATGGAGATTCACGGAAAAATCTAGAGAATCTAGAAGTTTTTAAGTATAATAAAATTCGACTTTATAAGTACAATACATATAAATAACTACGGAATGACTTTCGTTAAAGGTCTTTTAATAATTAATTATTTCTATACATTTTGTAGAACAAAGTCGCGCATGGAATGTTTTTGTTTTTTTTTCTTAATTTCTTTTATAGTTGTATGTTTTCATACATTGTGCTCTTAATGATTGTAATATATTTTAAATATTTAATTAATATTATGGCATCATTGCAATTTAAATGCGACTATATTTCACAAAACGTTACATAAATTTTGAACTTTAAGCATAAATTTCTGTCCATTTCTCTGTACCATTAATCTAGTGTATTAGAAAGAGACAAGTATTAGTAAAGCTTTACATATGTCTTGTGTTGCCAAAGTTTATTCCACTTTGTGTGGCACCTTTATTGGAGCCGTATTGAAGGGAAATGACCCCCTGACCAGCTCTGAGTTGTTCTTCAGTGAAGTTTCTCACGTTCTTCTCAGCTTCTTTTGGTCCTATCGAAGGTTTGCCGTAGTTGCCCGCCTGGAAAATTTATGAAAATTATGTTAGAATGTTTTAGATTAATTTTTTGTTGACTTGTTCAAAAATATATTTTTTATATTGAAATAAGATTTTTTTTCCTTATTTTCGAAATGTCGATTTGTTTTTATATATCTATATAAGGATCTGAGTCCATTATAACTTAATAGGAATGTAAGTTCCGTTCCGTATTTGAATGATTCGGAATAACCTTAAGAAAGATAAGGTGTAAACAGGAGAACAGACTATATCAGTATTCGTATGCTTAGCCTGTTATGAAATTTGTTTACTGATATAAACGCGACAGTTTGTGGGTTCGAGATAATGAAATATTAAAAATTTAATTCTTCGCTTTGGCGTTTAGGTAAAGCGCGGCGTTGAGTTCCGCCACTAAACACGCAATAGCTCCAGAATTTGGCAAAAATGGAGATCTTAACACTAGATCCTCTCTGCCTTCGCTGTTACTTAATTAAAAAAAAGTATAAGTTAAAATAACAGACAATCACTTCTCACCTTTCTGCCCAAAGACTGTAGACATATGACAACAGAGTTCAAGTTCTGTCGCTCCCACAAGTCGACAGTTTGGAAAGTCTCCTGTGCGGGCACACCGAACTGCTTGGCCGCTTCTAAGAAAGCGTTTATGTTTTCCATACATTTAAACGCCATTTTAGATTCATTGATCTTCTTCACAATACCAGGCTTCAAGGTATTTGCTAGTCTGTAATTGTAGAAAAAAATACCTTATTAGAATTTAAATAAAAATAAATAAATTAGCTTCACGCTGTATCCCGCACACAGCAGGGTAGGCAGAGGGAACCTAGTGTTAAGACACTCCGTTCCCCACTTTCTGCCGGATTCTGGAGGCATTGCGTGTTGAGTGGCAGAACTCAACGCCGCGCTTAACCTCGACACCAGAGCGAAGAAATGGAAATATAAATTTAAGTAAATATTTCATCTCCTCGAGTGGGGATCGAACCCACAACCAGTCGGTTTTGCAGTCAGTGCTTATTAGAATTTAATTATAAAATAATTTTATGAATTGCCACAAATGTTAGACTTAAGTTACACATGTGATACGTTTCATTTATTTAAACAGCTTTTTCTTTTTTTTAGTTTCGGTTTCTCGCTCGCGAGCGTCATTCGTTTTGGTGAAAATGTACGATCTATAACTTAATTAACCTCAATAATTGAGATTATTAAAATCTCAATATAAAATCTATTTTTATAGAGTTAAATAAAAATATTATAAGATCTTAAAAAGAGAAAAAAATCGGTCAAATGAGAGTACAGACTCGCATACCGAGGGTACCGTACCAATTTCAGAATATTATGCTAACGGGAAACAAAATTTATAAAAGTTAACAAACTTAAGTTTGCGGACGCATGCACTCATTTTACATGAAATGAACTACAATAATATGTTTGTAATATTTTTTTTCTATGAAATATATATAAGTTCACTTTTTGAATATTTTTATTTTTTTATACAGCAAGTTCTCACTCCTTGCCAAATTTCATAACTGAATGTTTGATATTAATTTCAGATTAATATATTCACACGATCTCAAGATGCTCAATGCTCTTGACAGACGAACAACGGACAACAAAGTGATCATATAAGAATTCCTTTTTTTTCTTTTGTGGTACGGAACCCTAAAAACAATGTAGGGAACTTAAAAATATTAATATAAATTCTTAGTACGTACTAGCAATAATTAACACGAAACAATACGTCATATTAACCAGAATTTAACAAGGTTCCTTATTCGCTACCAACTAGAGCCATCCAAAACACGCGTGTAAGACGCGTCATCGAAATATATTTGTGGGCATACCAACATTTGTCATAGCATAATCACTCATTGTGCGAATCGCGAGAATTATTTAAATATATATTTATCAATATAGTCATCAGTTTCACGCTGTATCCCGCACACAGTAGGGTAGGCAAAGGGAACCTAGTGTTAAGATACTCCATTCCCCACTTTCCGCTGAATTTTGGTGGCATTGCGTTTTGAGTGGCGGAACTCAACGCTGCGCTTTGATTGGAGCGAAGAAATGAAAATATAAATTTAAATAAATATTTAATTTTCTCGAGTGGGGTTCGAACCCACGACCAGTCGTTTTTGCAGTCACATTTTGTGCCCCTGCCCCACGACATGCCTCAGTTTATTTTTAATATAGACATGCTAACATTTTATAATTTAATGTTATATTTCTATTACTGTGAGTTAAGGTAATTAATGATTATCCAGAAAAAAAACCATTGATATACGAGCATATCCTTATACCACATTAGAACCCCTTGAAACTTCATTAAAAAAGTGCACTAAAATATTGAAAGATCAAAATTGTTGAATAAGAAATTCTTCCAATATTTACTCTTAGAGACAAATTATAGTAATTTTTTTTTTCCCTGTTATAGCAAGACAAAACGCGGTGTTGAATTCCGCCAACCAACAAGCGATGTCTCGAAAGTGGCATTTTCGGGATATAGAGGCTGTCCTGCTATGAACTTGATACAGTTATACAGTATGAAGCGAAAAAACAAAAATATCTATTTATCAACACTCATCGTGTCGTGTCTGGTAGTCAGATAGAAATGTAAACGACTCAGTACTCCACTTCCCGACCATTAAAAAGCGTTGCTGGTTTGGTAGCGGAACCTAACGCCGCACTGTATCTAACCAAATCAGGGAGGAAAAAATATTTATAAATATACACACATTCCTTTGAGTGTGGTTACAATCAACAACAGTATCGTGTTACCGTGCCATACTAAAAATGTGTGTTAAAGAAAAATATAAAATGTTATAATAGTAAATTTATTATTTTGTTTCAGTTTCACGCTGTATCCCGCACATAGTACAGAGTAGTTAGAGGGAACCTAGTGATGAGACACTCCATTCACCATTTTTCGCCGAATTCTGAAAATATTGTGGCTTAAAATCAACGCCGCGTTTTGCTTCGACACCATAGAGAAGAAATGAAAATATGAAATTTTTTATTTCCTCGAGTGGGGATCGAACACCCAATCTGTCGCGTTTACAGTCACACTTTGCGCCCCTGCGCCACGACTGGCCTACAATAATAATACCTACTGTATTTCCTCGTTAATTCTATCACTAGGTCAGATAGAAAGATTATTGTAATTTCATTAGACTATTATTGAATACATTTGCAAAGCTTCAAATCACAATTACTTCAAAGGCTTCAAAATTTTTCAATTTTTATTTCAATACTTACTACTTTTTCAATTATTATTTTTTGGATTAAAAAAAAGCATTTTTCGTAAGATTTAATTTATTCCTGTATCATCTATACTGAATTGAAATAATTATTTATATTATATTAAAACCAATGTTTAGGACGAGGACTCCCCGGAAGGCATGTATGAAGAGGTTGATGACAGTGGACGAGGCGAAAGAGGTATGTAGAGACCGTAGCGTTTGGCGCTCCGTTCTCTCTGACTACCATGCTAGGGATGCATAGAGAAGCTAAGTTAAGTTAAGAAATCAATGTTTAATTTAGGCAGATATTTACTAAGAGGCAAAGCGCGGCGTTGAGTTCCACATCGTAATACCTCTGGCATTCAGCGAAAAGTGCAGAACAAAGAGTTTTAACATTAGGTTCCCTCTAACCTGCTGCGTGCGGAATACAGTGTGAATATATATGTTATATTTCGATAACAACATTTGGTAGCCATATTTGAATAGGAAACGAATTGATATCATATATTTGCTATGTAAATAGGACAGCTACAGCTACACACTGTTATCTCGTATTGCAAAATAAACACGTCAAACTTCAGGTCACGTCACGCTTACGACAGACCACGATCTGGTGATTTGCTGGCATTACTTAGTTCCAACCAGAATGTAGAACGTTGGAAGGCATAAAGTATATAAATTGAAAGTAAATTGTAATATTTGTATGTATTTTATAGCCTCCAACGTTAATGTTTTACTAGAACGTTGAGATAATTTTACTAGCTTACTAGCGTTTTGGTGTGAGAATAATAAAAATATAATCAAAAAAATATTAAATATTCAAAGAGTTAACTGTTTTAGCTATCTTTAATGCAATTTCATGTTTAATTAAAGAATTCTTCAATTCAATGAGGCCATTGTGGCGAAGCGGCATAGCTTTTGACTGTACAAGTGACGGGTTCCCATTTGGAGGAACAAAGTACTTGTCAAATCCACGCTCTGACCAGAAGACTCTGCTACTCAACACGCAATACCCCAAAAATATGCAGAAAATAGAGAACGAAATGTCTTAGACACAAACTAGGTTCCTTCTGCCTCCCTAGCTATATCGGGATACAGTATAAATGTAAAAAAAAAAGAAAATTTCATCAATACACACTTGCAAAGCACAGTTCCGTCTTTCAACACTTCATAGAAGTTGTCCATGTCGCCAGATGTGTTGTCGGGCTCGCCGGTAATCACTCGGATCCATTCCAAGCACTCCTCAGCCAGCTCTTCACTGTATTTGCTGTTAATCTGAAATATTATAAAGATTAATAAGCCATAAGTCAATAAAATATTCATTTTCACATTTTAATGATATTATGTATGGATGTGAGGCAAAGTTGAACTTAGGATGTACCGTATAATCCTTTTTTTTTCCAGCTTTACTGTTGTATTCTGAATGTAGCGATTAAAAGCCAAGTGTTAAGATACTCCGCTTTCCCCTTTTCACCGAATTCTAAAGGCATTGCACATTAAGTGGCGAAATTAAAAGCGCTTTGCTTCTATACAAGTCTCAAATAAAAATTAAATGTTTCATTTTCTCAAATGAGAATCGAACCCATAACCTGTCGCATTTACAGTTATTATTACGCTTGTGCCTCTGCGCCACGACTGCTTTCTTATATAACTTTTAAGGCATACAAATAGAAAACATGTAGAATTTTATAACTATGTTTAAGACATTCAAGCTATTCCGTATTTGTAAGGATTTGCTAGTTTCATTTAAATCCTTTTTCCATTGACTTAAAGGAAAAAATGCCGTTGAATGGTAAATAAGAGGAAAAATTTGCTAACGCCATAATACTAGTATATTGGATGGAATATTTAGTAATAATAATCACAGAGGCCAGTCGTGGCGCAGGGGCACAAAGTGTGACTGTATATCGACTGGTTGTGGGTTCGATCCCCACTCGAAGAGATGAAAAATTTACTTAAATTTATATTTCCATTTCTTGGCTCTGGTGTCGAGGCAAAGCACGGCGTTGAATTCTGCCACTAAACACGCAATGCCTCCAGAATTCGGCAGAAAGTGTGGAACGGAGTGTCTTAACACAGGTTCTCTCTGATAAGCAAGTTAAAATAAACAAAATTTCCAAGAAGTATGCAGCATAGATACGACTCACAAAATTAACTCATATTTAAATATAAAATAAGCTTATTACATCATCCAAATACTTTTACGGACATACCAATATTTATCATAACATAATTACTCATTGTGAATTGTGACGATTACTCTCATGTACTAGTGGCCCACCCACGGCTTTACCCCTGTTTCGCGGTTTTGCTCAAGAAGACCTTATTTTGAAGGAATTTTGGGGTAAAAAGTAACCTATATATCAAAAGCGCGGCGTTGAGTTCTGCCACTCAACACGTAATGCCTTCAGAAGTGGGGAACAGAGTGACTTAATACTAGGTTCCCTCTGCCTACCCTGCTGTGTGTGGGGTACAGCGTGAAGCTGATTTTATTTAAGTACCACTATATGTTGCCATACTATTCAATTCAGTAGTTGCAGAGATTAGCCTGGACAGACAGATATACAGACAACCAAAATGTTTTTTTTTGTGTTTCAGCATTAGCACGTCAGTGTGCAAGCTACATGCACTTGAAAAACACAATTATTAAAAAAAAATCAAAGACTTCAATTTATCAATTTATATACGTATAGAGTATTTAATAAACCTACAGATATCATTTTAAATACTATTTGAAACTGGAAACTTTGTATTATATTTATTTATATTAGGCAAGAGTTCAAGTAATTCAGGTAGACCCAGACTCGAACAAGCTATGGAGTAGCGGTCCTTGAAACACCTCATTAAAAAAGGGAGCCGCAGTAAAATATGCATGTGGTAGGCTTTGGAAAATAATTTTTCCTTGCAAAAAAAAGGGCTTTCGGTTTTAAGCTCCACATCCGACACAAAGCGAAGGGAAGGACACTTTGTTTATGCCTGTCTGTAACCGTAAAACCCACCCCTACCCTACCCTACCCTATACGAGTGTTGCTGATAAAGTGGGTGTAAAGTAGGAGTGATTAAGTACTAAGTATACATTTTTTTTCAATTGTTTTATACGTCATCGTGGTGACGATAAGTAGCTTCTTGATTCTCGTAGATGTTAGTGAGTTCAATTTCAATTTAGGGAATAGCTGTAAGTATATTGTTGTTTGTGGTACTGTAGGTCAAACACTGTTTATTAAATAAAATAGGTAGTGGAGAATATAAAGATTTATAGTAAGGTACTTTTTGCCTATTATGCAAAATAAAGTTTTTTTTTATATTTTTACCTGACCCAATCTGTTTACAACCTAGTATTTCTATCCTTTATTTTTTGTTTTTTTTTTCATAACTGTAATAAATAAATAATTCTATATTTGCTATAAAAACAAATGTATGATAAACTGTAGGAAATAACATTATGCAAGTACGCCAATGCTAAGCACAGAGATGCAAGGTCACGCTGATAAGCCGGCAGAGTACATTATACAAGACCAATATTATATATATTTAGTTAGGTATACTTCTAAAAATCAATGTACCAAATATACAGGATGGAAGTGTAGCACCACTTTAAATGAAACCGTAGGTTTAACTAAAACCCCATAAAAGCCTAATACAATTTTTTTTCCACTCCGTAAAACAATTTCGAAAAGTTATAAAACATACATATTTTTTAATAAATGTCGAATTGACTTTTAATGAAAAAAAAAAGATTAATCATCAATGACGGCAAGGTAATATAGAAGCTTTTAATATTCAGTAGGTACTCAATACCAAGGAGATGCCAGACACGGAGTAAATTGCTATCTAGAAAACGTTAGAATCTTGTATCGCTATCTCTTTTCGTTCATTTTTACCAAGAAGAAGAAGAAAAATAAAATTAGGGAATCTAGTGTTAAGCCATTCCACTTTCCAAAAGTGACAAAAGAGAAAGAGAAGATGGTATTATAAAAAATCATATAGATAGATAAAGATATAAAGATTATTTTTATATCTACAGAATAAACCTCCAAAGAAAATAAACAATGAATGATTCCATATAATCGTAATACGTATGAAATTTTATAATCGTAAGCTGTAAATATTTACTTAGGATCCCAGATAAACAAGTAGCTGATATAATAACTTTTGTAACGCAATACAATTAAATAATTTTATTTATTTCTCAGCGCATATAACACTGTAGGCAGATGAAACCTAGTGTTAAGATACTCCGTTCTCCATTTTCCGCATAAATTTTCGAGGCGTTGCGTGTTAAGTGACGGAACTCGAGGCCTTGGTACGAGAGAGATGAAATTATTATAATATAAATAATAATAAAAAAAACAGCTTTACGCTGTATCCTGCACACAGCACGGTAGACAGAGGGAACCTAGTGTTAAGACACTCCGTTCCCCACTTTATTTATGTACATTTATATTTTCATTTCCTCGCTCTGGTGTCGAGGCAAAGCGCGGCGTTGAGTTCCGCCACTCTACACGCAATGCCTCCAGAACTCGGCGGAAAGTGGGGAACGGAGTGTCTTAGATATAAATAACTAAGAAATAATATATATTTTTAGATATATATTTTTTATTAATAATAAAAGAAAACGTAAAAGCTTATGTATGACACATTGTTTAAGAGAAAGAATGGCTAATACATCAACTTTCATCTATTTTTAGTCTATCCTCTAGAACTTTAACAATTTTCACCGTAGACTTGACACTTGTTTGCAACTTCGCACAAATGTAAGCCAATGTAGGCCAATGTTGGCCATGAATTTACATTACTTTATGCCTGACCCAGTTTATGTGAAATTAAACTGCATACCTATTTAGGATATGTTCTTGATGATATGATAAACATACAACAAATAAAGTAAATCGGCTTCACGCTGTATCCCGCGCATAGCAGGTCAGGCAGAGGGAACCTAATGTTAAGACATTCTGTCCTCCACTTTCTGTGGAATATTGGAGGCATTACGTGTTAAGTATATGATGAAATATCTACATTAAACTAGATGAAAGCGAATAAGCCATACTTAGCGTAAAATTTTTAAATAGGTAACAGGATAAATAAACGTTTTGATATATAAGAAAGTTATTCGGAGAATACAGAACTAAATCCATTTTGTAATTATGCGAGCAAATTTAGGTTTAAATTTGAAGATAAAACACGTACTTATCACTAAATTTCATTTTGTAAAAGTAAAGAAATTTGATTTGAATGCAGTTTTTGTAGATCAAAGTCTCCTTAAATTGTAGATACCTCTTCTTTTATAACTTTACCCAGTAAAAAAATCTACCACGTCTAATTTAAATCATTATCTAACTCAAAATATCGGGCATACATATATATTTATATTATTTTATGTGGTGATATATTAAGTTTTCTAGGAAAAGCGTAAAATTTAACCTAATCTGACACCACTCAGTTTAGATGAAGCGAAGACAATAAGACATGAAACGAAATTAGATTCGAAGCTCCATATTGCATCGTGAAAAATGGAAATAGAGATATATAACATAAGAATATATTTAGATCATAGTATATCCACAAAAGAGTATTAAAACATTAAATGAATAAAAATAAATCAGCTTCACGCTGTATCACAGCAGGGTAGGCAGAGGTAACCCAGTGTTAAGACACTCCGTTCCCCACTTTCTGCCGAATTCTGGAGGTATTGCGTGTTGAGTGGCAGAACTCAACGCCGCGCTTAACCTCGACACCAGAGCGAAGAAAATGGAAATATAAATTTAAGTAAATATTTCATCTCCTCGAGTGGGGAGTTTTACAGTCACACCTCGTGCCGCTACACCACGACTGGCCTCAACATTAAATGAATCATCAAAATATGAAGCTTTCTCCGTATTTTAAAGAAAGTACCATTGATTCACATATGTCTATCTACAAGATTTTCCTTATATTTTGTAATTTTATCGTTTTAAAGACAATTCCAATATATAATGTTAAAATTTCGTTCAATTTAATAGCATTGTATTGACTTAACTTGCTTATTTATAAATCGATTTTAATTAAAATTGACACTAAATACTTAACATAAAAAAAAGTAAAAGTAACTTAAAGTTTGCCAAAATACAGAATGCACTTATTGCATTTTGTAGTTTAACCGTTTCTGAGATAAGTGTGAACAAACGCACAGAAAACGAGACAAATAGACAAACAGACAAAATTTTTAAAAGTTATTGTTTTGGTTGGTTTTATTACATTAATATATGATAATAGATTTTGTCAAACATCACAGACAGACAAATTAGTTACAATTTTATTATATGTATATATCATGCTAAATGTGCTTTACCCATATACCCCGGTGATAGTATAACAATTTGCGATATTGAAGTGGGTTGGGTTGTTAGCGTAGTAAAATGATATGCAACGACCTCTTTAACCTTGTTATGTTACATCATAATGGGTTGTTCTTCTCGATTTGTGAAACAAATTGATTAGAATGACGCCAAAATAACTAAATTGAAACTTTTAGCGCAACTTGGATCATAAATACTATTGTATTAGCAATACATTTTGTATTACAATGTAATTGTATTGGAAATTAAGTTTTATCCGCCAAAATCTAGATATTTCACGTTTAATGAGAATGACAGAACGCAATGCCGCGCTTTCTTTTGTCAAACGTCTAAAATAAAAAAAATATATATTTCACTCTACTATATTATATTTAATAATAATTCTATTTAAGTTAATTCCAATCCGTTAACATCACGATCTAAAGAATTTATTTAAGTTATTTATATATATAATAATTTTCTGCATGAGTAGCACAAGCAACATCAAACATTATGTGTTCACGTTAGTGCGGCTCATTAAAAAAATTAACACGGCTGTCGTTATTTGTGTTAAGAATAATTTAAGAGTCGTGGCGGAGCGGCACGAGGTGTGACTGTAAAATCGACTGGTTGTGGGTTCGATCCCCACTCGAGGAGATGAAATATTTACTTAAATTTATATTACCATTTCTTCGCTCTGGTGTCGAGGTTAAACGCGGCGTTGAGTTCTGCCACTCAACACGCAATGCCTCCAGAATTATGCAGAAAGTGGGGAATTTAACACTTGGTTCCTTCGGCCTACCCTGCTGTGTGCGGGATACAGCGTGAAGCTGATTTAATTTTTTTTTATAAATTTAATTTAAGCCTTCTCTAAGTATGTAGGTTAGGACAAAACAAAAATTTAGTTGAAATTATTTTTAGAATTAATTCCTTTATAAATGATACCTGAATAAGAACTATTTTCCAGTAAATATAATTAAATAAAGAGTTTAAAATAAAATAACATATTATTATGTTAATTAAAATACAATTGACTCATTCCAGTTTCTAACAAGTGTCGATATACTTTTGCATTGCCTTATATGGAAGTATAAATTTCTCGGAAGGTTATAAATCATTTATTAAACAAATATTTATATGTCCTTGTATAATTAATGTCAGAAACAGTGATGCCGAATATCAACTCAGGCGCACGATGACGCCATTGGCTAAGGATTCAGACGTGACTCACAATTTGGTAGATATAAGCAAAAACCAAGTTTCAAAGCAAAATCCGTTGCGTTTTGTGATATTCTTATGTTCTTTTTAGATTCCTGCTTATCACGTGTAGCAGGGTAGACTGAAAATAACAAGAACATATTGTCAAGCACTCCGCTCTTAACTTTCGGTCCATTAATTAGATTTCTAGAGATATTTAATTTTTTGGCATTTTTATTTCTCCAGCTTCACGCTGTATCCTGCACACAGCAGGGTAGGCAGAGGGAACCTTTTGTTAAGACACTCCGTTCCCCACTTTCTGCCTAATTCTGGAAGGATTGCATGTTAAGTGGCAGAACTCAACGGCGCACTTTGCCTTGACAGCGAAGAAATATAAATTTAAGTAAATATTTCATCTCCTCGAGTGGGAATCGAACCCATAATCAGTCAGTCGGTTTTACAGTCACACTTTGTGCCTCTGCGCGACGACCGGCCTCACTTTTTGGCAATTAATTAGATATATTGCGTGTTGAATGTTGAAACTTAACATTTTGCTTTGTTGTATTAGATGGGGAAAATAAACTCATTCTCCCCAGTAGAGATCGAATCCATAGCTATCGCGTTTATAATTTAACTGTACCACTGGGTCGTGGTGGCCTCAATTTTGTTGGTCTTCTAATAATGAGCCAGTCGCCAGACGCCGGGCATGGCGCAGCGGCACGAAGTGTGACTGGCAAACTGACTGGTTGTGGGTACGATCTTCACTCGAGGAGATGAAATATTTACTTAAATTTATATTTCCATTTCTTCACTCTGGTGTCGAAGTTAAGCGCGGCGTTGAGTTCTGCCACTCAACACGCAATGCCTCTAGAATTCGGCAGAAAGTGGGGAACGGAGTGTCTTAGACTAGGTTCCCTCCTACCCTGCTGTGTGCGGGATACAGCGTGAAACTGATTTATTTTATTCTAATAATATAATTAAATTTTCCTTTTGCTATATTAAGCTAAGTTATACGTGACCTAGATGTATTTATTATTAAATGTTTATTATTGTAATGACTCTTACGTTTAATTAGCGTTTAACGTGACCCCTGTTTTATATGACATTCTACAGAAGGGGAACCCAAGGTCGTGTTATGGCAGTCTTCTTTTAAGAAGACACTTGACTAATTGCTATAAAATGTTTTTAAAATTTTTATTGTTTACATATTTTTATTGGATACAATTTAATTATCTATTAGGTACAAAAAGTATGTTACTGAAGTATCTGGTATTCGGTCGAATAATATGTAGATAGATATTCGAAATTCAGCCGAATACTACAAAGTCAGCCGAATAGTATTGGAATATTTGTTGCAAGTCTAATAAGAGTGCTTTAAGAGGTGTATTCAAAATTTAAAACCAATTTTAGGATAGTTTAGCTATATAATATATAAATCTGTATTTTGCGTAGTTTTTCACTATTGTAAAGAAATCAAAAATTATTTGGTACACTTTTTAATTCATAAAGTGTAAGAAAGAAGGACGAATTTGAATATGGCACCCTTATGTTCTGTGCCGCTTAGTGCTTTTTAAATGTTTGTTATCAGATAACTTTTTCATAGCTTTTGTTTGGTGAACATTGTTCCTTCATGTTTATTTTTATTTTAGAGTAAATGACAAGTAAGCTACGTATCCTAGAGATAAGAACTGTCTCAACAAGACGGCACGACTTTTATTGTTACTCACCCTTGGCATTTTTTTACATAAATAAAACTCCTAACTACGTCATTTTTTTAAATTTTTTATAAGTTCTAGAGCACTTTACCATCGCTCTCTACTTTCTGAACACCTATGTTACATTGTAACTTTCTCTAAAACCATTATAAATATTTAAACGATAAACTAAGTCCACAACAACACAACGTATTAAAATTTAACGCAACACGTTGATGGGACTGACCGATAAGAACGTTAATAGTTGCGGCTTTCATTAATATTCCGTAGCCTTATCTAATTTGTGTTGGAAGACAGAGGAAGTGGTTTCTTGCGAGGTATGTCCTGTTTGAACATTTTTGAACCACCTGCCTTTAGTTAATTTAAAAAAAAAATTAAATCAGCTTCACGCTGTATCCCGCACACAGCAGGGTAGGCAGAGGGAACCTAGTGTTAAGACACTCCGTTCCCCACTTTCTGCCGAATTCTGGAGGCATTGCGTGATGAGTGGCAGAACTCAACGCCGCGCTTAACCTCGACACCAGAGCGAAGAAATGGAAATATAAATTTAAGTAAATATTTCATCTCCTCGAGTGGGGATCGAACCCACAACCAGTCGGTTTTACAGTCACACCTCGTGCCGCTGCGCCACGACTGGCCTCAATTTATTATTAGTTAATTTCTTTACAGGAATTAGTTTATGTATAGCGTATTCGGATTATTTTATTAAGGCCAGTCGTGGCGCAGAGACACAAGCCGGAGACTTTAAACGCGATGCTTTGTAGGTTCGGTTCCAACTGGAAGAAAAGAAAAAAATCGCTCTAGTGTCGAGGCAAAGTGCGGCGTAGAGTTACGCCACTCAACACGCAGCCTCCAGAATTTGGCAGATAGTGAGATACAGAAGTGTCTTAACACGATCTTCCCAAGTTATTTTTGCCTTTGGCTAACCTGCGAATGGCGCTGTGCGGGATATAGCGTGAAGCGTCAAAAAAAAAGTTCAGTTTGATAGTGGAGCTCATTATACGGTGTCATCCTAATTTTCTTATCTATTAGAGTTCAAGTAGTTAGTTGGTTATTGGAGTCAATAACCTCGTAGCGGTGATAACTTGTAAGCAAATATCAATTTGGCAGCTAATATTTTAACTATATTATTGCTTTGATAAATTATTCGAGTAATAAATACTTTTTAAAGACACTGTCGTGTTTAACATAAATTATAGATGATATTTAAATTTTTTATCTGTTTAGATCAGGGGTTCCCAACCTTTTCTTGATTAAGGACCACTTTTATATTATTCTTGGTAGCAGGGACCACTATGGATGTAGGTGTAATAAAAATGAACTGTGATAATTAAACAGAAGCTTCGCCTCATCATCCCCAGTCATAAAATTAAAATCGTTCGCGGACCATATTGAGGCTTCTGCGGACCACTGGTGGTCCGCGGACCACTGGTTGGGAACCACTGGTTTAGATAAAGCAAGACACCATGTACTGTTTCTAACCTTTTTATTTTGTTATAATTTTTTATAAATAAATATTGTTTTTGTTGATTCTCGAAAAGAATAAAAAAAATACATGTTTTATAAATTCATACAACAGTCATTGGGATCTTCTATATTCCACTTTCCCACGTACGACCAAATGTATTACAACATACAACAACTCGTAGTTATCATTAAAGTAGAACAATGTTAAATGAATTTGAATTCATTTGAAGTTAGCCCTTTTTTTGTAAGAAATACAAAAAAATTGTACAAGCGACGCTTCGCCTGCTTGAACACAATTACTTATTTATCAGAATAACTTTTATGTTCTAATAATGTTATCATTTTAAAGGCAATATCTATACATCAAAAATTTAAGTTTCTGTCGATTCTATAACAATTTTATAGAACTATTATAAATATAATATCTTATATTAATATAAATTATTTATTTTTGAACCGATTTTAACGAAACAGAAAATGTTAAGTGGAAATTGTATTTAAATCGGTTTAGCTGATTCTGAAAATAGCGTGCACAAACTCACAGACAAATAGACAAAATTTTAAAAAATCTTTGTCTGGGCTTCTATTACTTTCATAAAAGTCTCTAATAATAAACTTTCTAGAATATTTCCCATATACAGACAACGATCAAATACAATTAAATTATAAGTATCTATACTAATATAATGAAGCGGAAGAGTTTGTTTGTTTGTTTAAACGCTAAGATCTCTGGAACTACAAGTCGGATTAACTTTTTATCTGTTTTGTATGAAAGCTACCTTCTCTAAGAGTGCTATAGGCTATATAACATTACGATATAATTCTTAGTTAGCCTTAAATAATTAAATAACAATAATTAGAAAAGCCATTATATTACTTTAGCCGCGTGCGCTGCAGAAATAGTTAAATATATGTAAGTACATTGTACCTACTACAAAAACATTCAGTTTCATTAGTTCTAAGATAAAGTCCGCGACACCCTATATCTATTTCTTATAAATAAATCACAATAAGATATTTTGTTATAAAAAATAATTGAAAATTACAAGTTCATGTTTTACCGATTTTTATTTGACATGGATATTGAAACTTATGAACAAAAGTTATCCCACCATCTAATTTAGAAAATTTTATAAAGATAAGCTTTAGCTTTTATAGCATGTAAATTGGACGTACACTTTTCGAGAAAATGTAAAATTTAAATAATTCAACGCTCTGTTTACGACCGCAAGCAGGCTTCTTCGAGGGGCGCCCTTGCCGCCGATTTAATCCTCGCAAGCAGCCACGTTACGCTTGCACTTTCTCAAAATTATAAAAAAATATTGAATGTATAAATTATATAATCAATCTTATGCAGCATAATAAACAATATACAGGTGGTATGCGGGCGAAGCCGCGAGAGGGCCACTAGTAGATTATAATTTATAAATACAACTACTTTAAGTATTATTAAATTATATTATATTAATTATATATAATCTGTTCTGCCCCCAATAATCCTTATAGGCGCCAACAACAAAGACTACAAAGTTAGAGAGATTAAACAGTTGGCAGCGTTCTCGACACCGAACCAACGGATTTTATACGCAACGTCTCGAAATATTTTGCTTACGTGTTAAGAGTTTCTCGCGACATTAATGTTAATATATTTTTTAAAGAAAAATAAATTACATTTTTAAATATAAATTACAATCGATTTTAATTTATATTTAAAAATGTAAATTAAAATCGATAGAGTAGCGGAACTCAATGCCACAAATTTTGCCCCGACGCCAAAGTGAGAAAATGAAAACTATTATTCAAATAAATATTTCATTTCTTCGACTGGAGATCGAACCCACAACCAGTTGCGTTTACAGTCACACACTTGTGCCCCTGCGACTGACTCTTATCAACATAAATGAATATAAGAGAATACATTTAAAAATAAAAAAATTGTTTCCCGACGGTAGGATAGGGGTCCAGGCGATCAATCGCTAGGGCTCCAGAGAGAGGAACTGCATACTGCCTTCTGCATCCGGTTCTTGATCCAACAGCTAAGCGATAACCTCTAAAAATGTTGGTCGAGGCTTTTCTCGTGACATTATATTATTATAGTACCTTATCTGTTTAGTTAATGAATATCTGCATTTCAACAGTTCTTTGATTATTATCTTTATGTAATTAACATAGTATTTTGCACTGTTTTGTCATAATAATACAAAATCCAAATAAAATCAGCTTCGCGCTATATCCCGCTCACAGCAGGGTAGGCAGACTGAATCTAGTGTTAAGACACTCCGTTCCCCACTTTCTGTTGAATTATATAACTTCGACACCAGAGCGAAGAAATGGAAATATAAATTTAAGTAAATATTTCATCTCCTCGAATGGGGATCGAACCCACAACCAGTCGGTTAAACAGTCACACCTCGTGCCGCTGCGCCACGATTAGCACATTTTTTTTAAATATAATAATGCGAAAGTTCACTTGGATCTTAATAGAATAGAAGCGCTCAAAAACTCAAGCAATTGTTATGTCTTATAAGCAATAGATAATTATCACACGAGATTGGTATAATAATATTTAAAAAAAAAACTAAAACGGATTTCTCTCTTCGCGGCATGATTTAGAAATGAAAATGTCTAAAGATATATGGGAAAAGACAGTGGTTGTCAGAAGTCCAGATTTTTAGTCCAAAATCTGAATGTCCTCAGCGGGACAGAGGTGGTTCAACTTCTCGTGAATTATTCCAAGCACTTTGAACATTTCTTTTTTAATTACTTATTTTTTTTAATAAGCTACTAACTACTAAATTCCAGAGATAAAAATATCGTTTTTCTCATAGACAAAATCTGGCTTCGCTGGCCCTTACTCACATGTTATGTTAGCAGGTAATATGTACTAAGCAATAGCATTGGTATAACATAAACATAAGACTAAACTAAACAAAAAACTAAACAGAAAATAAAAAAAGGACTACATATTTTTAATAGAAACCTCGCAAGCCTTCTACAATGCCTCCAACATTAATCAAAAAGGAAACAGGAATGGGGTCAGTATGAGCAACAGCCCGTACTTTAGACATGGCCAATGTAACGTTATAGCATGTTGAATTATTTTAGTTGATTATGTAGAAAGATAATTAAATGTGAACACGACAGGTTGTGGATTCGATTACCACTCGAGGAAATGAAATATTTAATATTTTGATTTCGTTGCTCTGGTATCGAGGCAAAGTGCGGCGTTGAGTTCCGCTATTTAACACGCAATCAAAATGGTGAACGGAGTACGAAGGATATAGCGTGATGCTAATAAAAATAAATAAATAAATGATAAAAAAACATTAACTCACAATATGTAAATTAAAAATCTAAAAAGGAAGTTTGAGAAATTTTAATGATTTAGCTTTGCTATAAGCATATGAAGGTAAATATGCAATCGTTGAATATTTTATTAATTAGACAATTGATAAAGATTGAATGGAATGAGCGTATGACCTATATATTATAGTAATAAATATAACCATGTCAATTGGAAGTCGAAGGCAAGGTTTAATAATATCTCTGTCCCTATATACTAACTAATACATTTTGAAAGAAGCATCAAAAATTAGAACCCCAGAATTCGGAGGAAAGTGGGGAATGGAGTGTCTTAACACTAGATTTCTCTGCTATATTCAGGACGCAGCGTGATGCTCATAAAATTAGACAAAAACTGCAGAATTCGTACCTATTTATTAACAGATACTATTCAACAGGGGCCACGAAGGTCATGATATCACGAAGGACTTAAAAAACCTAAGTAAAAAACTGTGTTTATCACAATCTTCATTGAATATTTTTAATTAAAATTTTAGTAAAATTTTACCTTTATCAGATTATTCTTTACTATCTATATATAGATAGATAGATACAATAAAGGGAACCATAGAAAATTCAACATCAAAGAGAAATTTGGTCAGGCATCAATCTCGAACATATGGTGGAGTTTTGAAAGTAGCCTATATTTAAACCTTATAAATACGTACAGCGTAAAGGCCATACCATATAAGGAGTGGTTCGGTGTTGTAACAGAACCGAGCCTTATATGAGTCATCGTCTTGTTGAATTAGTATAAAATAAATTCTTTCATACTAATTTAACATCTGTTCCGATTTTTTTTTCGTTTAAACATTCATTGCATCACGTTTCAGATTATTATTGCTGCCAAATATGTTAATTGGTGACTATTCAGATTTTTTTTGTGTTTTTTTTTTGTTTTTTTTTATGATTTTTTTCATGTCACATATGCTTTAAGGTTAAGATTTAAGTGTAGTTATAAGTAATCATAAATTTTCCATCTGTTTTTTTTATCATTTTATTTATTGTATATTTATTTCTGAGTAATTTAGTAGTAGGATTAGTAGCAAATCCTACTACTAAATTAGGCAAATAATCAGGAAATCTTTTACAATAAGTATTTCGGAAAAAAAATCGTAAATATTTAGGAAAAATATACAATTATAATGTTTTTTTTTTGTATATTTACATATAATTTTATCTTGGCTGAGTCAAGTCATCATATTGATGATTTAATTCTTTTAACAGCTGTAGTAACGAAATTATGAATTATGAAATGAATAATAAAAATAAGTATTTATATTTTTAAATTTCCTACACCTTTCTTTTTCAATGAAATATCATTGAAAAGGGAAAAATATATGTATTATATAATTCTTCTTTCATTAACATATCTCCACATGATATTAAATTAAAACGCGACGAACTATGCTGACTTAGTACTAAAGCCCCATTTACATTTTATGAGTTTTAAATACTGTTTGAAGCATTACTTCATACTCATAGTTCGTACGCAAGCCTGTAAAAAATATTTTGATTCTTATCACTATCTGATAGAGTTCATTTTAAATATATATAAAAACAACATTTGTATGATGTAAAACATATATTTAAATGTCTGTCAGTTTTTAAATATATTTAAGGATTTACATTTCTTCTAAATTATATGCATAAAGATATACGTTTAATGAAATAACTCTTTAAGTCCATACATATATGTATTATCTTGCACTATTCATATTTTGGTATTCTCTCTGCCTGCCTTGCTGTATGCAAGATAGTGTCAAGTTCTCAAAAATCTCTCCGTTGTTAATTAGTGTTGGATGAATCTTATTCTGGTTTCCCAATCTGCATATTAATGAATTTTCAAACATCATCATTTTCATCATTATTTTATTTTATTGGTTTCTTATTTTGATGATGATGATCTTCTACGATCATTCAAAAAAAGATATTCCTGCTCAATAATAGAGGCTGCTGGCGTAAGTATCCAGTTCTCTCCAAAAGCATAGTACTAAAATGCTAAAATTATTTAGTTTCTCATGACATTATAAAGTCAATTCTTCAAAGGTCAATTTTTTAAAGCAATTCATCAAAATAAATGGCTTTAAAAGTTGCCGTTAAAAAATACTAAATTACAAGAGAATACTCTGAGATTTATAATTCCATAAAACGCTGATGTTGCATCGCCATCATCGATGCAACGCGACTTATTTGGATTGGATATTGAAAACCGGTCGAAATTACTGACCGATTCTCCTTGACCCACATGATCTGTTGCAGGAAGAGATACGCAGCATCTTACAAAACAGCTTTTACTGACTTTAATGTTCCTACATTTTCCATTTTATTACAGAGCTAGTGCTTTGCGTGAGGTTTCGCCCGCGTGGATTGTATAGATTGCACGCGTTTTTACCAAATTTTCGAGATATTCAGTATTGATTGGTGGAACTCAACGCCGCGCTTAGTCTGGTTAGAGCTATACTATAACAAATTACTAGCGAATCTCACTTAGTAATCATTGTACATTAAACCGAAACCCTGTCCATGTACTTTGTAATATAGATAATAGACTTGCAGTCTTGTTTAAAAAAATTAAAAAAACCATTCTTCCAAATGGGAATCGAACACACAACCATCAGTTTAGAGTCAGACGCTGTCTTAATAGGGCCACATATTACTTATCATAAGAGCACTAAAATATGTTGTTTATTTGTTATTCATTTCTTAACGAACACTCGGAATGTACATGTCTCATACATATGTTATTATAAGTCTTCCCCTAATTACTCTTTCTATTAGTGAAAACCGCATTAAAATCTGTAGCAGTTTGATGATTGAGGCCAGTCGTGGCGCAGCGGCACATAGTATGACTGTAAAACCGACTGGTTGTGGATTCGATCCCCACTCGAGGAGATGAAATGTTTATTTAAATTTATATTTCCATTTCTTCACTCTGGTGTCGAGGCAAAGGGCGGAACGGAGGGTCTTAACACTAGATTCTCTTTGCTGTGTGCGGGATACAGCGTGAAGCCGATTTAATTTAATTTTTTAATTTGTATTTCCGTTCTTTCGTTCTTCGCTCTGGTGTCGAGGCAAAGGGCGGCGTTGAGTTCCGCCATTTAACACGCAATGCCTCCAGAATTCGGCGGAAAGTGGGGAACGGAGTGTCTTAACACTAAGTCCCCTCTACCTACCCGACTTTGTACGGGATACAGCGTAAAGCGTAGTTTGATACATAAATAAAAGCAGTAGGTTTATGAGAAAAACTTTGCTTAATGCCATGTAAAAATAAAGACTAAAAGGAAAAAAAAATAAAGAATTATTACTACTCATAAAGGGTTATCAATTCAATGTTTTTATATACTTGAATATAAATTAAGTTATTAAGGTCAATGGCCGTATTCGGCGATGTTTGGTGTCTGCACACTTTGCATGTTACGCAAAACAAGCTTGACCGTCGCTTTTTGTTCGATGTACGCTTTATCAATTTTAAATTCTTATATTGTAAGTGTTTTTTAAAATAATTGAGTCAACTCTAAGATAAATACTAAAAAGAATTCCTAATTGATATAATTTTTATAAAAGCGTTGTTTAAATTTAAAAATTCTCTCCGGTCCTATCAAAGGTTCAATAAAAAATCACGTTTTGGTACCATACTTGTAATGGCTGGCAAATGTATAGATTATTAGGTATATTTTTTATTTATATTATTTCCATTAACAATATACACGAAATAAGGAAAAACATATAATTTATTATAATAAAATTATTGTGACAATAAGTTGGGTTAAAGAGTACTAAACTAATAATATTGATAGTCGTATTAAAAATACGTGTAGCAGGGTAGACAGAGAGAGTCTAGTTTTAAGACACTGAACTCTCCACTTTCTGCCGAATTCTGGAGGCACTATGTGTTGAGTGGCGGAACTCAACGCCGCATATTTATACTATTTAAAGCATAAAATATTACTTTTTTAAAATAACAAATGATTAATAATAAAACAAACCAAAAACTTCTACAGAATAGTATATCTCCAATTAAATTCCATTAGGTCATGTAGTTAGTTAATACGTGCATTATCATATAATAATAATAGTTACATCGAACATATGGTATGAAATTGTGTAATGTGCTGTTTCAGTAATATTATATACTATATTAATATTTCTCAATGTAAAATGATAAGTAATATTAGAGGTCAGCCGTGGCGCAGGTGCACAAAGTGTGACTGTAAAACCGACTGGTTGTGGGTTCGATCCCCACTCGAGATTAAATATTTACTTAAATTTATATTTCCATTTCTGCGCTCTGGTGTCGAGGACAAGCGCGGCGTTGAGTTCTGCCATTCAACACGCAATGCCTCCAGAACTCGGCAGAAAGTGGGGAACGGAGTGTCTTAATACTAGCTTCCCTCTGCCTACCTTGCTGTGCGCGGGATACAGCGTGAAGCTGATTTCCACTCGAGTATATGTAATATTATGCATGTTATGCGCTGAATAAGGAATGAAGCTGATTTTATTTTTCTATTCCGGTATAGGTATTGAAAAAATACGTTTTATAAAACACACAGACAAACAAATAAATAAAATTAAGTTTTCCAATCAAAAGTATACAGTTTAAAATTTTTTTTGTTATATTTTTTTTTGCTCAGCTCGAGGTGAGGTATGGCGAATGTATGTAAATAACGTTAGCTTCTTTAAAATGCAAAACCTCGGCCAGGTGAACATGTCACAATGGAATTTTCTTGGCGAGAACAAAAACAATTCTACGTACACACGTTTGTTTTAAAATCAAATATATCAGCTTCACGCTGTATCCCGCACACAGCAGGGTAGGCAGAGGGAACCTAGTGTCAAGACACTCCATTCCCCACTTTCCGCTCAATTCTGGAGACATCGCGTGTTGAGTGGCAGAACTCAACGCCGCGCTTTTGCCTCTACACCAGAGCGAAGAAATGAAAATATAAATGTAAATTAATATTTCATTTCCTCGGGTGGGGTTCGAACCCACAACCAGTCGATTTTACAGTCACACTTTGTGCCTCTGCGCCAGCTTGCGTTTTGTTTTAATATGGTGATATATTTAAAAAAAAAAAAACTTTAAATTTGTATTAGGATTGGTTAAGAGTATTTAATGTCTTTGTGGTAATTATGATCGATTGATTTTACATACTAACTCCTAAACTGTACAATGTAAAAAAAATTTTTTTAGGTTCATTTGACATTTAGGCAAAGGGAACCTGGAAACCTAGTGTCACGACACTTCGTTTCGGTAAAAAAGGCGGTAAGTGGGTTTCCGTCGAATTCTGCAGGCGTTGAGTGGCGAAAATCAACACTGCGTAAATAATAAATATAATTATACTTTTTTTATTTGGTCTTACACCTTATTACAAATATATAATAATATTAAACCGTCTAAGAATTCTTTACCTTATACAGAAATCTTAAATACAATTTCGAATCACTAAAAGATTCTTTTAAGATTAATTCTGCCATCTCACAGCTAAACTGATAAAATCAGTTTTCAAAAAGATTACATGTTATTGAATCGCGCGAATAACTGTTCGAAATAACTTGTGGTGAATAATTCAAAATTACAGACCAATTTCTTCACTTCCAACTTCTCATTAACTTAATTTGTTAAGTGTAGTCTTAAATGTTAAAAATTATACCTATAGGTAGCGTTTTACACTAAATATTTCAATTCTGGCAATTATTTATTGCTTATAGTATTCTTTTAGGACGAAAATATATTTTTTAGGTTAAAAAAAGTATTTTTTTTCCATATGAAGAAAAAGAAATATTGGTTTTTTTACTAATTTTAGAAATTTGGAGGCAGTCGTGGCGCAGGGGCACAAGGATGATACTGTAACGCGACGGTTGTGGGTTCGATCCCCACTCGAGGGAGTGAATGAATTATTAATTCTAAATATTTTCATTTCTTCGCTCTGGCACCAAGGCAAAAGTCCGGCGTTGAGTTCCGCCACTCAACACACAATGTATAGACAAATTTTAAGCGGGGAACGGAGAGTAACACTATGTCTCACTACCTGGCTACCATGCTGTATGCGGGATACAGCGTGAAGCTGATGCTTTTTAGAAATTTTCAATTGTTTTTTTAGCGTGTTTAGCTTTTAATTATTATCTTAAATTAGTGATGTCACAGGAAAACAGGTTCAATTAAAATAACTAGATGTATTCCATAATAAAATTTGTGGTAATTCTATTACACATTATATTGTTAGTCACGTTTGCTTCTTACATCATGACTTAATATAGTTTATTTGTTGAAGCTACTAACGTTTCATATTTATCAAAGCAAATTAATTGATTGGATTTTTTTTTACGCAATTTTCGTCTAAATGCAATAATTTTGTATAATTTTTTATAATAATCAGTCGATATTATCATTTTATTTAAACAAAAATAATGATTTCAACATGCAATTAAAAATAAAATGTTGACCGAAACGCTAAATATTATCGCAACCTATTTAATTAGTGTAATCTAAGCGCGTTAGTTATTTTATACATTTGAAATATTTTATATATTAACTGTTTTATGTATACTTTATCAAAAAATCTAAAAATCAGCTTCACGCTGTATCCCGCACACAGCAGTGTAGGTAGAGAGAATCTAGTGTTAAGACACTCCGTTCCCCACTTTCTGCCTAATTCTGGAGGCATTGCGTATTGAGTGGCAGAACAACGCAGCGCTTTGCCTCGACATCAGAACGATGAAATGGAAATATAAAATTAAATAAATATTTCATCTCCTCCCCTCGAGTGGGGGTCGAACCTACAACCAATCGGTTTCACAGTGTCAAACACTTTGTGCCCCTGAGCCACGAATGGACTCAGTTCCACGACTGCCTCTTATATTTTCAATATAAATGAAATATTATATTTAACGCCATACCGCCAGGCATCCTGCTCACATGTAGCTATACCTAGGGTTTTGATTTTTATATGTGAACAAGCCTCAAACCTGTTTTCGACCGTTTAGGATACCTCTTGTTATATGTGCGTGTAGCCCATTATCCAAGACCAACGGTCCAATGGGTCTTAGTGTGGGTAGAAAGTTTTGTAAAATTTTTAATAATTGAAATTTTAAGAGATTAATAAATTTTATACGCTGCCTTTGGTACTTATTTATATTATTAATGCTTAATCTAAGAGACACGTGCAAAGTTAAATAATGCTTACAACCCCTGATATCTAGAATGTAGGTCACGGCCGAGTCCTTGTATCTGGACCACCCAGCATCCCAATCAATAGCTCTGACATCGCGTATATATATGACAAATGAGCTATTCAAATAGAATTTACTAGAAATATTTAATCCGACTCACCTTTCTCTGGGCTTCGGCGGCAAATCCAGATTTGGCGGCCCTGTTGTTGGCCATGTTTTCTAAGTAAGTTATTTTAACTAAAACTATTTTGTATAATAAATAAATTAAATCACAGACACGGGTTCTCGCCGTGAAGTCACCGCGTATAAGAATATACTGTAGTATAGTTGGTTGGTAATGTAAACAGCACAACCGATCTACTCAGTGTGTGTGTGTGCTATGAATGACATCATGCAGCGCGGCTGGCCGGTGCACGACTCTGGCTAGGGATGGGACTGTAAAGCCTAATGTCGATAGGCTTGTATGTTTTTTTTTTAATTATTTTTGGTCTTAAGTATTTTTTTTTTAGTTTAGCTTAGTTTAATGAAAAATAAAATTAGTTCCACGCTGTGAAACTACGCACTACTAGTGTTGGGACACTCCGTTTCCCAGTTTCCACCAAATTCTGGAGGCTTTGCGTGTTGAGTGATTCTCAACGCCATGCTTGGCCCAGAAATAAAAATAAAATAAAAAAAACCAGCTTCACGCTGTATCCCGCATACAGCATGGTAGGTAAAGGGAACCTATTGTTAAGACACTCCGTTCCCTACTTGAAAAAATAAAAATATTTTATTAATATTTAAATAAATATTTTCTCGAGTGGAGACCGAACCCACAACCAGTCACAGTCACACTTTGTACCCCTGCATCACGACTGGTCCCAAGTTAGTATAAGCTTAGTTAAAAAAGATTTCTAAATTAATCTTTTACTGAAAACGTATATTTCGTTCAATGAATTAAAATAATATTTGTACTTTTTTTGTATTTAATATTTATAAAAGAACAACTTTAAATAAAGTCTTAATGATTGAATTACTTAATATATTACAAAATTATTTATAGAATGAAAAAAAAACAAACAACATAAGTATTAACATTAAAATCTTCAAATTAATCTAGCCACGCCATACTTGAACAACTAAACTAGGAAATAAACGGCATATACTAAAATAAAAAAAAATCAGAAACAATCACTTACATTTAATCAATTAGAAAAAAAAAAAAATTTAAGTGGCTATGGCAGAAAAAGATGAAGACAAATAAAAAATAATATTATTTGTTTGCTGATATTTAGCTCAATGTATGCGTGTACGATAGACATTTATACTGTTTGATCCAAAATACAAATAAGATTTTTTTCTTTAAAAAATATAATTTGTTAACACTAAAATAAATATCGACACCGAACATCACTATAAGTTCGAAATGTAAAATGAAAACCAAGTATGGAATACAATGAGAGCAAGAGGGATAGGCTCAATAATTACTCTTCTCGTTCTAACGTCTTGTAGGAATGGCGGCGATTTAAAACCTATTGGAATTGTGATTTGATCTTAATTTAGAGTGGATATATGTATATAAATATATATACTTTTATATTTTATATTAATTTACTTCAAACCTGAAAAGCGTTATAATAAACTGATACAGATATATAAATATATATTTAAAATATAAGTCAGAAAAAAAATTACATCAATATATAGTTAAAAATAATAATTTAAATTAACTTTTAAAAACAATTTAACCATTTTTATTTTATAAATTTAATCGTCAATAAGCGCCATCTGTGAATACATATATTATTTATTTATTATCGTAGGCTTTATCTGTAAAAGAAGGCTGTATTGACGTGTCATAGTGTTCAATATTAATCAAAGATGGCGGTGGGTTCTGTTCTGATCCAAAAGCTTTTACAAAATATATTTCGGAAATTGAAAATGGGAGTTTACAGAATAATGTATAAAATATAAGGATTATTCACCATAGGAGAGCTAGCAAAAACCTAATTGGGTTTATTTTAATTTATAGTACTACCGCCACTCGTGTAGAGACTGTATGGGTATATTGTGTATTCGGTACGGTATAGTTATGGTTTAAACTAAAATTTAAATTAATTACTTGGTAAAAATATCTTTTAACGGTCGGTTACCGTAAAACTAAAGCGAAAAAAATATATTTTCATATAAAAAACCTATTCCATTCTTAGGCAAAAAAAATACCTTCAACGAAAACCTATTTATAGGTATGCAAAAAAATATAATTGACATTGATCTTTCAGCATATATAAAGATGTTTATCATACGTAGATAAATTTTCGTATTTTTATAAGAATATTGTACATATATACACACAAAACCACTTAAATTAAATTAAAGAAATGTTTCAATGTAAAAATTAAATAAATTGTGAGGGAAGCTACAAAATTAGTAAAAAATGGAATACCGTGGACGTAGAAACCGAAGAGGACGGCCAAGATTGCGACCTATGCCATTATCCATACAAGATCGTCCACAAAAATCTTGTTTCTTCAGTAATATCTGTAGCTTCCTAATATTGACGAGTTTGATAGCAATAATAATTATACTTCTTAAGTACCACTGCAATATGTGCAGTAAGAAATGTGATATCTATAATATTACCAGAAATATAGATGATATTGCGGTAATTCTATATTTATTATTATTATTATTAAAAAGGCCAGTCGTGGCGCAGGGGCACGAAGTGTGACTGTAAAACCGACTGGTTGTGGGTTCGATCCCCACTCGAGGAGATGAAATATTTACTTAAATTAATATTTCTATTTCTTCGCTCTGGTGTCGAGGTTAAGCGCGGCGTTGAGTTTTGCCACTCAACGCGCAATGCCTCCAGAACTCGGCAGAAAGTGGGGAACGGAGTGTCTTAACACTAGGTTCCCTCTGCCTACCCTGCTGTGTGCGGGATACAGCGTGAAGCTAATTATTATTATTAAAAAGGGTTAAATTGAGAAATATACTATATATCATATTAGTAGCAGAATATTATTCAGAAGTTTGGTTTTTCTAACACTGTAGAGAAGACTGACGTACGTGAAGCTTCAAATATTGTAAATTATTTCTAGACTTGTTAAAAAAACAGCTTTACGCCTTTTCTCGTCGTACAGCATGTCAGAAGGAGAGATTTATTGAGTAACAGAAGTCAACTCCGCGCTTTTCATTTAATAAACTTTCATAATTTAAATATATTTTTATTTTCACATTTCAGCACAATATATCGAAAATGAAAAATTCCTATCACGATTTGGAAAATAATGTAGTCAAATTTTCATACGATTTACCTAAAATCGAAGGACAAGTGGAAATTTTAGAAGCATTAGCTCACAAGTTGCAAGGAGGTGACTTTATGTGGAATCCAATTGCTCATTATTCAGTGCCAAATATTGATGTATTTGTAAAAAGTGAATCATTTAAACGAGATTATAGCAGTAACGTTACCACGAAAAGTCCTAAGTTCGCTAATATTAACACGATTTGACTAGAAGAAAATAGTGATAATATACTTTTTCTAAGAAACTTTTGTTTTGGGGCATTTTAGATTTATTATTTATATTTTAATAATTAATAAAGATAATGCAAACATGTATTAACATTTTGATTTATTATTTTTATAAATTAAATGTATACTTTGGTTAGAAATATTGATTATTATTATATTAATTTGGCTCCTAATCAAAAGGCAATGTTAGGAGGCTAGTCGTGGCGCAGCGGCACGAGGTGTGACTGTAAAACCAACTGGTTGTGGGTTCGCTCTGGTGTCGATTCTAAGCGCGGCGTTGAGTTCTGCCACTCAACACGCAATGCCTCCAGAACTCGGCAGAAAGTGGTCAAATTTAGCACTTTATTTTAACATATTAAAAAAACCTAGCAATATTAGAAAAATAAACTAGGTAAATATGTACATATATATAATTTTATTCGTAACAACAGCCACATGTTTTATAATATTCATGAGATTCGTGACTATTTTTTAATTTACAACTATATCTATCTTTACTGTAGGGTCCTTGATCAGATTCTACTTTAACAACGGTAATTTTAGACGGATTGGTTATAGTTGAGACATTTCTAACTTCATTATCATTTATTTCATTGTAAGAATTACTCATAATTCCCATTTCCTTCTGTTTAATTGGTTTCCAATTTTTTTCATTATTAACTTCTTTTATAATTTCATAGTGTAGGGTTTTAGCAGTGTTCATATCCAGATTTTGTGAAAATTTTACATTATGCCGAGGCAATGGTCGTTTTTGTTGTTTTGTTCCCGCTAAGCCTATTAATTCATTATGCAAGTTATCATATGCATTTCCTATATGGTTAACTGTCACCTGTGAAATCAATTTGGATAAATAAATAAAAGTAAATCAGCTTCACGCTGTATCCCGCTAACAGCAGGGTAGGCAGAGGGAACCTAGTGTTAAAACACTCGGATCCCCACTTTCTACCGAATTCTGGAGGCATTGCGTGTTAAGTAGTGTTCATAATTCATATCTACTAAAAATATGAGGAAAGATTATATCTAATATTTATTATTAACTTGACTCTCCTTTTATATAACCAACAAACGCTTATTTTTTTTTTCTAATTACATTTCGCCTATTATAATATAATTTATTTTTTAATGGCAGTGGTGATATCACAATTTTGTACACTATCTATTCACAGTCATTGGCTGGATGGAGGAAATCAAAGAATTTACATTACAAATATACCTAAATAATTCCCCGAACGATGTCCATCCTATGCCTCATATCATCATTATATAATGAGGTTACTAGTTCATTACTTTGATATTTACAAAAGCATTTATATATATATAAAAAAAAATCTAAAATCAGCTTCACGCTGTTTCCCGCCCACTGCAGAGTAGGCAGAGGGAACCTAGTGTTAAGACACTCCGTTCCCCACTTTCTGCCGTATTCTGGAGATATTGCGTGTTGAGTGGCAGAACTCAGCGCTACGCTTTTCCTCGACACCAGAGCGAAGAAATGGAAATATAAATTTAAGTAAATATTTCATCTCCTCGAGTGGGGATCGAACCCACAACCAGTCGATTCTACAGTCACACTTGGTGCCGCTGCGCCACGACTGGCCTCAATTTATATATCAAGACACACCTATTTTCATATATATAGTTTAAATCCAAGAAACAGACAAAATTAGATAGTACCTTTAAGCGACGCAGGTTATCCTTCATATTACAAAGTTCTTTTTGTACTACATATCGTTCCCAAAAACTTGTAGTCAAATGACCGGCAAGAATTGCTATTGTAAAGCATAATACTATTTCAATTAACAAATTTTTAAAGAATTTATTAATAGGCATGTTTCACTCTAAATTTCTGTTCACATATTTAATGCGTTATGTTTTATAATTGTCATAACTATTTATTATAGACGGAAAAGTGAAGCTTTGGTGACTTTTAATTATATGTATAATATTAATTAAGCATAGACTATATAATAAGGATGTTGACTAAAATATAATATTGTTGTTAAATATAAACATTACTTATAAAAAAAAAATGATATATTAAAACACTAAAACTAAGAAAAAAGTGACAATATAATTCAACGAAAAATAAAAACGTATTTATTTCTCAAGTATCCTATATTACCTTCTTAAGTAATTTACTATATACATCAGTTTTTATGATAATTTATTCATTTTTTTTACGTAAAAACAGGACAAGCGCGAGTCGGGATCGCCCACCGAGGGTTCCGTACAAAAATTGGAGTAATTTAAACACTTTACAGTGTCGAAATACGCCTTTTTTGTATATAAATGATTATGTTTTTTTAAGTATATGTAGAAATTTTAGGAAATCATCCTACGCTGCGCTTTGCCTCGACACCAGATCGAAGAAATGAAAATATAAATGTAAATAAATATTCATTTCCTCGAGTGCGGATCGAACCCACAACCAGTCGTGTTTATAGTCACACTTTGTGCCGCTGCGCCACGTCTGGCCAGTCATGGCGCAGCGGCACCAAGTGTGACTGTAAAACCGACTGGTTGTGGGTTCGATCCTCACTCGAGGACATAAAATATTTACTTACATGTATATTTCCATTTCTTAGTAGTGTTAAGATATTCTGTTTCCAATAAAAAACTTCAGCCTCTCAACACGCAATGGCTCGAATATGGATGGATTATCTATATTATGTATGTATATTAATAAAAACTTATCTATTTTTACGTGTGGCATAATAATTTTCTCAAATTTAAAATCATTTTAATTCATTATACATTCATACAAAAACAGTTTTCAGTGGTAAAGTACTCATAAAGAGTTTCATTTGTTCACTTGATTGATAGACTATTGAACTGTTTGATGGTCAAACGAGTCGGTGTATACGATCGACATTATTGCAATTTCCTGAAATAAAAAAAAATTAAAAATGAAATAGAAATACGTTTTTTTAAGGAAATTATGGGACCGTAAATATGATTTGTACGTATATGATTTGAATTTTTAGGTATATGATTTGAAGATAAAAATTTTTGACAGACAGACAGACGGACAAAAAAGTGATCTTATAAGGGTTCCCTTTTCTCTTAAAAGGTACGGAACCCTAAAAACAGATTAAACAATTACAAAATATTGAAGCCGTAGTGGTGCGTTGCTGTAAGCGCGATGCTTGTGGGTTCGATTCTCACTCGGGGGAATGAATCATTATTAATAACTCTGCTCTGATAATAAGGCAGTGGTTGTGAGTTCCACCACTAAACGCGCATTGCCTTTAAAATTCGGCGGAAAGTGAAGAACAGAGTGGCTAATATTAGATTCCCTCTGGTACACCATTTTTTGCGGGTTACAGCGTGAAGCGGAAAAAAAATTTAAAAAATGACTAAATACATATTTTACTTTTATTTTGTTCCTACTTTCCATATTATTTGTAATGGGCAGATATTACCTAATATAAAGATACTTCATTATCAATATCCGCTCACTCTAACTTTAACATATCTGTTTGTGATTAACCAAAATCATCCTCACGATGTATCCCGCACTCAGCAGGATAGGCAGAGGGAACCTAGGGTTAAGAAATCCCATTTCCTATTTTCCGTCGAATTCTTCAGGCGTGAGTGGCGGAACTCAACGTCGCAGTGTAGTTTACATTCTTTTAACATTTCAAAACTAGCCTTTTGTGACGTATCTCTGTTGTAGATGGCTCTTCGAATGACACCACTCTCCTTCTCCGCTTGAACGGGCTCAGAGCGGGTGGCGACGAGGCATCGGCTGGTGCACATCGATATATTACGGTGTTCTTGTTTCTGGGAAAACACTATTTTTATCGTTAAAAAGATGATATTAGGAGAACATTCATCCTATTTTAGCTTTTTCGGTATTGACAGTCGTCTAGTATTATATATGTATTATTTTGTATATTTTATTATGCAAAAATAACAAGTCAAACGAGCATACGGGTGACCTGATGGTAAGTGATCACCGCCCACGACTTGTGTAAGACCAGAGGAGCTAGCTACACCTTTGTTACGGAGGAGTTGAGGCTTTTATATATTTTAATATAGGTAATACTTTAATGGATTCGTTAGAATTAACAATTTACTAAGGAAGTAACTTACTGAGTTGCTAAGTAAATAAACTATGTAAAAGAAACTTTTGTAATTTTATTCGATAGAAATTCACTATGTATATAAATTTTAAAATATTCATTATATTTAAAGTGTAATTCTACACTTAGAAAACGTATAAAAATTTTAACGTGGCAGGGGTTGAACCCGCGCCTTTTGGAAACCGTAGTTTGATTCGATGATTCAAAAGTGCTTGTAGAATTCTGTTTGAATAAAGAATATTTTGAATTTGAATTTGACCACTAAGCCAAGAGGCGCCGGTTCAAATCTCGATACGTTCGACTTTTATAAATAATTATTACTTATTTCTTATTTTTTATATAAAATTCCACTTAAATAATAATTTATAGTCTAAGATATAACCGCTTCAGTAGTTTCGTCGCAAATCGAGTGGAGACAGCAAAGCTCCTCGGCGGCGGCCAGACACGCCACTTCAGCGCGGTCGACTTCCTCCTGTCAATGTGAAGTGGAATGAATATAGTATTATTATTTCTGGGTTTAGTTTTTAAAATTATCTATTATATTATTGAAAATATAAAAATGAACTGATTTTTAGATTAAGAATATATTAAAGTCGATTAGGAGACGGCTAAAATAGGTTTTTTAAAAAAATAAATAGATAAAAATTTAATGTTCTAAAATTAATTGAAATTATTTTATATTGCATCTGTTTACTTCAAATTTATTTCTTAGTAGTTTTGTCTTAAGTTTTTTTTCCAGTTAATAAAAAAATATATATGTAGGTTCATGTTTTATCATTGCATTGTTGATACCGTAAATTAAAAATAAAAGTAAATTGATAGAAAATTTCAACTAATGTACCAATAAGCCATTTTGTTTAACAAAATAAATATATCAAAAATCATATTCACACCTAGGTAACTAAGTTTCTACTGCAAATATTGAAATAAGTAAAAATAATAAACTATTGATATCATTTTTTTTTAAGTTGAAATGTTATCACAAAACAGCGGCGTTGAGTTTCGCCACTCAACATGCAATGTCTTCAGAATTCGGCATCTCAACGCTAGGTTCCCAGGTTCCCTCTGCCTACCCTAAACTAAAAAAAAATTAAACATTAATAAATAAACCCAACAAACTTCGCACAAGCGTGTATATTTGAAAAAGAAATACAATAAAACTATATTTATTTGGACCACGTTGAAAATAGTCCGAAATCCAAATACGGGCTTAAAATAAAGTTTGGTCTGCAACACGGCGCAGTACTCGTATGTAACTAAGCGAATTTTCTGTAAACTTTTAGCCGATGCAATATTGTGTGTGACCTGCTTTGTGGTTTGTAACGGTATACCTATATGTCTTTATACTTTTAGGGTTCCGTATCTATTAAGGAAAAAAATACGCTTATAAGTTCACTTTGTTGTCCGATTGTCTGTCTGTCTGTCTTTATATCAGGAATGCTTGGAGATATCGAGTTGAAATTTAGACCATACTAACTTATCTACGGCCCCATAATTTCGTGAAAAAATGTATTTCTACAATTACTTGACAAAAAAAGATATGGCTGTTTATACAGCAAAAAATGAATATTTCGACACTATAAGGGGAATCTAAATGAATAGGATACTTCCGGTTAACCTAGAATTATTAAATTTGGTAACTAGCATCTACAGATAGTACTAGTTCAGGAAAAAAACAGAAAACTAGACTTTGTTGTTAAATCCTAATAATAAAAATCAGAAGGAACCCAATGTTAAGACACTCCGTTCCTCACTTTCCGCCAAATTCTGGAGGCATTGCGTGCTGAGTGGCGGAGCTCAACGCCACGCGTTACCACTACACCAGAGCGAAGAAATCAGAATATAAATATAAATAAATATTTCACTTCCTCGAGTGGGGATCGAACCCACAACCAGTGGAGTTTCAGTCATACTTTGTGCCTCTGCGCTACGACCGGTCTCTAATCCTAAAAATAATAGCCTAAAATAGCAAAAAACGCGTATTTCGACGCTATAAAGAGAATTAAAATTAATAGAGCACTTCAGAGTATCATTAAAAATAAATAAATTAAATTAGCTTCACGCTGTATCCCGCACACAGCAGGGTAGGCAGAGGGAACCTAGTGTTAAGACACTCCATTCCCCACTTTCTGCCGAATTCTGGAGGCATTGCGTGTTGAGTGGCAGAACTCAACGCCGCGCTTAACCTTGATACCAGAGCGAAGAAATGGAAATATAAATTTTAAGTAAATATTTCATCTCCTCGAGTGGGAATCGAACCCAGAACCAGTCGGTTTTGCAGTAACACCTCGTGCCGCTGCGCCACGACCGGCCTCAGAGTATCATAGAATTTGAAATTTGGCAGCTAGCATATACAGATAATACTAGTTTAGGAAAAAATGTGAAAACTATACATTTGTAGGTAAATTATAAAAAATATTAGTCTTAAATGGGGGGGATCAATTTGGTGTTAAAGCCGCTAGTTCAAGTCAAGTATCAGATGAAAGGGCTCTGGCTAAGCCAAGCTTAGCCTAAGTAGAAGGAACCCTCGGTGGGCGAGCCCCACTCGCGCTTGTCTGGTTTCTTTTCAATCGTAGCGCAGTGGTAGCGCAGAGTTAACTGTGAACGTGATGGTTGTTGGTTTGATTCTACTTAGGAAAGTGAGTTGTTTTTTATTTCCTCGCTTAGACAGTATAAAACGCGGCGTTGAGTTCCGTTTTGAATTCGGGCAGAAAGGAGTGTTTCGACATTATATTATATGTGATATTCTTATACGAGGTTACGCGTGAAATTAAAAAAAAACATTCAAAGATTTATCCATTTCTTATCGAATCTGAGGTACCTACCTTGCGTTTTAGATCACTAATATATAAATTTAAACTCACAACTATCGCGTGCAGCAATAGTCAATTAAATTTAAACTTTAGCTTAAAATATAAAAGATTTTTCTGCTCTGTCAAAGAATTTAACATTAGGTTCAAATTACAATATCTCAAATTAAACAGAAGTAAAGAATTTAATATCACGAAATAAATATTACTATAATCTCTAAGATTTATCGACAGAAAGAAAAAAAAATCTAAAGTCTATACTAGATCTTAAACTATACATAAAAAAAAATAAAAAAATAAGCACCGTCATTCTATTCAGCACTGTCTTCATAGCTTTAAGTTCCTTATGGTGCACTCTCTGTGGCACGAGAACCACGAAAGCGAGAACCACGATCACAATGGATACAATGGAGATGTAGTTGCTGGTTAAAGGCGAGTAAATCATCCGCAAGAATTTTCTGATGAAGTCAGTCAATGTGGAAAATTCGACGCCATCTGTTCCGTTTCCTACTTGCCGTGGATGGTATACACCTGAAATATTTCTTACTTACACGTATGAATGTATACAATATAGTATGAAGTTGTCTGGCTATGATAGTGAAATTAAAATTAAATTAAGTTTAAAAAAACGGTGTGTCTTAACATTAGGTTCCCTCTTCCTACCCCGCTGTGTGCGGGATACAGCGTGAAGCTGACTTACAGATTATTTCTTAGACAACGCAATCAAGAGGTGTCTTTAAATACAAGTAAAATCTTAGAACGCAGAAAATGTACCTGTATACACTCGCCGTTTAGCCATTGTATTTATAAGACTTGATTCATTATTAAGATTTAATTCGGATATTTTATCCGATTAAATACTTAATTATGAATATTTTGTATATTTTTACACAGTTTATTTTATTTTGGAGTTTTTCTTAAAGTGACATTTGAATTGTCAAAATTGAAATAAATAAAAAAAAAACTTGTCACTTGGTACATCAAGAGCTTGTTTGTTACACTTTCGCGCGCAAATTATTTAATTGATCATGACATTTAACATACACTTTTTAAAAGGACTAGGAATATAGGATAGTTAAAAGAAAATTAAATTAAATTAGCTTCACGCTGTATCCCGCACACAGCAGGGTAGGCAGAGGGAACCTAGTGTTAAGACACTCGGTTCCCCACTTTCTGCCGAATTCTGGAGGCATTGCGTGTTGAGTGGCAGAACTCAACGCCGCGCTTAACCTCGACACCAGAGCGAAGAAATGGAAATATAAATTTAAGTAAATATTTCATCTCCCCGAGTGGGGATCGAACCCACAACCAGTCGGTTTTGCAGTCACACCTCGTGCCACTGCGCCACGACCGGCCTCTAGTCTAGGATAGTCTTTAAAAATAAACATATATAAGAAAAACATATATAAAAGAAGTAAGAACTCGCGATGAAAATAAAGAAAACAATCTGAAAATTTACAAGTTATAAGTATAAAACGAAAAATAAAACCATTGCAAATTTATATAAGTAGTCAATTTTAAGTAAAATTAGTGCATACACCTGTAAAACCATTGATTTACAATATGATCTATACGTATCCCGGTGCACGAGTCCGACTCACGCCTTGACCGGTATTTTTAAATTCTTCGTAACATTTCTGTTAAATGAAAAATAAACTACCAGACGATGTATGCCACGCCTACCTGTAATAAGTATCTGCCAAATGAGGCCAGTCGTGGTGCAAGGGCACAAACGTGTGACTGTAAGCGACGGATTGTGGGTTCGACTGAAAGAAATAAAATGTTTAATATTTTCATTTCTTCGCTCTGGTTTCTAGGCAAAGCGCGGCGTTGAGTTCCACCAATCAAAACGCAATGCCTTCAGAATTCAGCGGAAAATGGACAACGAAGTATCTTATCACCGTTTCCTCTGTCTACTCTGCTGAGTGCGGAATACGGCGTGAATGATTCGATATGGTTGTATTCTCAGCCTATAATTGAGATATACTTTGAATCAATATATTTATGTAGTAATATAGTCTTAGTATATAACTTTGGCTTCCTAATAAACAAATAATTATATAAGTTCTTTATTATGTAGAAGACCGACTTGATACGAGCATCCCAAGAGATTATCATTGAACCGGCAAGTATCATGCAGAGGTTCTGGACTTTAGAGTATAGCCATCGATGTAAAAACATTTTTTTATGAAAAATAAATATACAAAGTGAAAATAAATATTATATAGTATCTTACAATATATATTTTTTATCCTTACGCCGTACATAGCAGGGTAGGTAAGTATTTAGTGTTAAAACACTCCGTTCCTATTAAGATATTACCGTTCCTCACTTTTCGCCAAATTATGAAGGCATTGTGACGAAATGGAAAACAGCGCTTTGCATCGTTACCAGAGCGAGGAAATTAAAAATATTAAATATTTCTTTCCCCCGAATCAGAATCGAATCTACAACAAAAAATATTTTTTCATATAAAATATATATGAAAAGGCATTTACACATTTGCATGAAAGCATTCATAAATTCACATATACAATACACGCAGGTTGAGAACAAGAGATAAAAATGTTTATACAAAGCGAAGTACATTCCAACATATTTACGGACATCCATTTCACAGGCTATTGTGAGAGACTGCATTGATATCATGTGGAAAACTGGAAAATATTTACTTTGGACCCACTAGCTATTATAGCGTAGATTATTTTGCTGTTATGAAATAGTAGAAATTGTTTTAAATTTAAAAAATAATAATTAAATCAGCTTCACGCTGTATCCCGCACACAGCAGGGTAGGCAGGGGGACCTTAGTGTTAAGACACTCAATTCCTCACTGAAAGTGACGCCGCGCTTTGCCTCGACATCAGAGCGAAGAAATGAAAATATAAATTTAAGTAAATATTTCATCTTCTCAAGTCACACTTGGCCCCTGTGCCACGACTGGCCTCTAAATTTAAGTTTAAAAATTTATGCTAATTATGAAAAATACAAATTTAATGTAATATTTTAGTATTGACCAGTCATTGCACTGCATGGGCACAAGGATGCGACTCTAATCGCTTTAGATTGTGGGTTCGGTTCTCACTTGCGGAATGAAGTGATTCATATTATCATTTGTCCGTTCTAGTGTCGAGGTAACGCGCGGCGTTGAGTTTCGCCACTTAAAACGAAATGCCTCCAAAATTCGGCGGAAAGCAAATATCCGCAAATTTAGTTTGTCAACTTTTATAAGTTGTACTTCCCGTCGACCCCCAACCATGAAATTGGTACGACCCACCGTGGGCGAGTCCAACTCGCGCTTAATGGTGGCTTCCGTGCCAATTGTTGTGGTTTTTTAATTATTTTAATAATGTTTTAATTTTTAAAATTTTTTTTATTAGAGGTTGTGTAAAAACGAATTGGTTCAGGGAACCTATTATTTTCAGGATTTAACCACAAACGTATAGTTACATCCTCAACTAATACTACCTGTAGACTCTAGGTACTAAATTTCATTATTCTAGATCAACCGTCGGGTCTACCCTATGAATTTTGATTCCCTCTACAGTGTCGAAATACGAGTTTTTTTGCAATATCTTTTATCTTTTTTTAAATTCAAGTAAATGTAGATTTTTTTTTTCAGGAAATAGTGAAACTGTAGATAATAAGTAAATGGTTTGAATATCTCCAAACGTTCTTGAGATAAAGACTCTTGACAGACAGACAGACAAACGGACAACAAAGTGATCTTACAAGGGTTTCTTTTTTCCTTTAAAGTTACGGAATCCTAAAAAGGCTCCCGGTTGAAGTGATGAATAAAATTATTTTTTACTTTGTTAATTTATATTATAAGGAGCACAATTATATTCCCATTGTTCTCTGAGAAAATACCTGTCTGAGGTAATTATGAAGTGTCTGCTAATAAACAATCCTGCAGCTTTACTATGGAGCTGAAAATATTACAGTTGAGGTTAGAAATACAAATAATATAAAATTTTCTTAATTACTTTTTCAATTTTTTATTCAAGAAATTCTGTTGGATGAATATTCCATCCTACTCCACTATAGTAAAAACATTTAATGATTTTTAGGGTTCCGTAACTTTTAAGGAAAAAAGGATACCTTATACCTATAAGATAATACCCATAAGATAATATACCTATAAGATCACTTTGTCGTTCGTCCGTTTGTCTGTCTATCTAACTGACAAGAGCCTTTATCTCAGAAACGCTTGGAAATATCGAGTTGGAATTCAAACCATATATGTACTTAGATCTACGGTCCTAGGATTTCCTGAAAAAATAGTATCTAAAAGATATAGCCGTCTATATGGCAAAAAAACGTGTATTTTGACACTATAGGGGAATCAAAATTAATAAGATACTACCGGTTGATCTAGAATTATGAAATTTAGCAGCTAGTATCTTTATGTAGTACTAGTTCAGGAAAAAAATTTGAAAACTATACATTTGTAGTTAAACCGTAAAAATAATAGCTTTAATAGGGGGGCAAAATTTGGTATTAAAGCCGGTAGTTCAAGTAAAGTATCAGATGAAAGGGAAACTCGTGACCAATTTTTATACCGTTTGGAACCATCGGTGGGCGAGTCCGACTCGCGCTTGTTTATTTTTTTTATATAGTTTTACAGTATTTCGTATTTGTTAGAGTAAGCTGAGGAAACTCAATGTTAAGAACTCTCCATTTTCTGTCCAATTTTTTAACGCCAGAATTTGTATTGCTAACAGAGCAAGCCAACGAGGTAATTCTTTCTTCCCTTGAGTGAGAATCGAGCCCACAGCCTTCGTGCTTACAGTCAGATGTTGTGCATCAGTTTCTTTAGTTATATGCAATTTATTGCATTTAATTAATTTAAAATTATAATAATCAATTTATAAATTTATATTGTTTCGCACTCAAATAAACTATTTATATGTCTCTAAAGACAAAAACAACACGACAGAAGGTGGTTAAATAAAACACTATATATAATGGACAAAATATAACATTTCTAATATTAACATTTTTACAAAAAAGTACAAAAACTAACAGTGACCGCGACAAATTACGAATTTTGTGGTTTAATTAATTAAGTTTTACAATTTGCTCCACTTCGCGCTGGGTTTATTGTTACAGCACATGGAACAGCAGGAGCCTTGTTTTTCCAACGGTCTCTGGTATAATTGCGATGCTGATATGTTTTCTAGAAATTATATTTAGATATATTATGTTTATTAAATTTTATTATTGTTTCAGCTTCCCGCTGTATTCCGCGTGTAGCAGGTTAGGCAGAGGTAGCTTTGGTGCTTGGTTCCGTTGAGTGACGGAATTTAACGCCGCGTTTTGACTTGTGACCAGAGCGAATGAAAATATTAATAAATAAGAATTCATTTCCCCGAGTAGGAATCGAACCCATAACCGTCGCGGTACCGTCACACGTTTGACGCCATTTTTTTCCTTAAGAATTTCGAAAAGTTTCTCTGGAGAAGATCCATTAGGGAGTGTGAGTGAGCGCAAGACCTACTCTCTTCAAGGAGCCGAGATTTTATATTATAATTTTATATATATAGATATCAATAATATTAAACTATACTTAGACATATTCAACTATATATATGAGACCAGTCGTGACGCAGGGGCACAAATGTATGACTGCAAACGCGACTGGTTGTGGGTTCGATCCACACTCGATGAAATGAAATATTTATTTAAATTTATATTTCCATTTTTTCCGCCATCCACTCAACACGCAATGCCTCGAGAATTCGGCGGAAAATGAGGAAAACAGTGTCTTAACACTTAGTTCTCTCTGCCTATCCTGTGTGTGCGGGTTACAGGGTGAAATAAAGCAAGTTTTTCAGCATTTTTGTAAACTATACCGAGTATAATTATAATTTTAACTTACGTTTACTCTGACGAATAGAATGTATGGAGTTATATTTCGTTGTTGACGAAGTTGGTATCGGAACTCTGTAGATTAATTAAAAAGTTCATGAAAAATATAAAGTCATATCGTTATAGAGAATACCATAGTTTTTAATTATAAAAGTACTTCTTTCTTTTAGTTTAAGTTTCTTTTAGTTTGTCTGTTTTTGAGGACATTGTGGCACGGACGTTGACTGGTTAGGTACACTTTTTTATTAACATTAAAATAAAATATACAAAATGTAAAGGGAAGTTTGGCAAAATACATTAGTGGAAACTACATTTAAAACAGTTAAGCCGTTTTTAAGATTAGCGCAAAAAACGCACAGACATACAGGCATAAATTTTAAACATGAAAGGTTTGGGTTCTATTACATTGGCAAGTGCCCTCAATAATAGATTTCTTTGAAATCTTCCAAGCATGGACAGCAATCTGTTAAAATTTTATCATAGACTCGTGGCTTCGCCCGCATACCACCTATAATACTTTTTTATGCTGCATTTGCCAACAGATTAATACATTCAATCATGAACACTACGTGGTTGTATGACAGGACATCATCGGCGACAAGGGCGCCCCCTGCGAGACTCGAGCCTAGGCTTGCGGCGTAACAGAGCGTTGAATTATTTTAATTTTATATTTTCTCGAAAAGTATACGTCCAAATTACATGCTATAAAAGCCCAAGATTATCTACATTAAATTTCCTTGATGATGAAATAACTTTTGCTCGTAAGTTTCAATATATTTTTACATATATATAAAAATCGATGAAATATCAACATGCAATTTTCAAATATTTTTTGTCACAAAATGCCTTATTGTCACTTATTTATAAGAGTTTAGTTAAGTTAAGAGTAACACTTGTTATACAACGTACCAACATACAATAAGCTATATGTGCAGCGCACGCGGTTAAAGCAATTCTATGGCGTTCCTTATTATTGTTATTTCGTTATTTAAGGCTAACTAAGACTTTAGCACTTCTGAAGTTATATAGCACTTCTGAAGAATGCAGCTTTCATACAAAACAAAAAGAAAGTAAATCGGATCAGTAGATCCAGAGATATTAGCGTTTAAACAAACAAACAAACTCTTCCGCTTTATTATATTAGTATAGACTAGTATACAGAATACATATAATAAATGTAAAAATAAATGTAAATATTTTTCCGATCGGGAATTGAATCTACTACTAGCTAATTAACTTTGTAACTTTATCACAATGTCTAATATGGAAAGTGTTCACATGTTCTGAAGAAAAGCTTGTTCTTGAGGTACATACAATTCACACACAGCTTTTTTTTTCTACTTCACGTTTTGTCCTGTACCTAGTAGGGTAGTCAGAGGAAAATTAGTGCTAAGGCACTCCGTTCCCAAACTTTCCGACGAATTTTTAAAGCATTGAGCGGTGAAACTCAACGTCGCGGTTTACCTTGTTATCAAAGCGAAGAAATAAAAATATTAATAAATAATCATTCATTTAACCGAGTGGGAATCGAGCCTACAACCGTCGCGTTTACAGTCACATACTTGTGCCACTGCGGCCTTGTTTTTTTTTCTTCATTGATAAAAACAGTTTTTATGACTAAAGTAGATCTTTAGTATGTCTTAACATAAAATTGTCGTTTTCATATATTATATCATATAAACAACAACTTTTCTGACCGCATTAACTTGAGGTAGTGTAACTTTAGAAGTCGTAAAAGATTATTTCCAAACATACCCAAATACGTAAGCTCTTAGTACTTGTTTATTAAATACTAGTAATTGGTCATGGTTTCCTCACTGTTTTTATTTTATTAAAAAGAATAATGTGTACGTTTGTCAGTTTTTTTTATTAAAAATTATATTATACTCTTCATCAAACCTAATTAAAAATTATAGTAATTTGTTAATGGTCATATATATATTGTTGTTTGTGTTATTTGCTTAAAGATTCAAGGAATTGTTTAATATAGGAAAAATTCATACATTTCTTTCCTAGGGTAACAATAGGTTCCCTTTGCCTACCCTGCCATGTGTATATAACGTGAAGCTGAATATACAAAAAAAAAAAGAAAAATATCTAAACTGCTGTGACAACTGCTGCTGGTATTAACGGGAAATATATGTTTTTAAAATGAAGATATTAGAAGACCAGTGACGATATTTGCCACCCAACACGTAAAAATATTTTTAAATATTTTAAAGTGTTATTCCACACTTAGGAAATGAAAGGTTTTCTAAATAAGTACGTAAAAATATTATTACATACAATACAGATTTTAAATGTACAGCTATCTCTTATTTGTTTCTATGGTTACTTAATACAGCTTTAATTTGTAAGTAAAAGTTAATTAAATAAAGATATTTGTAATTAGATAAAAAAGAACTGCAATAACTTACTTAGAGGACGAATTGATTTGATTGTTATTTCGAACTTTACAAGTGGTCTGAAAATGTCACGTTATATTCAATTATACAAAGACTAACTTAATAAGGAATATAAAAAAACAACATCTATATTATGCTTGAGAGCTTGTTTCTTTTATTTTTCTGGTTTCACGTTTTGTTTAGCGTGGAGCAAGATGGAGAGCGGAGAGAATCTAGCGTCAAGATACTCGGTTTCCACTTTTCACACAAATCGAGACAAGTGACATCTGACTCGACTCTGCGCTTTGTCTCAGCAGAGTGGGAAAATGAAAACAAAAATTTTTCCAAGTAGGAATCGAACCCACAACCACAAGAGGGAAGGCATAGTGGTCCGTGCTCATTATTTTATATTTTATTTCTTCGCCCTAGTAACAAGGCAAGCCATTCCGTTGAGTTTCGCCACTGAACACGCAATGCCTCGAGCGGCGGAAAGTAGGAATATAATAAATATAATTACTTAGGAAACAACGCTGAAACTCACTTTTGAACATGAAGACAGTCCAATATCCCTTAGGATTTGCTCGTCATAGCTCGGCATAGGCAAAGGTCTTGGTGCTGTGTTATTACTACTTGGAATTTGTTTCTCATCGTCGTAATTGGCTGTTGAGAGACCCTTCTCTTTTAGTATATTATTTTGTTTTGCTTGAATATATAAGTCATTTCGAATGGAGTTTAAATTGTTCTCTTCTATCATGTTACGCATTTCGTGCTGATGTTGTGATCTGGCTGCATTTTCTACAAAAAAAAAATGATTTCTCATGTCAATGTCTTTTAATTCAGACAGAGTGAGAAAGAGAGTAGGTAATTTCTTTACCTATAGATCATAGTGACTTTGCCTTTGTGTGGTGTATAAAGTAGTAGTAATCAAATTTAAAAAACATAGAGCACACACAAGGCACTTTGAGGCCTGGCGTAGCGCAGGGGCACAAAGTGGGACTGTAAAATCTACTGGTTGTTGGTTAGATCCTAGAGGCAAAGCGCGGCGTTGAGATCCACCACTCTAAAGTGGAGAACCGAGTGTCTTAACACTAGGTTTCCCCTGCCTACCCTGTTGTGTGGGGATACAGCGTGAAACTGATGATAGAGCAAACACAACATAAATAGAAAAAAGTCATTCGCATATAATTTGAACATGTAATTTCAAATATTTAGTCTTAAAACTCAAAACTAAGGTGGCGAAGAGGTCCTTCACTCAGGGTCAACGCCTCCAGACTTCGGCTGAAAGTAGAGAACGGAAGTGTCTAAGCACTAGGCCACCAGGTTCCCTCTGCTTGACAGTGTGACGCTAAAAAAATATCATTTAATAATATAATATAATTTAAATCATATAGTAAAAGCGAAAATAACAAACCCCAGCAGTAAATTCCCCAGTGAATCGGAAGTGTCGTATGTGGGTCAATCATCATTAACATTATAATTGCCTAATATTCAGCTATTCAATTCGACATCGGTGTTATGTATTTGAATGAAATTTTAGGTGGTTTTACAACAAATAAAACGTTGAAGGTATTTATTGAATATTAAAAGCAGCTTTATATATGATGAAATAATTGTGATATTGTTTATTTAGAAAACGTATAAAAATTTGAACCCAGCGGGAATCGAAGCCGCGCCTCCTGGAAACCGACCAGTTCCGCTACGTTGAAATTTTTATACGTTTTCTAAATAAGTAGTTTTCTTTTCTAAGTGTGGATTAACACTTTATTTAATGTAAAAAAAAATATGATATTGTTAGCGAACTCTTATAAAAGAGGGTAGATGTAGGTTGCAGAAGTCTATAAAAGCAGTGGAAGTGAAATCGAGGGTTACATATAACTTATTGCAATTACATAGAATCTCATTCTAAACAATTTACAAACATATAAACGATCTGAGTTTTCGTTTTTTTTTATAAACGTTAACCGCTTCCGTTTTCTAACATCAGAAGTGGGATACACACGAAGATTTCATATCTTTGTGTGTCTCTCATTGCCCAAAATTTGGTAGAGTAGTTTGATATTCTCAAAATTGAAAGCTATTTCTTATTATAAATTCTTTGCTGTATTTAGCATAAAGTTTAAATGATTATCGCAAAATAGAGGGAACTACTTTAGTAATAATTTTATTGTTTTAGTAATTTAATTGTGGTATCCAAAAAACTCGAAAAAATATCGAATCGAGGACGGATAATAAGTTTTTAATTTTACAATTTTTATAGTTTTGAGTCCTAATTAAATTTAAATTTTGAATGTGTAAAATTAAGTTATTTTGTAAAAGTATGTGAAGCTATGGGGGAAAACGACGAGAAACGACCGAGAAAAGACCACTATAAGTATCGTTAAATAACGAGTGTCGAGGTGATGGGGATACACCACCGTCTTTCTGAATCTACGTCATGTAGCTCAATGTATCAGGTGCTTAGGAAGAGATTAGGAAGTGTTAGTCTCTAAACTTCGAACATCAGAGTGACCTAAAAAGAACTATATAAAACCGTGCTTAAGATAGAACTGAGAAAAGACTCTTGTCAGACTCAATATGATAGTAGGGGTGACTCGGAAAAGCCTTGTTTAGGCCCTATCACGATAGGTACGAGGTGACCGAGAAAAGACACTTGTCAGACTCAATATGACAGTAGGGGTGACTCGGAAAAGACTTGTTTAGGCCCTATCACGATAGGTACGAGGTGACCGAGAAAAGACACTTGTCAGACTCAATATGACAGTAGGGGTGACTCGGAAAAGACTTGTTTAGGCCCTATCACGATAGGTACGAGGTGACCGAGAAAGGACACTTGTCAGACTCAATATGACAGTAGGGGTGACTCGGAAAAGACTTGTTTAGGCCCTATCACGATAGGTACGAGGTAACCGAGAAAAGACACTTGTCAGATTTTGTTTGAGCGTAGGGGTGACTCGGACTTCTATCATTTAAATCTTGAAAGAATTCATGTAAATTGTTACTACTACGTGAAACTAAAAAAAAACGTGAACACAATATTTTTACTTAAGTTCTTTTTGTTTTGGCTGAGACTAAAGAAGTGAAGAATAAATATATACATTTTTTATATTAACCAGGCCAGAGGCCAGTCGTCGCGCAGGGGCACAAAGTGTGACTGTAAAATCGATTGGTTGTGGGTTCGATCCCCACTCGAGGTAATGAAATATTTATTTACATTTATGAACTAAGAACTCGGTGGATAGTGGGGAACGGAGTGTGTTAACAGTAGGTTCCCTTTGCCTACCCTGCTGTGTGCGGGATACAGCGTGAAGCTGATTTTATTTTAACAAAACATAGTCATGTAGTGCGTACCTTTTTTTACTTCTCATAATAAAAGTGTCTGTAATATTTATTATTTTAACTTTTTTCCATGATTAATAAATATACAAACCAGTCATAGCGTTGTGTAAAGGTTGTCGATCACACACAGTTTTAAGTAAATACAATAACATAGCAACAATAACACCAATGCCAAAAGATATTATAATGAGTGATTTCTTCACAAAATCTTCGAAGCACTCGACTAAATCGTCCATATAACATTCCACACTCTCGACTACGGCCCGATTTGAACACATTTGAAAAGACTTAAGTTAAAACGTATAGTAAATGTACCTGAAAATAAAGAAATAAAAGTTATTTTGGAATTCTCGTTCAGATTATTTCTAGAATGATAAGGCATCTTCACACCTTTTTTTTACTTTCATATTATTTATACAAACTGTTTATTTTTATTATTATTTAATATTAAAACATTTATTACTTTTTCGTCGACAATTTCATCAACTACTCCAAAATATTTCTATTATATTTTTTTAAAAATATGTTATATATTTTGAATTATTTATTTTATTATAGGAATTGTTTCGAAAGATGGTTACGTTTCACTCATTTTTCTTGGGCTATCTTTTTCTTTATGTATCATTTTCTTCACCTGTAATGTTCCCTATCCCCTCATAGTTCAGCGTTATTACACATATTTATATAGTAAATAGAATTGAACTTTCTATTTTTTTAAGGTTAAGAAGGTACACTAACCAAGCTATTCTCTTTACATTTTTGTAATACTTTGGATACCTTTTACAGGCGGAAACCGGGCGCATAGTATACAATTTTGATAAATTTTCTTAAATTAAATCACATTATTATGTAAGAAACATACTAATCAAAATAATATGTTATGATAACGTCAAATTTATGATAGATCATTTTGATTTTCTTCTAAATTGTGTAAAAAAGTTATAGTAACATTTACAGTTAGAAAATATCTTAGCGTTTAATTACTGAATATATAAAAGTAAGATATTTAATAAATTATATAAATTTTTGAAGCCAATCGTAGCGCAGGGGCACAAAGTGTGCCTGTTAATCGACTGACTGTGGGTTCGATCCCCAGTCGAGGAGATGAAATATTTATTTACATTTATATTTTCATTTCTTCGCTCATGTATCTAGGGGAAAGCGCGGCGTTGAGTTCCGCTACTCAACACGCAATGCCTCCAGGTTCCCTCTTCCTATCCTGCTGTGTGCGGGATACAGCGTGAAGCTAAAAAAAGAAATACATTTTTTCGCTCTGGTGTCGATGCAAAGCGCTGCATAGAGTTCCACCACTAATTCGGCGGAAAGTGGAGAGCGGTGTCTTAACAGTTGGCTCCCTCCGCCTACCCCGCTACATGCGGGATAGAGCGTGAAGCTGAAAAAAATAAAAGAAGCGTACTTAATCCATAAATTACTCTAAGCATAATGTAGCAAGGCACCGTCCCACGACTATAATAAACTTGCAATATTCACAGCGAGTCAGCAGGCATCCTTCGTGATGGATCGTCGATCCTTCCCTTTGATTTATTTCACTATTATGACTAAAACCGACCCTATTCATACTGTTTTCGGCTTAGTTTCTTTATGTTATATATAATATTTATTTATGCACTTTAAATATAATATGATGTACGTGATGTTTTAAATTACGTTTTATTATATTTTATGGAATTATGTAAGGTTGTTAACTTAGGGTGTAAATTAAACTACTTAAAAATGGTAAAAATTTAAGTTGGGGGATACATACTCCCATCTTTTCTAATTTTTACTGGATTAAAAAGCTATTTTAACCGACTTCTGTAAGAAAAAGAGGTTCGACGCGACTATATTTTTTTATGTTTGTTGCCTCAGAACTTTTGACTGGGTGAACCGATTTTGATGATTCTTTTTTTTATTTGAAAGCAGGTTCGCCTGCATTTCCATTTTGATCCATTTCTGATCATGGTGTCCATGGGAAAATAAGTCTTAAATTTGCATTCAGTGTGTGTGCGACAAATGGACAAATAATTCAATATCACGTCAATCAATTTCAATTATTCTTTTAGGGTTCCTTAACTTTTAAGGAAAAAAGAAACTCTTATAAGATCACTTTGTTGTCCGCCTGTTTGTCTGTCTGTCAAGAGCCTTAATATCAGGAACGTTTGAAGATATCGAGTTGAAATTTAAACGATATACCTACAGCCACATGATTTTCTTAAAATAAAACGTATTTCTACGTTTATTTAAAGATATGGTCGTTTTTATAGCAAAAAACGCGTATTTCAACACTATAAATTGAATCAAAATGAATAGAGTGGTTACGGTTAACCTAGAATTATGAAATTTGGCAGCTAGCTTTTTCAGGTAGTACTAGTTCCGAACAAATGAGAAAACTATACATTTGTGTCATTTATCATTTGTTAAATTCTAAAAATAATAACCTTGCAGGGTGCAGGGGACTGCAAACATTTTGATATTAAAGCCGCTACTTCAAGTGAGGTATCAAATGAAAAGGATCTGGTTAGCCAGAGCTAAGTCTGAATTTCAGAAAAAAGATTAAGACTCCAATTTTTGTACGGAACCCTCGGTAGGTGAGCCCGGTTCGCGTTTATTTTTATTAAAAAGGATACAATTTAAGGGTATTTTTATAAGAATTTGGTTAAGTTATGAATATGAGATCCGGTTGAAATTGAAGAAGTCGGTTTTTTTGCTTAAAATTGTAATTATACTTATTTTAGACTTATTTTACGTTTAATTATACTTATTTTACGTTTTTTTAAATTCCTAAGTGTGGAATAACACTTTAAAAATGTTTTAAAAAATTGTAATTATGTTCAATTAGTGAAACGCCCTAATCTCAAGACCTATTACTTCAAATTTAAAATATATTTTTCTTTAGTATAAATAATGACTCATTATGATAACATAGTACTATATGTTATCATCAAACATTATTTATTATAATGGCACTGTCAAGGATAATACATAGTGACGTCATTATATCGCAACTGAAGTGTCTGACTGTATAGTGCAGTGATTGTGAACTCGATTTCCACTCGTAGAAATATTTCTCTCTAATTTATACAAAAGAATCGATATTTATTATTTAAATTAAATAAAAATCGATATTATGCGATATTATTCAAATAAAAATCGATATTATGCGAAGCGAGTCTCCGTTTCGCATCACTTAACAAAAATATTTCTATCTCTATAAATAATTAAAAAAAGTAAAAACTACAAGAAATATACAAAATAAAGAAAAGTAAAGTTGGAGCTACGTATTTTTTTATTCTAAAGCTTATTCATAGTCATTTTTCAGATTGCAGTTGCAGAAAATAGTTTGTTTTACAAATTATAAAGAGATTTGAGCTCGACAGCTGTTGATTGATTGTACCAGTTGAACGCTTGCCGAAGACAGAGAGATGGATGTACTGTAGTGTTTTTACTTGGTAGGTATATGTTAGAAGAACTTAGGAACTCGAACGACTAATCATTTTGTTATCTTTTTACCTTATTTTTTATGGCGCTTAAATCTTGTCCTTACTTAGGTTATATATTTTTTAAGTAAAAAAATAAATCAGCTTCACGCTGTATCCCACACACAGCAGGGTAGGCAGAGGGAACCTAGTGTTAAGACACTTCGTTCCCCACTTTCTGCCGAATTCTGGATGCATTGCGTGTTGAGTGGCAGAATTCAACGACGCGCTTAACCTCGACACCAGAGCGAAGAAATGGAAATATAAATAAAATAAAATAAAGTAGTAAATATTTCATCCCCTCGAGTGGGGATCCAACCCACAACCAGTCGGTTATACAGTCACACCTCGTACCGCCGCGCCACGATATATAATGTACTATATAGTTAATATATATAATATATTTTTTATTTTTAAATAATCTTATTGCACACGAAGGATAGCAAAATATTTTAGAAAGCGAATAAAAATTTGATCGTAGCGGAACTTGAACTTGTCCAAGCGCTTTGACAACGGAGCTAAGTCGAAATTCTATACGCTTGACACATTTTGGCCCAATACCCGAATTTAGCTAGCGTCTCGTTACGTTACACCTGAAATTTCTCTGCATATACACCCAACAATGGAAAGCACCATCAGGGTATATGAAATTGGGATGGTGATTACTTTGGCAGCTATTAGGTAAATAAGGTGCTTAAAATAGTATATATGTTTCAATAAATTATATTATATTCTCTCTTCTCTCTCTTAATTTTAGGGTTCATTACCTTTTAAGGAAAAAAGAAACCCTTATAACATCACTTTTTTATCCGTCCGCCCGTTCGTCTGTCGTCTGTAGCCAAGAGTCTTTATCTCAGGAACGTTTGGGGATATTGAGTTTTCAAAGTATATACTCAAATCTTCTGACTCATGATTTTTAAAAAATATGGCTGTTTATATTTCAAAATAATGCAAATTTCGATACTTGACCAAAATTAATAGGGTAGTTCTGATTGATCTGGAATTATGAAAATTGGCAGCTAGCATCTCCAGTTAGTATTATTTCAGAAAAAACAAACAATGGAAAAGAAAACTATACATTTGTGGTTAAATCCTAAAAAAGAATAGCCTAAAAGGGGCAAAATTTGTTCAAATGACGTATCAGATGAAAGGGCTCTAGCAAAGTTAAACTTGAATTTCAGTATATAATATTTTAAAATGTTAATTATTTCAGTAATACTTTAAATTTTTTGAAATATTTATTAAATAGCATTCTCTCTTGCTAAATAATAATTATTAACAATAATATTACGAGTAGGGAAACTTTTTAGACATGCTAACAACAGATTTTTGTATATATATATTAATATTAAGCATTGTCCATACTATTGTCTATTTATAAGTAATGATATATGAAGACGTAAAGCTTGTTTGATTAATATCGCAATAATTAATTAGGTCTATAATGATGTATCATGTACTTACAGAATAGATGTTTGTTATTATATAATACTGTTATTGCTCTAATTCTGGGAGCCCAAATTCCGCTACAATATTTTATTTAGCGTCCCATATCCCATATCCAGGTTAGGCAGAAGGAACCTAGTGTTAAGACATTCCGCGCCCTATTTTCCACAGAATACTGGAAGCATTGTATGTGGAGTGACGGAACTCAACGCCGCGCTTTGCCTCGACACCAGAGCGAGCTGCGCCACGACTCAACACTGAACTGGCCTTATATAATTTCTTATTAAAATAAAGTATAAAACAAGCTTAGACCTATATTTCAATACAATTGTTTTAGGTCGACCTACGAGTATACCTAATAATGTTATAATCGAGCTGGCCTGATGAAGTTTATGGAGCCCGAAGAAGGGAGACGAGCCTCTAGGTTACTTTTAAGTAATACTATGGAGTTTGGGCTTCGCAGATTCGTCTTGACATATTTTATTTATTTCTTCTAGTCACGATAACCTGATGAGCAAAATCGATGTTAAATACATCGAAACGCGCTGCGTAATCAAAACCTAGGGTACTTCCCGTGGACTTACAGTTATGGAATTTCACACGAAGTGACTTGAGTTACAATACAAATAAACAATAAGCAGTTTGTCATTTTTGTTAAATATGGCTCGCGTCATAATGTAATATTGCGTTAAGTTTTTGAAAATTTCAGTTGTTTCAAATATAAAAAAGGGTAAATGCGAGTCGGACTCGTCCGCCGAGGCCGTACCAATTTCTAGTGTGTAGGTCAACAGGAAGTATGTACAATTTACAAAAAAAACAAACTGTTTATTTGTATTGTAACTTACGTCACTTCGTGTGAAATTCCATAACCGTAAGTCCACGGGGAGTACTCTATAGGTTTTGATTACGCAGCGCATTTAATAACAACGATTTTGCTGCATTTTATATGAAATTGAATCATTTATATGAATTGCTCGTATCTTTTTATTGAAAAACTTAGTAACTTGAGTTTTTCTGTGTTTTAAAGTACTTAAATATTTGATAATTTTGATTTCAGCTTAATATCTCAACATCATCGTCTCATCGAGATAAACCGTCTTTACACATCGACTGACGGGCAACAAAGGGATCTTATAAGGGTTCGCTTTTATTTTTTGATTCCGGAATTCTAAATATATATATATATATATTATATATATATATATATATATATATATATATATATATATGTATATATATATATATATATATATATATATAGAACTACAACCATTAGTTAAGAGATGATAGAAGTATATTTATTTAAGTGAAATGAAAATGGCCAAATATTTTAGGCTTTCTCATACAGCTTTACGTATACAGCGTCCCATATTTTGTTTGCACGTAATCATGGACGGATTTTCTCGAATCCGAAGACAAATCTCAAATGTTACAGACATATCCTTTTCCAGCATTTTCACGAAAAGTTGTATATATCTGTATAGTTTTTTTATATAAGCAAAATAACGTAAATATTTTATAATATGGAAAATATAAATAAACCAATCGTAATATAAATTTTTACACTTTTCGTTACATCATCAACATTAACTCGATTACTCGACTCAACTCGACGAACATAAAAATCGATTATTTGTTATATTAGACAGTAATCATGGGCTATCGTGGCGCAGTGGAGCATTGTAAATATATAATAGGTATATTTAAATTATTTTCATTTCCTTGCTTTCGAAGACAGCGTGGGGTCCCGTTACGCAAAAGATATACATATCTCAAACAATTTATTTAAAGTTACGTTAACACTAGGTTCCCTTTGTTTACCCCATTATACAGGGTAAAGCGTGAAGCTGCTTTGCTATGCGTTTTATCAATCGCTTATACGTAACTTAAAATTTATGTTACAATATGTTATTCAAATATGACCTCTCAAGTCATAAACAATTTATTTTATTTGTCACAAGAGTTAATTCTGGGTCAAAATCACATTTTCTGCCAATATGGATATCTGTAACTAATTGAGTGGTGGATCCAGCGCTGTCTTAACATTTTGTCTAATTTTCATACTTAGGAAACTTCTATATTATAAATATACATATATTATATACTGAGTAAAAAATAAAATTAAAATCAATTGCGTTTCCATAGTAAGTTACTCGTTTTGATGGATGTTACTCAATCACACACAAAGAACTGGATTTGAGTGTAATTTGACGCAAAAGTGGTTGAGTTAAATTATCATTAAACCAAGCCCAAATTAACCTGAAACTTTTTATCATACTTAGTAAACGGCATTAACCAATGACTTATCAATTTGTGTCAAAACATAGTATTTATTATTTATCTTTAAGCCAAGCGCTAACTCCGTATAAAAATTGGAAGTCTTCTATTTATGCGCGTTTCTTGCGATATAAACGGCCATGTCTTTTTCAGTAAATTTAGAAATATAATTTTTCCATGAAATCAAGGGACCGTAGATTTGACTATATAGTTTGAATATTAACTCGATATCTCCAAGCATTCCTGAGATAAAGGCTCTTGACGGACAGAGAGACGGACGGACAACAAAGTGATCATATAAGGGTTCCTTTTTTCCATAAAAAAATACGGAACCCTAAAAATCATGCAAATTTAGATCTAAGCATAGTTGGAAGGTAGAACCTAGCTTAAAATGAATATTTCTTTACAAAACACATGTATAGATTTTACAATTAAAAGTGAACAATGTAATTCTTAATAATATAAATAGAAAGTCACTTATTGTATCGTAATGATGTTGCGGAAAACTCTTTAAACACTTATCTATGAAGATATGAAACATAAATATATGTACGAGTATGTATGTATTACTCAGCGTTGCCAGATATCCCGATTTTGGCGGGACGCTCTGGTTCTTAGCCCAAAAATTAAATTTCCCGATCAGGACAGGCATATTCCCGCTTTTCACGGATTATTCCACACACTGTGAAAAATCTTTATGTAATTTTTATATTTTTTATTAATTACTAATAACTTCATAGAAATAATAATATTCATAACTTACGATCTGAAAGATATGATATGAATTACATATGAAAAACCAAAACGAAAAAGTTTTCCGAGTAAAAAATATTTTATATAGATATCTATCACCATTGACAGCTTTACTTAAAATTCAAATAAATGGAAAATAATAAATTAAGTCTTCATTTTTGTCCCGCTTTTGGCGAGAGAATCCCGCTTTTATTTTAATATTATATATATTTTTTAAATTCGGCTTTTCTGGTTCGGCTGGTTATTACTTATTACTTTATATAAATAAAGCATTCTGCCGATTCCCTTTGAGATTATATATAAAGATAAATATAGATAAAAAAATCTATCTTTACTAAATTATTTTTTCCAATATATTTGGTCTAATTGATAATATATCATTGTTATGGTGTAGTAGATATAGAACGATACAATAGATAAGATATTCTGAAAATACTGATAGCTGAAGTTTATAAAACTTTTTATATGCGAACAACATGTGCTAGACATCGGACTTACATATATAAGCGTTATTGGAAGTAGTATAGTATATTTATAATTGTTTATATATATATTTTTGTATATAGCTGTGAAAATGCGTTTCAATAAATCGGTGAAAACTTTTTACCTTATAGCTGTACTGGGTTCAACATATTTTCTGTACGTTTGGGTGAAAAATAGTAACTTAACATTTCAAAAAAGTGTATATTCGTTGATGAGAACTTCTACATCAGATATACCAATAGATGTGAAACAAAAAGTATATACTGCTATACCTTCTACAACATTAAAACCGAAACAGGAAATGAAATATATTTTACAATGGACTAATCCCAGAGGTGTCCCATTTGTGTACATGGGTCTAGGACAAAGTGGATATTTTGAAAGAAATTGTACATATACAAATTGTTATGTTACTGCAAATAGATCATATCTCGGTGATTTGACCAAATTTGATGTAATTGCTTTTGCTGGACCAGAAGTAGTACGCATGGGTAAAGCATCTTTACCAGCGAAGAGATCTCCACATCAAAAATACGCCTTTGCCACAATAGAGTCATCAGATTATTATCCTATCTGCTCAGATACACTAGATAATTTTTTCAATTGGACCTGGACCTATAAAACAGATTCGACAGCAAGATGGGGATACATGGCTATAAGAGATTCACAAAATAATCTTATAGGACCAAATACAGATATGCACTGGATGAAATTAGCAGAAATGAATCCAGTCAATGATGAATTTAAACAAAAATTGAAATCTAAGACAAAAGCAGCGGCGTGGTTTGTCTCCAATTGTAGAACACGAAGTGGACGAGAACATTTTGTAAAAGATTTGCAAGAGAAGTTGAAAAAATATAATTTGGGCGTTGACATATATGGAGGATGCGGGAACATGAAGTGTTCACGAGATAATGAGGAAAAGTGTAACGAACTACTTCAGACTGATTATTATTTTTATTTATCATTTGAAAATTCATTTGCACCAGATTATGTGACTGAAAAAATTATATATCCATTACAATACAACACAGTTCCGATTGTTTTCGGAGCTGCTAATTATACAAGGTAATATTTTTTAAGTGTAACATTCAATATGTTAAATTGAAAATATCACTAATATGAATTACAGTATTATTGGAAACTATTTTAGTTTTTGCTTATCTATTTGATTTTATTTTTACTATTTAATCGTAAATGAATCACACATCAACGATTCGTTATCAAATATTCATACTAAGGTATATTTTATGATATTTTAATATAGTTGGTATATGATTCATGCATTTTTGATTAGTGCTGATATATTCCTTAAAACTTCTATTTTCCAGGTTTATGCCTGATGGTATCTATTTGAACGCAAGAGAACTAGGGGCAGAGAAGTTAGCTGATAAAATGAATGAATTAATTTTAAATCCTGACCTATATGTTGAGTACTTTAGATGGAAAAATCATTATTCTTATCATCTAAGACATGAAAGTGTTGAAACCGATGACTATTGCAGATTTTGCTCCATGCTAAATGAAGACAATCTTGTTAAGCAAATTTCTACGTATCCGAATTTTAGGTCGTGGTGGGATCCGCCTAATCGATGTTAATTATTTAGTTTTATTGCGAATATGATTTAGAGTGAGAAATGCATATTCTATTTATTATTTTAACCGGTAAGATTATAAGATATTTAATTTTAATTATAAATTACATAATAATTATTTAAAAAATAATGTACAATGTTTAATATAATTTGATGAAACTTTTAAGATATATGCTGTACAAACTATTAGGTTTATAAAATTAGGTTTAAACGGTGTGACTTGTTATTACAATTACGAAAATATAAATTTTCTTTAGAATTAATTTTACTTTGTGTTAGTTAAAATTTCATTTAATATTTTGTTATTTTTGTACGTTTTTTATTTATTTTAGCGATTTATTTACTAATTGGTACTCGCTCAGAATTAATTTAGAATGACACCGATTCTTTAATAAATTTGTGAAATATATAGTATTAATAAGCTTACCAAATGTTATAACTATCAACCATAACGCTATTCTTCTGTTTGGTTTCTTTTTTGATTGAAAAAAGAAATAAATAGATTATGAAATATATATTAAGAATGTAAAATATTAAAAGTAAAAGTAAATATAATTTTATTCAACTACAAAATTCTAAACTTCACTTATGAAAATTGTTATGTGAAAATTGAACAGAACACATTCTTCATACCATTTCGTTTTATTTGTTTACCTTTTTAACATAGTTGTTACAAACAGCCAGTCGCTTCATAAACGTAGACCGCACCTACAGCGTTCACAAAAAATATTTCTAAAAACATGAAAAACAACATCGCTACTAAAGTTTTTATATATTTTCTTTTTAGTTCCGTAGCTTTATTTATATATAAATTATTTATAGATATAAAATATATTAGTTATGAAGAAGATAAGGTGTTATTGCGGAAAAGATATCTGGATGTCACTAAAGGAGATAACGACAATAATATAAGTTTGAAATATATTTTACAATGGACATCATCAAAAAATATACCTTTTGTCTATATGGGGGTTGGGCAACAGGGTTTCCTATCAAGAAACTGCACGTACATTAATTGTTATGTGACAGATAACCGTTCGTATCTAGATGATTATACTCATTTTGATGCAATCATTTTCGCCGCACCCGAGGCGCGATTTCTTCACAAATATGGACACCGATATCAATTACCAATCAGGCGGTCGATTCACCAAAAATTTGTTCTGTCCAGCATTGAATCAGCTGATAACTACCCCATGTGCTCAAACCGTTTTGATGGATATTATAATTGGACTTGGAGTTACAAACTTGATTCTGATGTGAATTGGGGCTACATGGCAATACGTGATTTGGAGAAAAATATAATTGGACCCAAAAAAGACATGCATTGGATGAAATTGGAAGATATGGCACCAGTTAGTGATCATACAGAGAAAATATTAAGGAATAAGACGAGAGCGGCGGCTTGGTTTGTATCAAATTGCTATACAAGGAGTAAAAGAGAATATTTTGCCCAACAGTTAAAAATGCGACTGTCAAAGTATAATTTGACTATTGATATTTATGGAGAATGCAGTTCCAAGACTTGTCCTAGAGGTAGTGATAAGTGCAATAAATTAATTAAAGAAGATTATTATTTTTATCTGGCATTAGAGAATTCCTTCGCTGAGGATTACGTTACGGAGAAAATATTACATGGATTGAATAACTATGCAATACCGATTGTGTACGGTGGAGCAAATTACACCAGGTATTTTATTGAGATTTTTTATGATATTTTTTATATTATGGAAAGTTGTGTAATGGTAATAGTAACATTTCTATTCCGAGTATTCTTTAGAGTTAACAAAAATACTGCTTATTTGATGTTTTTAATACATTAAAAGCATAATTTATTTTTGAAACATTTTACTTTTGAGGGGCAAAATTTGTGATTGTAAATGCGACTGGTGGTGGGTTCGATCCCCACTTGAGGAAATTAAATATTTATTTAAATGTATATTTTCATTTCTTCGCTCTGGCGTTGTGTTTCGTCACTCAACAGGCAGAGCCTCCGGAATTCCGCGGAAAGTGGGAAGCGGAGTGTCTTAACAATAGGCTCCCTCTGCCTACCCTGCAACATGTGGGATACAGCGTGAAGCTGAAAAAAAAGAAACTTATTAAAATGTAAAGAATGATGCAGATTGCATTTCTCGTTATTCTTTGAAATTGTCTTATCAATAAAATTTATGTGTATGGAATGTAATTTAGATTATAAATACGCGCAAACATAAAAAAGATTCATAAAAAATGGATATGCGATATTTTGTAGTATATCGTTTAATCAGCTGGATAGCTGTTAATGTATTATAGAAGACTGATATAGATAAGACTGATATAGATATAGATTTAAATCCTATTAAAGGCAGACTATATGAAAAAATATTAATCTTTCATGTCGGTTACAAATCATTTATTACTAAGTTTTACATGTTATTCTAAAATGTTTGTCTAGGGATTGTTTATTTACATAAATTATATTAGTCGAATAATTTAAAAAGAGATAACTAGATGCTAACATTATATTTTATCAATTAATTATATGATTTATATTATAATTTTCCAGTCCAGTTCAATCCACAGGCCAGTCGTGGCGCAGGGGTACAAAGTGTAGTTTGGGTATTAGTAAACGTGACTGGTTGTGGGTACGATCTCCACTCGAGGAAATGAAATATTTATTTGAATTTATATTTCCATTTCTTCACTCTAGTGTCGAGGTTAAGCGCGGCGTTGAGTTCTGCAACTCAATACTTAATACCTCCAGAATTCGGCGGAAAGTAGGGTAGAGAGTGTCTTAACACTAGGTTCCCTCTGCCAACCCCGCTGTGTGTGGGATACAGCGTGAAGCTGATTTAATTTAATTTGATTTAATTATGATTTTTAGGTTCATGCCTGATGGAATTTACTTGAATGCCAAAGAGCTCGGACCAGCAAGATTAGCTGTGAAAATGAACGAGTTAATAAAAAATCCAGAATTATATGCTAAATATTTTAAATGGAGAAATCATTATACTTACCATTATAGATATGAAAGCGTGGAAACTGATGACTATTGTGGTTTTTGTGCTATGTTAAATAAAGAAAATGAAGTGAAAAAAACTACAATATATAAAAACTTTAAGCGTTGGTGGGATCCACCCAATAGATGTTCCAATGGGGTCTAATTTTAGTAAAATATAATTTTATATAAAGAAGACTGATAATATATTTAAAGACTAGTTAGTATATAGAGTATCGTGGCGCAATTGTGCGGCCTCTAACTGTAACGGAATGCTTGTGGATTCGATTTCCACCTGGTAAATGTTTTTATTTTATACTATGGAATATTTAATATTTTTATTTCCTTCGCTGTGTTAGTAAGGCAAATTGCGGCAATCTAAGAAATATTCTTATTGAACAGTTACATATGTTCATATGTACATGTACTTTTAAAAAATAATTTCAAATAATTAAAATGTTCTTAAGGTTAATAGTCACTTTACTATTTATTTTATACCCTTAAAAAATTATATTTTTTTATGTAGATTAATTTACAGCCAAATGAAATTAATATGCAACCATCAAGCTTAGAGCTTAAATCCATCAAAAAATAACACATAGTTTGATTTGTTGATATATCCTATCATACTAATATTATAAATGTGAACGTTTGTGAGGATCGATGTTTGTTCCACTTTCATGCAAAAATTACTGAATAGATTTAGATGAAACTTTACAGTAATATAGCAGAATAACACATAAGCTAAAATTTCTGTAATGATTTTGTATAATTTGCCTATAATATAAAGTAAAAAAGTAAAATATTCTTTATTGTACACCGAATAATTAATAACAAAACTGTTTACAATGATACATAAAAAGCACAATAGGCGGCCTTATTGCTAAGCCAGCAATCTCTTCCAGGCAACCTTTGGATAGAGGAGAGCATAAAATTAAATTAGGAGGGGTGTACTAAATAATTGTACCTAATTAAATAAAAATATACGAATAGACAAATATATATACAGGTATATATACATACATAAAATACACAGATATATTTACGCATACACAAATAGGTAAATACACATGTATACATACACATACATAAATACCTACATACATACATAATAAGATTATATGGGAATAAACGTATGAATTAAATTTGTCAATTATACTTCAGATTTTTAAAGTGTTAAATAATATTCTTTCAGCCTTTTTTTAAAGGTCATTAAAGTTTGAGCCTGCTTGATTTTAACGGGTAAAGAGTTCCATAAGCGAACAGATTTAACAGAAAAAGAATTTGTAAAGAAGGAAGAAGAGTGGCAAGGGATTTTAAGAGAAAAAGTGTAATTGGAGCGGAGGGAGAAATTATGTGATTCACATAAAAACTTAAATCGTTCTTTGAGGTATGGAGGGGAAGATGGATTAAATAGAACGTTATACAGAAGACAAAGAACATGAGTATTCCGGCGAAATCGAATTGGGAGCCACTTGAGCTTTTTTCGAAATTCGGAAATATGGTCGTATTTGCGAAGTCCAAAGATGAACCTTATGCAGACGTTTTGGAGACGCTCAAGTTTATTTAATTGCTCCTCCTTTAAGTCAAGGTAACAACAATCGGCATAATCAAGAATTGGTAGTAGGAGTGATTGAGCCAACGCAACTTTAGTAGGAATGGGTAGAAAGCTACGTAATCGACGTAATGATGCAACAGCTGAAAAAACTTTCCGGCTTACTTCACAAATTTGGGGCTTCCACGATAGATGATGGTCGAATATAATTCCTAAATTCTTAACTTTCTCAGTAAAAGGAATCATTATTCCATCAAGTGATATATTAGGTAAATCATTCAATGAGATTTGACAAATAAGCCTTGGGCTACCTATTACAATAGCTTGCGTCTTCTTAGCGTTTATCATTAAGCCCAGTGATTTGCTTCGTGTAGAAATAGTAGCGAGTTCTTGAGATAATGCTTTTATAGTATTCGGAAGATCATGCAACGAACATTGACGATATATTTGAAGATCGTCCGCATAGAGGTGGTAGGGAGAAGCAAGATTGTGACAGAAATAGTTAATAAAGAGAGAAAATAAGAGAGGAGACAACACGCCACCTTGTGGAACACCAGCACGCACCGAGGTCCATTCAGAATAGGAATCCTGAATTCGGATACGTTGCTTGCGACCATACAAGTAAGAGTGAAACCAATCAATCACTTTAGGAGATATGTTAAGAGAATACATAATGGTCAATAAAATATCAAAATCTATAGTATTAAAGGCGTTACTAAAATCGAGCAAAATCATTAAAGTCACTTGATGATTATCCATACCTAAACGAATATCATCCGATACGTTAACTAGTGCAGTAGTCGTACTATGACCAGGCCTAAAACCGGACTGTAAGGAATTAAGTAGGTTATTGGTTACTAGATATTTACTAAATTGTTGGTTTACGAGACGTTCAAGGATTTTTGATAGGAATGGTAAAATTGATATAGGTCGGTAGTCTGACATGGAGGAAGGATTGCGGTTTTTAGGCAAAGGAGTTAATTGGGCCTCTTTCCAAGGTGAAGGAAAGGTCCCGGTATTTATGGAAAAGTTGAAAATTTTGGTAAGAACAGGAATTAGAATGTCAAGGATTGGTATGATCATTTTACGACTAATGCAATCAGAGCCAACAGCGTCAGAAGTAATCGCCAATATATTCTCTTTAACATCACTTTCGGTAAACTGAGCGAAATTAAAAATAGGATTTTTAGGAGTGGGCAAGGCACGAATTTGATTCTGAGAACTTAATTTAGTGGTTACATCAATTGTAACAGAAGGAGAGAAATGCTTATTTAATTTGTTCAGGTCGATATTACAAGGATTGGTGTATTGCTTTGCCTTCCCAACTCCAATTGTCTTGAGAAATTTCCAGACTTTTTCTGTGTTGTCTTCTTCAACAACAGATTTATGGATATGGCGTCGTTGATTATCCCTACACACCATGTTACATCGATTCCGAGCCTTAGCATATTTCTCACGATTACTATCTGAAGAGTCGTTTCTATATTTTGCTTTGGCACTAATTTTCTTTTGTTGTAATTTTTTAATGTCCTCCGTAAGCCAGGGAGCTGGTAGATGCTTAACACGTACAGGTCTAATAGGTGCATGATTATCGTACAGTTGGATTATAAGTGAATTGAAAACAGCTACCTGATGCTCTACAGTACTTTCTGTGTAGACCATGTTCCAGTCAATTTTTGTAGCATCTTCCCGCAAACTTTCTAAATCCATACTCGCAAAGTTACGCTGGAGAAGAATTCTTGATTTTGCTTTCGGTGGTTTAACTTTATAAGAAAGAAAGATAAGGTCATGATAAGAGAATGCAGTGGCATTACATTGACCATGCTTTTCAACATGGTCAATGGAAGAGACTAAGATTAAATCTAAGAGAGAAGGAGTACAGTTTGGAAATGAGTGAGTAGAGGATAGAGGCAGAATGTGCATATTAACACTATTTACAACGGCCTTTAACCGAGCCGTTCGGCTATTATTTCTCAGCAGACATGTGTTAAAATCTCCCATAATAACTGAGTGCTTATATGAGGGAGTCAGTTTTTCAAGCAGAATTTCAAGAGATTCGAAATAATCCACAGTAAGTGACGGGCTATAATACACACCTAGAAGGATTTTTGTATGTGTGAACGACAGTTCAATAAAAAGATGTTCAGATCTAGCGGCATCATTTGCATTATAATGAGAGTAGTCGAGAACTGTAAATGGTATATGAGAGCGAAGATAAATTGCAACACCCCCACCAGTGCGCCCTGTGCGATCATTTCGAATCAGATGAAATCCTGGTAACGAATAAGCTATCGATGGCAGACAGGGCTTTAACCATGACTCTGATATCAATATGGCGTGCGCATTAGTATTTTCAAAAGAGGACAGAAGATCAGGATAGTGAGCTGGAATACTCTGTGCATTTATGTGAACCACATTTAGGTTTTTTGGAAAAGGAGAAAGATGAAAATTCAAACAATCATTTAAAGAAGGAATGCTTTGATAACTACTGTTAGATAAATCTTCTGAAACAGAAGAAAAAGAAAGAAAAGGTAAATCCTCCTTATCAGAGGAGGTTTCAGACATTTAAATAATACTGCCGTCATAAGGATAAAGGGCACAATTAACATTTTGTAAATATCGAGAAAAAGGGGTTTAAAGTTTTTTTTGGTTTTGTTGAAAAAAAACGGCAATAAAATTGGTTTTTCGAAAATGTGCAAATGTAAATACTTGCATTTATATAGTAAGTATAAGACCATGGTTTTGTAAAGTTCTATTTTTAAAGTGTATAATAAATAATTCGTTTTTTTCTTTTCAACTTAACATAAAAAATAGAGTAAAATCAGAAATATTACGATTTAAAGGCACATACAGCCAAATGTGCCTTTTCTTTGTAAAAATTTTAACCAAATTTTCAAAGTGTTACAATAAAAAGACACTTTTATTCAATTATGTCTTCTCTTTGTAACACTATTAGTAGAATTACATGTAAAATATTTTTCTATGAATACAAAATGGTAGTTGTGATAAAATCAAACCTTTATTTTAAAACATTTAGAGAAACAGTTCTTTTTTACCAGATGCGCTATGACATTATTAGGTCAGAAAAAGTATGTCCCAGTCCATGTCCCTCTATATATATGTTTATTCTCAATAGGCATAAAACTTTGATTCAAAACAATAAGCCGCGGGCAAAAGGCTGCAGTTCTAAATTCATCTAAAGGTAAATAATATATTGAGTGCTCACTCACGCCATTGACATTATATGATTTGATTTTAATTTCTGTTCCTATTAATATGGTGTAAAGTCGGATTCACAGTCACTTTCATTGCTACTAATGTTATGTTTACATGTTTTTACTTTTAAATTTTGTCTAACACTGAATCATCAGATTCACAATATGTCCAAATTTCTTCATTTGATGCTTGTACGGAGTTTTGTATAGCACTTTTAGATGGGACAGATATTTGTTCGTTTTCAAACTTTTTGTTGCGTAAAGCAGCATCTACAAATCCTGCACTCCGTGATGACGTATTGTAATAACTAACAAAGAGAATAGTATAATCACTAACTAAGCTTTTAAGTATTTGTAAAAAAGTTCGTCTTTCAGCACTCTCGACATTTATAGCTACGAAGTTATAATGCGACGTAAAAGAAAAGTACAAATAAACAAATTAAGTAATTACAATATAGTTTAATAATATTAATTTAGCTAAAAGAGTTGTATATACAGACATTTCCCGAAAAACGTACCACTATTCATTTGATATTTAAAAAATTTCAACATAAAAATATGCAATACAACGCTTAAAAAACTCGGTTATAGCGACTATTTTAAAAATTACTTTATAAAAAATTTGGGTTTTGATTTTTGCCATACCAAAACGTTTTTAACAACTTACTATTATTAAATAAAGAATACACTGACACATTAAATGAATATCGCCGTACAGTAAGTAACGATGGTATAAGTATAGAAATAAATTACAAACCAATCTTACCAGGACGTCGAACCGATAGGCATAACTGGCGTGATTCCCTGCATACTACTTCCTTGTCACTTCATTTTAATTAAGTGTTTTTTAGTAGTAAAGACATAAATGACAGTTGTGACTTTTTTTCTACTACAATAATGTAAGGTATACGCCTTTACAGGTGAATAAAAGTAACATCTCACAATGTGCCCTTTTCCTGTACTAAAACTTGCAATAGGGTGCAGTTGTGCCTTTTAGGCTTATGATATCTCTGTTTATATTATTACTAAAAATAAACAAAAAAATAGGCAGATAAATCTTATTTTCCTGATGCCGAATATATATATAACTCAATTTCGTAGAAAATGTTAATTATGCCTTTTTACCTTATGACGGCAGAATATTATTGAAATCTTATTAATATTGACAAAAAAAAAAGTTGTAATAACAATATATAAATATATATTTATACATATATATTAATTATAATGATAATAATAGGTATATATGTAAAAAAAAAAAAAAAACATACAATATATAATACGATAAAATATAAATAATTATATTTTTTATATAATACAATTATTGTAATATAATTACAAATGATAAGTAATTAATATAAATAAATTTATAAATGTATATAAAATAAAAGTAAATTTAACAAGTTTTTTTAAGTTTCTTAACCCACCTGCCAGTTGCCAGAAGGAATTTATTAAAATATACCTTTTATTATTTATGAATAAAAAGATGAATATTAACCCTATACAATAATAACAGCATAGATAATCAGAATATACACTAAGTTTTAAAAAACGATAACATAATAATAATCTCGAGTTTTTAAAGATTCGTACAGTTAGTTTGTACAGAGACGATAACCATATAAAAGCCAAACGGCTGATACCACATAAAAGCCAAACGGTTGATACATAATTTTAGTCACATTATTATTATTTATATTATTCAATGATTATTTTGATTTTAGGAAAAAAGTTTAGAACATGTGGGTAGCATAATAAAAAATATTCATATAATAATAAAAGGTTATCAATTATACATACAATATGTAGGTGACAGATAGAAAGTAAACAAATGATTGTTATTTCTTGACAAGTCGTTTCGGACGTGCAGTTGCTATTTTTTGTGCAATTTTGTTTACGGGAACTGTGTTTTGTGGTGATTTGGAGCTAGTTAAGCTCTCTAGTTCTGAGAGATATTCAATCTTGTGCTTTGTTCCGTCAGGTGTTATTACGTGAATGTTACCGTCTCTTGTCCAGCACTTGGTAACACCGAAGCGCTTTCTCGCCTCAAGGAACGCTGTATGCCGAGGTTTTGTGAGGAATTCTGATAGTGTAACACCAGTACCTTTCAATTTGGTTTTGGCATACCAAACTTTATTCCGCGTAGCAACATCCATAAACTTGACAACAATGGGGCGAAATTTCTCTGAAGGATGTCCCAGCCGATACGATGACCTTATACTGGAGCTTGAGAAATCAGTTAGGTCTAAATTATCACCTATAACAGTGACTACTCTATCTAACAGATCTTCCGATTTTCCTTCTGCTACTCCATGGAACAGCAACATTTTCTTCCGTCGACGCATCTCCTGACGATCCATTTCGTGGCTAATAAGTTCTACCTGCCGCTGCAGGGTATTCAGTGCCGAGAGAGTAAAACTCTTAAAGTTATTAAAATCAGCTGCCAAAGAAGATGCCGTAATAGGGGATGACGATTTGTGCAATTCTTGCTGGAACTCATTCATCTTCATGTTGAACATCTCGTTCATAGCAGTAAGTGAATCTTTTATTGCCTCCATATTATACAGTAGTGGTAGTCGAAACTGTGACACTCAAAATATAATTATATATTTCTTTTTAAAGGAGAATAACACTAGCTAGTGGGTATTATAACTTAGTGAATCATTTCCTTTTGCAAATTCACTTTAAAAACTGTTATTTCTAAATAAATAAAAGAAAGTATTATTGGATGGAGAAAAAACGATATTGACTTTTTGACCTCCTACCCGCGAAAAAAAAAGTTATGTAATATAATGATGATGAAAATGTTATGTAATATAATGATTAGTTTAAGCGGGCGAAGCCGCCGGTTGCTAATAATTAGGTACTTATATACATACATAAGTAAGTACTTTTAAAAAGCGTATGTAGAAGTACTTCACATACAATAAAGAAACATTTTTATTAAAACTTTTTCATTACCGTTCTTCGTCCAAGTTCGTAGGGGATAAGCCACAGCTCCAGAGGCCCGAAGATTACGATCGTAAAGGACGAATTTGCCAAATGACGTTCTTTGAAGTATTAACTTTTCTTTTGAAAGTTCGAGCTTTCACGACTCTTGTGGCGTTTACATCTACAAATCCTTTTAGTGTATTTGTTTAACATATCATTTTAATGTCTTTAGAAAATTTAATACTAAGAAACTACAAGAAAATACATGTAAATATGTAATGAGTACATTAGGGACTAGTATATTTGTTTCAAAATTATAGTTTAAAATTATAGGTAAAAAATTTTATATGTCTTATGTAGATAGTTAAAAAAAAAACTTTTGTATTGCATTCTTGGAATTTTATACCCATTTTCCATTAACCCATTTAAAATCATAAGCGATTCTCATTTCACTAACATTTTTTTTTAAGTGAACACGTACATACGTTCCACCTCTCAACACGTAATATTGACGTAATCGGAGAAACGGGACACTAGGTTCTCTTTGGCTCCGATGCTATATGGTGATTAAAGCGTGAAGTTGAGAAAAAGAAACTTAATTTTGTTCTTAAATTAAAATAACTTTTAAGAAAAATAGTTTTTTTAACTATTATTATTTGAAACAATGGACAAAAGAAATTATAATGAATTTATTTTAGTACCTAGTGGTAGTTTGACTAAATGGCTACTTTAAATTTTAAATTAAAATTGCTTTTAGGCTCTTCAGTCAATCTGAAAAATCGCTTCCATTATGTTAAAATATAATACTGAAAGATTCTCTTGGATTATATTTTTAAAAGCAGGCGGTATTGAGCTTTATGTGGCAACTTACCGATTTTTGTACTCGGAGTTTCTGATAATGTTATGTAATATTATTTTTTTCAGCTTCACGCTGTATCCCGCACACAGCAGAGTAGGCAGTGGGAACTTAGTGCTTAGACACTCTGTTGCCCATTTTCCGCCCCACTCTGGAATTTTACATATACAGTATTATATAAAATACATTTTACTATATACTGTTTGTAAAAGAAGGCTCGTCAAAAATTTCAGCCAAAAGCCATACCAGTTTTAAAGATTAGAACGCTTAAACCTTATATAAGAGATGTTCCCACTACGTTAAATTTTTTACGTAAATTATTCATACATACTAAGTTGTATAATATATAGTAAGTAATTGAGACCAGTCGTAGCTCCGGGGCACAAGTGTACCCATTGTAAACGATTGTGAGTTCGATTCCAACTCCAGGGCATAAAATATTTTATATTTTCATTTCCTTACTCTGGTAAGCGAGACGTTGAGTACCGCCACTCAACATGCAATGCTTTCAGAATTTAGCAGAAAATGGGAAACCGAAGTCTTAATGGGAAAGGAGAGTTTTAGCACTGGATTGTCAGGTTCCCTCTGCTTATGCTGTGCTATACAGCGTAAAGCTAAACATAGCTGGTCTTTTCCTGAACGCCATCGCCAGAGCGAATAAATAAAAAAGCTAAAATCTTTCATTTCCTTGAGTGCAAACCGAACCCCCAACCAGTCACGTTTTCAGACGCACGCTACGCCACGACTGGCCTTATTTAAACTGGTATTTTCTATAAATATGTATAGAACTTACGCATAAAATTTTATAACCTGTATTTATTCGTTGAAGTTAGACGTGCTTATCGAGCATATGACGATCAGGCGGCGTGTCGATCAATAAGCCTTATATTGTAAGCTTGCATTCACATTGTTATGGCATTTAACGTTATATGTTGTATAATCCAGTCGTGGCGCAGGGGCGCAAGCGCGTGACTGTAAACGTGACAAGCTGTGGTTCGATTCCCATTCGAGGATTTTTTTTTAATGTTTAAATATTTTTTTTTATTTTATTTGCTCTGGTGTTGAGGCAACGCGCGGCGTTGAGTTCCGCCAATCAACACGCAATACCTTTAGAATCAACATCTAATATCAATATAAAGGATAAGCGGAGAACTAAATATCTTAACACCTTTGTTACCTTATCACTCATTTGGTAAAATACATAACATTGTGCCTTCCTCGTTCTAGTAACGAGGGTATGAGCGACGTTGAGATCCGCCACCAACGCGCAATGCCTTCAGAATTCAGCGAAAAATGGGGAAACGGGAGTGTCTAAGCACTAAGTTCGTAGATTCTCTCTGCCTATATCACTATATGCGGTATACAGCGTGACGCAAAAAATATGAAAAAAAATATATTTCTTATATTTATGTTCTTAAACACATATATAAATATGATAACGAATAAAAACATGGCTGTGAGCACACCGCTTGTATGTATATTATGTTTATAATTAACACTTCTCTTGTCGGGATATTCCCGGGCAAGCTCGACTCCGTTTTGACCTTAACCTTCAACAGAATAAAAATATTATACAAAATATTATACGAAATGTTAAAAGTGATTTAAGTTCTTTTTCTTTGAATAGGCAAAATTTTATACTTATTTTTTTAAAACCATTGTGAGATACGAATATTAATTTTATAGTTTCGTTTACAATTATAATTGTAAGGAAAAAAAAAAACTGACTTCAACCGGATGCCACCCTTGAAATATATTCTATTCAATAAAAAAAAAACCCATAGATAAAAATATCAGAAATGGACTAAATTATTTTTTAAAATAAAAAAAGAATTATCAGAATCAGTTTACCCACTCAAAAGTTCTAAGGTAAAAAAAAACAAAATAAATAGTCGAATTCATAACCTCCTCCTTACAGAAGTCGGTTGAAGAGCAGTTCATATTGAAAATAAATTACATTCAGTTTCAGCGTAAACTTTGTGGCGATAAATATAAGCTATAGTAGAATGTAAATTATTTTCTACATGAAATAGATTTCGATTTTATTTATATTTATATTATGTTAAAAGAAGGCATTTAATTTCACTTTATCTTGTTTTTTTACTGTAGTCGATGATTTTGGCTTCAAATGTTCCAATTTTGAGACTTCACTTACTAAGTAATATGAAATGTACTTATTTAGAAAACGTATAAAAATTTGAACGTAGCGGGACTCGAACCCGCGCCTCCTGGAAACTACTAACTACGGAACTACGAGTCCCGCTACGTTCAAATTTTTATACGTTTTCTAAATAAGTATTTTTCTTTCCTAAGTGTGGAATAACACTTTAAAAATGTTTAAAAATAATATGAAATGTCTTTAAAATAATAGCTAATACAGCTTCACGCTGTATCCCGCTTACAGCAGTGTAGGCAGAGTGAACCTAGTGTTAAGATACTCCGTTTCTCACTTTCCGCCGAATTTTGGAAGCATTACGTGTTGAGTGGCGAAACTCAACGCCGCGCTTTGCCTGGACACCAGAAATGGAAATATAAACTTAAATAAATATTATATTAAAACTAATACATTTGAAAATAAAATATACTGTTAAGAACTGGTTTTCTTTGATTGTCTTTTTTTACAAGTAATAAAAAAAATAAACATACTAATAGATACTATGTTTAAATTCATAAATACATAATTATACATTATTTACCTTCATATTTCCCATACTGCTGTTTTAGAGTTTGTTCAAAACAAAATATATTTTATAAATATAATATTTTTTTGAGTTGGCTTTGAACCCATATTCCCCACTTTTTTCGGTCACTATAGTACTATGCTTACACAAGAAAAAGGATTTTACTTTTCACAAAAGACTGTTAATAAAAATAAAAAAGACAATGAGAGAAGACTTACTTTCAAAAGTCAAGCAGGTCAAGAGCCAACTAAAAACTTCTACATTTTATTTTTATTTTTGTTTCAGGTTAAGTTTCCAAGGCAAAAAACATCAAGCTTAGTTTATTGTTATAGAATTGTATGTAATGTTAATTTATTTGAATTAAAATATATTTATATATGTTTTTTTTTTAACTTCACGCTGTATCCCGCATTCAGAGAGTAGGCAGAGGGAACCTTATGTTAAGACACATCGTTCCCCATTTTCTGCCGAATTATGGATTCATTAAGTGTTAAGTGGCGGATCTCAACGCCGCGTTTTGCCTCAAAGCTAGATCGAAGAAATTAAAATATTAAATATTTCACATCTTCGAGTGGCGAGAGAGCACACTCTTTTGTCCCTGCGGTACTACAGGCCTCAAATATAAAAGTATACTATGTTTTTCATACATTATACCTTTCGAGTCTGTGGTAGCTTTATGTTCATGAGACAATTCAAAAGTGTTTACCAATGTCTATTGCAATAAAAAACATTTTAAGTAGAATAGACTTTAAGAATACAGTAAGTCGATACAGAAATATTTTTTAGCATTAAATGTGTTTTCATCCATCATTTATCCCGTCGTGGCGCAGGGACATAACAGTGTGTCTGTAAGTGCGACAGGTTGTGGGATCGATTTCCGCTCGAGATAATAGATAAATGAACAAATTAGCTTCACGCTGTATGCATGTGCCTACCCTATGGTAGGCACATGGATATTAAAGTTGGGAACGAAGTGTTTATTGTTAAGACACTCCGTTCCCCACTTTCCGCCAAATTGTGGCGGAACTCATCGCCGCGCTTTGTCTCGACATCAGAACGAAGGAGTTAGAATGTAAATTTAAATAAATATACCTCATTCCCTCGAGTGGAGATTGAACCCACAACCAGTCGATTTTGCCCCCACAAGCCTGCGCCATGACTGGCCTTATAATAAATATGTCATATTTTAAATTCTTGCTCGGGTGTTGAGACAAAGTGCGGCGTTTATTTCCGGCACTCAACACGCAATGCCTCCAGATTCCGGTGAAAAGTGGGTACCGTAAGAAAAGTGTTTTCTTTTAAAAATTGAGTTTATTTTTGAGAAAATATAAATTCGCCTAGCATTTTTTTAAAAGCACTATTTGTTATCTCCAGTAATGATAGACTTATATCAGGCGACGTAGCTTTGTCCGGGCACAATTTTGTTCGAGTGGAAGTCAAGAAACTAAATAAAAAGTAGTTCGATTCGGCTTAAGTTCCACAATGGGTTACTTCCTTTTATATTACTATATTGCAGCGTGCAGCAAACATTCTAGCTAATCGAATTTTTATTATATAAATTGTACGGTCTACATAAATTTACCAAATAATGTTTTTAACAAAACACATATATTATCAATAATGTAGTTTATATACTTGATATATTTTTATTTTTATTAAAATAATACTTATTTTCCAATTATTTTTTCCAATTATTTCGGGTTATTTATTTTCCTTACCATCCATTATATACTAATATTGACAAATAGTGGCCATCCGCAACTACAGGCAACAAGCAAACCTCCCTCTGGACTTTATGATCATTGGCATTGGATTTCCATTTGCCACCCGTTTTATTTATTCCCGACTGCTAAGGAAGGGTTATATTTTTCGCGCGTATCTTGTATGTATGTAATATTCTTTATTACCTCGTATATCCAGAACCGCTGAACGGATTTACACATTTAAGGTATCGTTAGATTCGTATTAGCAGCCCAAGTGTTCTTAGATAGGTGACGTTAAAAAAAATAATCATGGCGGCGCGGCTGTGGTACGCCATTGAACTTAGTGAAAAAAAAAAATCGTTTCGAATACTATAATATGGGTATCAAATTTAAGAGCTCAATTTCAGGATTTCAAAAAGGTATATAATGATTATCATTACCATATTAAATTCTAACAAAAAAATGAAAAATAAAAAAATATTTGTAAAAACAAAAACCCCGACTGCATCAAACTAAAAAGAAAATAAACAAGCCCAATAGTTTATTAGGATTAACAGTCGGGACTTATAAGTAATTCTTCAATCAATAAAATCTTTACTAGGAGCCCCGCATAATTTAAAGAGGTCCCGACTGTTAATCCTAATAAACTATTGGGCTTGTTTATTTTCTTTTTAGTTTGATGCAGTCGGGGTTTTTGTTTTTACAAATATTTTTAACTATTTTAAAGAATGTTGCTTGACGAAATTGCTATAACTGTTTTATTTTAATTGGCTGGAACGTCACTATTCAATATAAATATTGTTTTTAAAAAAATATTATTATTATAAAACGAAAGTAATGCAGATTAGTGAATTAATAATTATGTAATTCAAGCGGACGAAGCCGCGAGCGGATTGCTAGTAATAAATATAATTAATCTAATATTGTAATATTCTCAATTTATTTTATTTATCATATTGACACACAAAGTGTGCACGTAAACGCGACAGGTTGTGGATTCGATTTCCACTCGAGGAAATAAAATATTTAATATTTTCATTTCTTAGCTCTGGTGTCGAGGCGAAACGGGGCGTTGAGTTCCGTCACTCAACACACAGGGCCTCTAGAATTCGGCGAAAAATGAAGAACAAAGTGTTTTAACACTAGGTCCCCTCTGCCTACCCTGCTGTGTGCGGGATACAGCGTGAAGCTAAAAAAAATTGTGATTATAATACTAGGATATATATATCCGGCCGGTCGTGGCGCAGCGGCACGAGGTGTGACTGCAAAACCGACTGGTTGTGGGTTCAATCCCCACTCGAGGATCGAACCCACAACCAGTCGAATGAAATGATTGATGAAATATTTACTTAAATTTATATTTCCATTTCTTCGCTCTGGTGTCGAGGTTAAGCGCGGCGTTGAAGCTATTTTTTTTTATATATATAGGATTCTATAAAATTTTGCATTCTAAAAGGCGAATTCGCTAGAATATTGTTCGGCGTTGCCAGTCCACTCAACACATTATAAATTCAACAAGTTTTATTCGTGAACGTATTGAAAGGATGACTGAGTGGGTAGACTTCGATACTCTTCACAATTTTTATTATATTTGGTTCCTTTAAAGTTTTCTTTAGAATTTTATTCAGCGAGAAATTTAATGTGACCGATACAGAATTTGCATATAGTGTTGATTTTCTTTATGAAGGTATATGGTGAAACATATTTTTTACATATTTATAATAAAGAAAGTTATACATATTATACAGAGGCCGTCGTGGCAGAAGGAAACGGGGGTGCGTCTGCAAACATAACAGCTTGTGAGTTCGATTTCCACTCGAGGGAATGAAATATTTATTATATTTTTATTTCTTTGCTCTGACAACCAGACAAAAGGCGGCGCTGAGTTTCGCCACTCCACACGCAATGACTCAAGAATTCGGAAGTGCCTGAATTGGGAACGGAGTATCTTGACACAGGTTCCCAGGCTTCCATTGCCTACCCTGCTATGTGTGACATGTAGCGTTAAGATAAATAAATGGTTTATTTGTCACTATGACATACATCACTATGACAACATGCATTTCTTAGTGTACATAAATTTGTAATTAAATTTTTAATTTTCAGTCTAAATTCAAAAGAAGTAGAGTTCAAAAGAAGTATTTATTCGAAAACGAAGAATTTATTTCTAATGTCCTAACGTAGTTCAGAAGTCGACACTAAAAAAATAGCATTTTCCGTATTTTCATTTTCTGACTAGCTAGTCTTAACGAACGCCAGTGATCATTAGGCAACCAAGTAACTAGAACTCTTGACATAGATTTTACGGACAAAGGTTTTTTTTTATAATGTTCCTACTACTACTACTGCTTTCATGCGTAATGCTTTTTGTTTTAGTTTCACGCTATATTCCGCAGTACAAGGGTAGGCAGAAGGAACCTGGGAACCTAGTATTAATACATTCAGTTCCCACTAAGACACCTCTTTTATCCACTTTTCACAGAACTTTTAGAAGCAATGCTTATTGAATGACTAAACTCAACGTCTCGTATTATCTTGCTACAGCAAGGAAATGAAAATTACTTTTAGTTATTTAATTTATTGAAAGTATACATATTCAAAGTAACAATAAAAGAGAACAATATGTTATATATTATTTTTATGTAGTATACCAATGCAAGAACGCTATGGAAACATTTTTCTTTGATATGCAGCCATGTTTGTAATTAAATTGTATAAACAACGGTAGTCATTTGGGAATTTTGCTAATTTGCTGGGCAGGAGCAGTGTAGTGTAGGTGAGTGTTAGTGCATTGTAAATGAGTCCCTGAAGCGAATAAGCACCTGTGACCACAAGACCTAGACACTGCTCCGGGCTTAAAAGTATTAAAATCATTTTTCAGTTTCACGCTGTATCCCGCATGTAGCAGGGTAAGTAAGTTTAGTGTTAAGACACTCCAGTCCCCACAGAATTCTGGAGGTATTTTGTGTTGGCTGGGGGCACTCAACGCCGCGCTCTGCAACCAGTGCAAAGAAATGAAAATATTTAATATTTCGTTTCTTCGAGTGGGAACCGAACCAACAACCTGTTGCGTTTACATTCGCACGGTTGTGTCTGCGCCACGACTGGCGTCACGTATTAATATTTGAAATAGAATTTACAATAAAAACGAAAGTCTACAACATATAAATCTGCAGTATTCCTCAGATCATATTTAAATAATAGAATACAATACTAATATATAAAAACAAAAACAAAAACTTTCCTACACATTATAATCAGTTTTACCGTAACGATCTAACTTAGGTAGCCCTTAAAGTCATAGCTCTTACCTGAGAGTAACCTATTTTCTAACTTCCCGCTAAGTTGTCAAGTTAACTTTTACCCCCATGGACGTATTAAGCTAACCCAACCTGTCACTGCCGTCCAGTTGCTCTACCTAAATAGACTTTTCTATATAACAAAGAGGAAGATTAATTATGAAACTTTAGAAATGATTAATTTAGACGTTTGTGGATTCGATTCTTATTAAAACGATAGGAATTAAATATTTGATATTTTCGTTTGTACGGTCTGGTAACAGGGCAAAGTGCGGCGTCGAGTTTCGTCACTAAACATATAATGCTTCGAGAATTTGGCGGAAAAGAGGAAACCCAGTGTTTAAACACAAAGTTCTCTTTCTTGCTACGTGCGTGATATAGAGATTTTTTATATTTATATATATAATTTTTCATCATTTGTTGAAGTTTTTTAACTAGGTTATTTTTACTTATCTTCGTTTACCTTAACTTAACAACAAAAATATTTGAAGTGTTCTAAAATAAAATAAAGAATGTGTAAAAATATGGAAAAGTCGAAAAATGTTGTCCAATTTTATATGGTAGCTTACGTAAAATGTATTATTTTTTTTACATTTTTTTATAAAAATGCAATCTTAATATATTTTAAAATATGATCACATTATAAAATTATTATAATTTTGATATATTTAAACTAAAGTGTTAAATTAATAAAAAAATAATCACAATACGATATAAATCTATCATAAATACATACTAAACTATAATTAGGTTTATAATAATAGAAACAAATCCAAATTCCATAGTATTTTCAATTTTCCTGCCCTACATTAAAATTTATACGTAAGCCACACGGGCGCCGAGCGTCCTTGACCTACCTGTTGCTGTGTCCGGGATCAAATCGATGAGATATCAAATGTCTTGTGAAATCAGTTTATGCTAGAGACTAATGTCTGTATAGAGGTTTTTATACGTATTGTTGTTTCTTAGAACAATTTGTATATTTAAGTATGAAGGATAGTTTCATTAATAATATTGTTTAAGGAATATCAAGGGATTGTTAATTAAAGAAGACTTAAATAATTTCTCTTCTCTTGATGTACAAACATTTCAAGTATAAAAACCGGACAAGTGCGAGTCGGGCTCGGTCACCGAGGATTCTGTATAAAAATTTGAGTTTTTGAGCTTTTCGTGAAATTCAGGCTTAGCTTAGCCAGAAGCTTTTCATCTGATACCTCACTTGAACTAGCGGCTATTATATTTTAGGATTTAACTCTAAATGTAAAATTTTCAGATTTTTTTCTTAAACTTGTACTGTGTAGATTATTTTTTAGGATTTAGTACTACCTGTGTATGCTAGCTGCCAAATTTAATAATTCTAGGTCAACCGGGATACTCTATTAATTTTGATTCACCTTAGTGTCTAAATACATAATTTTTGCTATTTAAGCAGCCATATCTACTACATTTTTTTTTTCATGAAATCATGGGGTCGTAGATCTAGGTATATGGTTTGAATTTCAACTCGATATCTCCAAGCGTTCCTGATATAAAGGATCTTGACAGACAGACGGACAATAAATTAATCTTATAAGAGTGCTTTTTTTATTTAAAAGGTCCGGAACCCTAAAAAAGAAATAAAGTTGGCAATCATAGCGATTGCCGATAAAAGTAGAAACTTAGAACTTTAGTATTAAAATTTAAAGTATTAAAGTACTAAAAGTTAATAATATTTAAATTGAACCTGAACTGAAGTCGTCGTGGCGCAGGGGCTTGACTAATACGACGGTTGTGGGTTCGATCTCCTCGATTTGAGGGAATGAATTATTATTTATTAATATTTTCATTTCTTCGCTCTGGCCAAGACAAAAGACCGGCGTTGAGTTCCGCTATTCAACACACGATGTCCCAAAAAATTCGGCGGAGAGTAGGTAACGAAGTGTCTTAACACTAGGTTTCCTCTGTCTACCCTGCTATTTGCGGAATTCAGCGTGAAGTTGAAAAAAAATCAATCACTTCTGAATTAAATTGCTAAAAATATTTTCTGAAAACACTGTGCAAAAATTTTAGGTAAAAAAAATCAATTGGCAATCATAGCGGCTGTTGATGGAAGTAAAAACACAGATTTTAAATTTTATTTTTTTTTCATAATATTTAAATTTAAAATATGAACATCGATCTGGTTTTCACATCTAATGATACACCGAATAAAAAACATTTACATATTTATATGGTTTAATTAATATTCCAATGTATTACGGGCTGTACAAAATCATGACGAAATGTAAAAAAATATTATTTTGCAACTTCACTGTGTACCCTGCACAGTACCTGCACCGCGCAAATGATAATTAATTTAAATAAAAATATTAGTATGTTTATTAATAACTCACTATTGAATTGCACAGTGCTTGTTTCCGGTTGTCGAGTTTTCTAACCGCACAGTACGTCACAAACTAAAGTATTATCCACACCATCTGGATGCGTGTCACTCCACTACTGCGCGAGTTCTGTAGAATGGCTTACCTGCTCCACTGTTTCCAGGTCGATTCGACCTTACCATCTTCCACCTACCCACCTTCAAATGTGCGTCTATCTCCTATACCTTAAAGGCTGGCAACACACATGTAGCTCCTCCGGTGTTACACGGGGTTGTGGGCGACGGTGATCACTTAGGTGACCCGTACGCTCGTTAGCTTTATCTTTTTCTATTAAAAAAGGACAATTTATTAATCATCTCTATATAAAATAAGACAGTAAAAATATTTTCTCTGTACATTTAGTAATTTTGACTGAAATGGATAGAGGGACACTTAAAAAGAATAATAGAAAGCAAAAATATTTTTTCGAGACATGTCTGTCGACATATTTTTGTCCACATTTTTCCGTGAAAGTATTGAACCGATTTACTTAAAACTTTCACCAATTGCTTTGTTTTAACTCAACTTAACTACTAAAGTTTGGTTTATCAAAATCGGTTCATTAAAAAAAAATCATCGTCATTTGAATGAACTCAAGGCATCAGTTTGCCTGCGAATGTTATATAGCAATCGCGCTGGTAAGATTCCTGGCTAAAGAATGACGTTCGAAACGTCTGGGTTATATGACTGTTGATAAAAATATATATTTTTGAAGCAATATTATACAATATTTTATACAATAAAGTAAACAAAATTGGATTGTTAGTGGAGATTACCTTCATAAATCATAACAGTTAAGTTTAAATCGTAATTAATTCAACACAGAGAAAGAGAGAAGAACGATTTGATCTTCATAGAGATATCAAGCAAATACATAGATTTTTTGGTTCGTTTGTTCGTTTGAAATAAATCTATATAAAAATGCCTAAAAACATCCTTTCTACGTGTACGTGTTATTACAGAGGTAATAACTACATATTTACCAATTGTACATTTAGCTAATAATATGTGTAACTAATTTAAAAACTGTATAGGAGTTAATATACAAACATTACAGTTATTTTACAAATAATTTTGAATCCTTACCCAAATTAATAATTTTATATTTAAGGCTGTTTCTAAAGCAGTACATAAAATTATTAAGTGACATCAGCACATTTAACAGAGCTTTAAAAAACATAACATAGGTAAAAAGAACGTAATGTTACAAAAATATATACATATAATAAATAATTAGCTTTATGTATATTTTATGAATATCAAATATCAACATTGGTTGTATTTTTTAGTTTGAATCAATCAAAAATTATTACAGAAATTGCGATAATGTCGTAAAAAAACATATTAGAGTATTACAGATTAAAGTAATAAAAAAATCATATTAGAAGTTGTTATAGTTGTCAATCAATTCTGCTTATTAAATCAATAATCATGTATTTTAAGCGGGCGAAGCCGTGGGCGGGCCGCTAGTTTCTAATAACTTATATAAGTCAGTATTTGCTCCTAGTATATTCATAGGCGCTTATAGTTTATAAGGATTTAGCATGTCTTGCTGGGGATTAAAGCCATGCTAAGTGATTATTCTGAAGGAAATATAAAAAAAATTGAGCTCTCTAGAGTTAATTGACACATTTACTATTTAAAAGTAATTTATTTCAACGAACGATACCGGATTCTTCTGAAATTCAAGCATAATTTTATTTAGGAATGGCCTTCAACGTCTAACATTGAGGATATAGTAATGGATCTTTCGACCCTTTTCTGTTTACCATCCTTGTTGTGAATAGAATTTTAAATTCATCTACCTTATTGTTTGCTAAATATATTATTTAACTGTATAAAGCCGTGTATGCACATATATTACGAATATATAATATATTTACAATATTAATTAATAATATTATTATTAATTAATTATTGAGGCCAGTCGTGGCGCAGTGCACAAAGTGTGACTGTAAAATCGACTGGTTGTGGGTACAATTACCACTCCAGGAGATGAAATATTTACTTAGATTTATATTTTCTTCGCTTTGGTGTCGAGGCAAAGCACGGCATTGAGTTCCGCCACTCAACAGGGAGGGACAGAGTGTGTTAACACTAGGTACCCTCTGCCTACCCTGCAGTGTGAAGCTGAAAAATATTATTATTAATACTTACAATAAATCTATGGTTCACTATTATTATTGATGATTAATAGTTTCTAAATCTAAAAAAATGTTCAAAAAGTAGAGAAAAAATAGCTCTGATTTAGATGAAGAACACTTGATGCATGAAATTTTTTCTTTTCTAGAAAGTAAAAAAATAATATTTTTTATGAAAATGTGTATCCCTGACTTAAGTGCCCTTCTGTTGAATTCATAATTTACACTTGTAAACATAAATATATATATCCATACCTATATTATAAATTCGAAAGTAACTCTGTCTGTCTGTCTGTCTGTCTGTCTGTCTGTCTGTCTGTGACGCAATCAGGGCCAAACCGCTAATTCAATTGTAATAAAATACTAATACAGAGATACTTGAGGGTCTTCGGATGAACATAGGTTACTTTTTTTTCTCATATTTGTAATATTGTCGATATATACTAATATATTAAAATATTTTTTAATTTGACAGGCAATTTATTCCGCCATGTTAATAACAACCGACCGTTGCTAAGCAACGGTTTGCAAAGTTTATTTGTTGTTATAAGCAAACGTCACCCAAAATGAGCTTGCTTAACGCATACTCAACCTTATGAGATACATAAAAATAATGTTTTACAAAAATATTGTCCTTTAAATAATGTTTAAAAAAGTCCGCAATATATATACCATGTTTATCTCGGAAGGTTGAGCAAAGTAACACAGTAACAACAAGTAACCATTTTAATTAATTTAATTTATATTTATCGGGTTTTTGTTGTATGTATTTTCTATAATTTGATATTGATCCTTATGAAAATGAATATAATAGTCACTTTTAGCATTTCATCTAGATTGAAATTATAGTTCACTGTATAATATTCTAATAAATAATTAAGGAGATGTCACTGATTCGAAATAACCTAGCATACGACCGGCATAGTATGACCGACGCGAACTTTGACGGTTTTGTAAATTTTCATACATTTTCGAACTACTGTTAATTTTTATGTAATTATTTGCTGTTTATAATTAATTTATACTTTTCTTTGCTTCTTCGCTTATTCGAGGAGCAGATTAGTTAGATTTTCATAAATTTCTTGGTGTGGTGTAAGTTGCGGCCCTGCGCGGCATCGGTGTAATATTATTTAAGTATTAAGGAGAGAATTGTTGGTTATTTCATCTTGGTTGGATGGTTATCTATACCGTTGTTATACACTTAATAAATTGTGGTTTTCTGGGATTTTATTTGATATTGCTCGCAAAACTTATCATATTTAATGTAGAAAGGACTTTAGTTATTTCATATAGTATCTATGTACGCGCGCAAGGAAAACGAGTAAAAAGATTTTTCCCGGGTAAATCAGTAAAATCGATCACTGAAAGTCCAATAAAAATTAGTTCAGTTATTCTGGATATTAGCTCGGGGAAATAGAAAGACAGAAAGAGATAAAATTATTAATAATGTAGCTGGTTTTGTTTAGTTTTTTTATTAATATTTTACTATGGTTACGTTTACTTATATTTTTTTTATTTAAATTAGTTACATATTTTCACAAACAATTTCCTAAATATATCTATAAGCATTCGTAAAGTTTAAGCGGGCGAAGCCGCGTCCGGGTCCGCTAGTATGTAATAAAGTAAATAAAACAGTTAAAAAAAAATAAAATAAATATACCTGAGCTTCTATTGTTTTAGGAACGTCCGCGGGCGCGTGTTATTTCATCTAAAGCGGGGTTTGTAATTGGAAGTTATGGCGGCGTTCTCAGTCTAAGTAAGTCAATTTGCAGTATTTCGATTTAATATTATTAATATTTGAGGCCGTCGTGGCTGTAAACGCGACGATTGTGGGTTCGATCCCCACTCGGGGGAATGATTTATTACTTATTCATATTTTCGTTTCTACGCTCTGGTACGCTACAGGGCTACAGGGCACTACAGGGTAAAGTACGGCCTTGAGTTCTATCACTTAACACGCAGTGCCTCGAAAAAAGTAGAAAGTGGAGAATGTAGTGTCTTAACACTAGATGAAGATGAAAAAAAATATTTTGGATTTACTATATGAAATATTAATACAGGCTGTAGTTTTAAATTACAACGAGGCATTGTAATATTCATATAATTTAGACATGCTACTGTCATTAAAATTTTATTACATTTAAGATTTCTTTTATTTTTTATTAGTTAAAAGTTTTGCTGGTACTCTATAAAGAAATATATATACACTTCCGTTTTAAAAATTTAATAAAGTTTATAATAAATAAAAAAAAACTTCAACTTTTAATACAACCTTCAACTGAAGCCACCAATCAATTAAGTATATTATCTACATCTATAAGAAAAAAAAACAGAAAAACAGGCTGAAAAACAAACAAAACATAGACATTTGCGGAAATAAATTTAAAAAAACAAACAATAAAATCTATTCGTGTAACGTTTACACGATAAAATATAACCAAAATAATAATATAGCAACGAACCGTTCGGATCGTAAAAACATAATTGCCCGTATGAAAACGCTTAAGTACCTATTCAATTAACTCGCATTGCATGAGTTGATTTTGAGCTTGCCCATGATTTGATTACTATAGAAATATTGGGTTTTAGTATATTATATATTTATTGATTTTTCAAATATTCCACATATAGTAGGGTAGGCACAGGGAACCTTATAAGACACTCTGTTCCCCACTCTCCTCTGAATTCTAGAGGTAGCGTGTTGAGTGTTATAAGCAAATGTTCATGCATAATATGGATTTTTATTTATTCTTATTAGTTTCGCTCTTTATTTCGTTCATAGAAAGGTAAACAGATAACCAAATACCCTAAGGGTACCTAACACTATAGGTGCCCTTTAGGGCATTTGGTTCTATAAGTTACAGGTAACAATAAAAATGTATTTCTCCATTCAGAAAAAATATATTCAATCGGCATATTTATTGCTTCCTTTAGAATTGAAGCTTTTAATTAAGGTCAATTTGATTATAAATTAATTAACATGCACATAAATCCAGAATTGAGTTTGTTTTTTTGATGTCAGTCGTGGAGTAGGGGCATAAATGGATGACTGTAAATGTGACTGGTTGTGGGTTCAAACACCACTCTAGGAAATGATTCGCTTTGGTGTCGAAAATCGCGGCGTTCAGCTCCGCCACTCAAAACACGCTATGTCTCCAGTATTCGGCAAAAAATGGAGAACAGAGCATCTTAACACTAGGTTCCCTGTGCCTATCCTGCTGTGTACGGGATACAGCGTGAAGCTAAAAAAAACAGATATATACTGCATTTAAAAGTGCTAAGTACTAAAAATCATTTCAAGAAGTGCATTCTATAGACAAACGAAATACCTAATTTCCTTTTCAATCACAGATAACTCAATCTCGTCTGCGAAGTAGACAGTAGTGTTTAATTTCAATCTGCGATGGGCAGTGTGTGGGAAATGGACGTGATTGTCAATCCGTCGTCCATCGGAAAGCGGATATGAAGTAAATTGGACAAAGATACGTATGTCAAATAACGATTTTAACGATATTTACGATAATGGGAAGTACGGAAGTACGCAATAATATATTTTAACGAATTGGAATTAAGACATACGGCGGAGGTGAATTCCGCAATTCGATATTTTCAATATTAGGTGAAAAGTTTTGGATAGGGTGTTAGAACATTAGGTTCTATCTATCTGTTCTTATAGTCGTTTTATTTTATACGTTCGTATTTTAGTCGCCTCTTACGAAACCACCAGTACCAGGATGATCCTATTCTAGGCCGGCCACCACTCAGCACGCAATGCCTCCAGAATACGGTGAAAAATGAGGAACGTAGTGTCTTAACACTAGGTTTCCTCTCCCTAACCTGCTGTGTGCGGGATACAGCGTGAAGCTGATTTTTAACCAACTTCTGTAAAAAAAGGAGGTTATCAATCCGACTGTTTTTTTTAATGTTTGTTACCACAGAACTTTTGGCTGGGTGAATCGATTTTGATGACTTCAAAATTATAAAATCTTTTTTAAATTTTGTTCGCGTAACAAAATCAAAGTACGTTTTACATTATGTAAAATATTTTTTTACTTTTTAGTTCTTTATTTGAAGTCGTTTTTTTTATTAAAAAATAATTTATTTTATATTAGAATATCTTTTTCAATTTTATCAAAGTTTTAAAATTCGAAAGTAAAATTGGAGAGCAGAGGAGACCCCGCCGATTCTCTCCCGCCAAATTCTGAAGGCACTGTCACACAACCTGTCACGTTACAATCACACGTTTGTGACCCTACGCCACGACTAGCCTCAACTGGCTAAAGAAACTTTAAAAATGTTTAAAAAAAATATATTGATACTAATATCTTTTAGCTTCACGCTGTATCTCGCACTAAGCAAGATAGGCAGAGGGAATCTGGGAACCTAGTGTTAAGACACTGCCGTTTCCCATTTTCAGCCCAATTCCGGAATCATTGCGTGTGATTGAATCATTAGAGTGACGAAATTCAACGCCGCGTTAAATATTTTTTTTAAGGATCCAAAATATGGTACTAAACACAAACTATAAAAAACAATTTAAAATAAAAATCCAATTTTATCATTATTCGAAAATTTCATTAATTTGCTTATAACTACTTAAAATAGATCAATTACTAAACTAAACCGAATGTGAGAATCAAGGTTGGAAACCACACTTAAGAAACCTTGGCAGCCTTACGTTAATTAAATACAGCCGTAATTAAAACGCATGTAGGTGTCAACTCATCGAGATAAAAAGTTGTGAAAGAAGCCTTCATTAAAGTTTCCATAGAAACTGGTTTCTTCATTATATTAATGACATGATTTTCAATGTCATTTCCTCATTGAATGTCTTTTCAATTTGTGTTCACATAGAAAATTCTATTTGTCGATTGTGTATACGAGATACGTGTATGTATGAGAAGTGACTATTTTATTCTTGTTTTCAAAGATAAATATATAAATTATTTTTAACAAAAAGAAAAACTGACTTCAAACAACGAACTAAAAAGTAAAAAATAATGTTACATAATGTTAAACTTACTTAGATTTTGTTATACATAAATAATTAAAAAAATATTTTATCATTTTGAATTCGGTGTCAAGCTAATGCTACAACAACCTTACTATAATACAATATCGAATTACTACGCCTGTTTGTTTTACTTGGCACCGCTTTCAAAATTATAAAATATTTTCTTAATAATTTTTATTTAACAAAATCAAAGTACGTTTAACATTATGTAAAATAATTTAAAACTTTTTGCTTCGTTGTTTGAAGTCGGTTTTTCTTTTTGTAAAAAAAAAAAAATTAAATAATATTTTCTTTATTTTTAGTTTTGTTTTAGCCCGTATGTAGCAAGGAAAGCAGAGGGAGCCTAGTGTTAAGACACTCCGCTCCCCACTATCTGCATTGCGTAATTCTAAAGGCGTTACGTAATAAGTTCTTTGATTTTCACGATTATTACACATTTTAAATGAAATTATTTTAACCGGATTAATCGCGTATATTAAGGTTTTACATTTTGAAAACGCGACGTTTCGAACACTTTGCAGTAGTCCGTGGTCACGGGTAGACTTGTCTGCTGACGTTTTTATGACGATGACGAGTAATTTATTTCCAGATAATTATGTGCATTGAAGATGAAGATGATGAAGATGTTCCCGTTACCTCTGGATGGATGGCTGTTGATGAACAAAAAGCAGCTGAGGCGAACAATTGGGAGGTCTTAGTTGGGGTAAGCGCAGAAGCACTTGCAAAGAAAAGTGGCCTAGACTTTGAAAATAGCGTACAATCGTTCAAAATGATGAACGTCGCCAAGTGATTTTAATAATACAGATACATTTACATAGATTTGTAACATACTCGTACATATGGATAGCTGATTAAAATATTTGAAAATAAACGTGTTTTTTTATAAAATACCAATTAAAATAATCAGGCTTAGTAATTTGTTATTTAAATAAGTTTATTGTATTTATTGCTTATTTTTTCTTTTTAGTTTAGTTTTTTGTTTGAAGTCGGTTTATTTTTTTTTATTTATTTATTTTACGACAAGTTTAAAACTTATGCTTACAATGTTTTCTCTTCTAACGCATTCAATCGCATACGCATTAATATTATGCAACAAATAGACTAACAGACGAATCCACTGGACTAAGAAAATTGAAATTTGATATGTAGATTATTTCTACAGGATTTTCGATTCTAAGCCTTTAAGATTTATAACCGAAAGTCCACAAAAACTATTTTATTCTTAATCAATTTTTAATTATTGTGGCGTTGAGTCCCACCACTCAACACGCAATGGCTTGACAATTAGGCGAAAAGTGGAGAACGTAGTGTTTTAACAATTGATTCTCTCTGCCTACCCTGCTATATGCGGGATATAGCGTGAAGCTGGAAAAATGAATTGTTGCATTGCATATTTGACATAAATACTACAAAAATCCTCTGTCGACTCCGCTACTAGTACCTGTCGTCTACACCCAATCGATAACTTACCACTTAAGCAACCTATGAATTTTTTATATGTGCACTTTATGTTCACATATAAATATGTTAAAACTTTCATATTGATAATAGAGTTGAGTAAATACAAAAATACTTTTTAGAAATAATTTTCTGCAAAAGATAGGATAGTGAAGTTGCTTTTGTTTTGTTCTGTAGTAATTGTAAACATTTTTACGATTTTTGAGAAAATTTTATTGAATTTGTATTAATATTTTAGTAGTAGCTTTAGTTGATTGGGTTCTGTTGTAATTTTAATTTTTTTTTTACAAAAAGTTATAAAAATAATCAGGTTCACTCTGTATCCCACACACTGCAGAGTTCTCCGTTCCCCACTTTCTGCCGAATTCTGGAGGCATTACGTGTTGAGTGGCAGAACTCAACGCCGCGCTTCCTCGACACCAGAACGAAGAAATGGAAATATAAATTTAAGTAAATATTTCATCTCCTCGAGTGGGGATCGAACCAACAACCAGTCGGTTTTACAGTCACACTTTGTACCCCTGCGCCACGACTACAAAAAGTTATATAATCCAAAAATATGGATAGTAAGTTATATTTTAATTATTACAATACGATAGCTATGTGTTTTTAAGCTTTATATACTTTCAGTTTGCTTATTTTATCTATAATCTTTCAGGAAATGGATTTGTAATGAAGATAGTATTCTTGTTACCTCTGGATGGATGACCACTGATGACGAACAAAGAGCAGCCGAAGCGAACAATTGGGAGACCATAGAGGAAGTAAGCGCTGCTGACCTCGCAAAGAAGAGTGGTCTAAGTTTCGAAAATAGTGTTCCATCATTCAAATTGATGTATGTTGCGAAGTGATTTTAAAAATGTTTCGTTAGTAATAATAATTAAAAAAACCCAATATTTATATTTTTAACACTTTTAAAGTGTTATTCCGCACTTCGGAAAGCTTTTCGCCTCTTTATTTAAATCTTTGTGGGCATTCAAGAGCTTTTGTAAATATTGATATTAAAATTTTCGTAGATTAATTAATTTTTAAACATAGCAAGATAAACGGAGAGAATGAGTAGCGCTCAAAACACTTAAAAAGAAGTTGTTTAACTTTTAAATTGATGTAAACAACAAAAGAATGATGTGACGTGTATTTATAAATAGTAAATAGATATTTTAATATAATTGATATAATATGTGTATATATAGGAATTAAATTTTAAGTAACTGCTAATAACAATAATATTAAACAATATGAAAAAATATACATAATGAGGTCAATCGTGGCGCAGGGGCACAAAGTGTGACTGTATAAAACTAGTTGGTTCGAACCCCATTTTTTCAGGAAATGAAATATTTATTTAAATTTATATTTTCATTTCTTCACTCTGGTCTCGAGGCAAATAGCAGCGTTGAGTTCCGCCACGCGGAAAGAGGGGAACGGTCTTAACACTAGGTTCCCTCTGCCTACCATACTGAGCGCGAGATACAGCGTGAAGCTGAATATATATCAACTTCTTTGTTCGATTTTAAATATCGTTACTGCCATAAACAAGTATAATTATAATTTTTAACAAACCACAACGACTTTAACTGGATCCTGTAATCAGAACCTAACCAAACTCATCAAATTATCCTTGAAGCGTATCCATTCCAATAAAATAAGAATTATCGTCGCGCACATACTTAATGCAAATTTAAAATGTATATGACTCTCATGGTTGAAATTAGCAAAAATGGATCAAGTTAAAATGGAACCACACGGAAACACCAGCTTTCAAATAAAAAAGAATCATCAAAATAGGCTAACCCAGCCAAAAGGCCAGCCAAAAATACTGACGAAGCAGACACAAAAAAATATAATCGAATTTACCAGTCAAATAACCTCCTTTTACTGTAGTCGGTTAAAACTCTCAACATAGACAATATCTTTAATCTAATCTTAAAAAGAGACTTCTATAATATAAATATCGAATTGTGAACCATGAGATAAACAAAGCTTATGACTGGAAAAATTCTATTAATGTTGTATAATTTTAAAATCTTAGTGACATCAACGCTTCTTCTCCGAGGCGTCGATGCGCGGTAATTGCTCGGACGTCACTCGCCGGGCCATTCTACACAAGGCTTTTAGTTATAAAACGAAACTTAAATAATATTTATTTTTATCATAATGATAAAAGAAACTTATCGGAAATGATATAATCGAAAGTAAACAGAGTAAAATAAAAAGATTTTAATAAGATTACTCTTATATGCGTGCCATATGTTGTCAAGTAAATATTTTCAATTTTCCATTTTGATTTTTCCATCAGCAATGTTTATTTTAATTAATATAATTATATTTTTGTTTGTTTTTACTAAATATTGTTCGTTGAATTTCGACACGATTGATGAGGAACTAGTATGTTACATTAATATGAAATTTTGTTAAGTAATAAAAAAATTGAAGTCATCGTATTTAGATTGACTATAGTTAGATGATGTCTAACACAGTGGGCATAGATTCGATGTCCTTAGTAGGGAATAAATAATAATGTTCTTCCCGTTCTGGTAAGGCAAAATGTGAAATCTTGACAGAAAAAAGAAATAAAAAATTTAAAAATTAGCTTCACGCTGTATCTCGCACACAGCAGGGTAGGCAGAGGGAACCTAGTGTTAAGACACTCCGTTCCCCACTTTCAGCCGAATTCTGGAGGCATTGCGTGTTGAGTGGCAGAATTCAACGCCGCGCTTAACCTCGACACCAGAGCGAAGAAATGGAAATATGAATTTAAGTAAATATTTCATCTCCTCGAGTGGAGATCGAACCCACAACCAGTCGGTTTTGCAGTCACACCTCGTGCCGCTGCGCCACGACCGGCCTCAAAAAGAAATATGTTCGAAAAAAAACAAATATAAAAGTCAATACACTAATAAAAATGGAAAAGAAATTTACAAACGTATGTACCTACCAACGTCGAATAGCATATATTTTTAATAACATATCTAAGTGTGAAAGTGTCTCTCAATGTAACAAAATTTTGTTGACATAGACGTGACTGTCATTCCGTGGGAGGATATAGTGACAGGCTTCTGCTTTTCCCAAGAAAATAAAGTTTTTCGTTAAGTATGTGTTGAAAGTGATTTTCATATTATATATACTCTAGTGTAGCCAGTACACGATAGGGCACCCTAAGTTTACCAACATTTAGTTGGATACAGATTATTAAAATAATAAGCGTCTTAATGAGAACTGGGTGTTTTAACACTAGGTTCCCAGGTTTCTTCTGCCTATTCCAAAGAAAACATAAAATGGTGAATATGCATATTCAGTTTTAGGATTCTATTGACTGACACTCAATAATTCAATTATTAAGTAACTTTTTAGGAAACCTATAAAAAAATGAATCTAGCGGGATTTAAAACTGACCAAGACGACGGATTTCAAGAGGTGCGGGTTCAAATCTCTAAATATTTATATGTTTTCTAAAAAGTATTTTTATTTCCTATATGTGGAATAACATAAGTTATATAGGAAATAATAATTTAAAGTACACAAATAACACTTAATAATAAAAAAATATACTGAGTAATGCTTATGTATGCTGAAATTTTTCATCCTACCATTCAGATTAACGTGAACAGCGAATACATTCGACAGTTTTTTCCACTTTTTTTTATTCAATAGTTTTTACAACTACTACTACATGACCTTTTCTTTTTTCGAGGCTATGTTGTATGTTGCATGCCTTTTTCATTATTTTGATTGAATAACTTCTATTTTTAGTCTCTCCCTATTTAGGGTTCCGTATCTTTTAAGGAAAAAAAGAAACCTTATAAGATCACTTTGTTGTACGTCCATCTATCTGTTTGCTTGTCTGTCAAGAGCTTTTATCTCAGGAACGCTTAGAGATATCGGGTTGAAATTCAGACCATATACTCAGATCCACGGTCTTTTGATTTAAAAAAAAATCGTATATGTACATTTACTAAACAAAAAATATGGCTGTTTATATTGCAAAGAACACGTATTCCGACACTATAAAGTGAAACAAAATGAACAGGGTGCTTCAAAATTATGAAATTTGGCATTTAGCATCTACAGGAAAGTTTGATATTAAAACTGCAAGTTCAGTTAAGGTATCAGGTGAAAGATCTCTGGCTAAGCTAAGCTTGAATTTCAGAAAAAGCTTGAGATCTCCAATTTTTGTAAGCTACCCTCGGTGGGGGAGCCCAAAGCGCTTAGTTATTAAAAAATCGGACGGTTTTTGAATATTTGAAATTATGCAATGTGTTTTATTGTGATTTTTTTTCATTTTTGGCCGAAAAGTCATGTCATGTTATGTCATGTCGCCATTTTTTAAATTTTATATAAGTATGCATAAACAAACATTAGATAACTATGAAAATTATACCTCTTAGAGATTACGTATCGTGTAAGAGGTATAATTTTGCGAGCCAAAGCTACTATCTAAGCCAAATCATTTAAAATGTGATGAAAACAAACATCGAAATCGACATTGAATTCCAAGTTTACTTAGATTCCGTTTTCACACACTTCAGTTTTTTTACCGAAGCAGACTCACACATGTTGCTGAAATAAAAACAATTGAAGTTATCTATCTATTTTTAGATAAATGCGTAATTTAAGGCTCTCCACTCTATACACTTAAAATGATTGCTCATAAAAAGAAAAGATATTTTTTTATAGAAAATAAAGAAAAAAAGATCTTTTTGGATGTCAGTTTTAACATAAAGTATAAAAACTGGCTTACCTGTAAACTATTGTCGCCGTTCGTTACATTAAAATCTTACGTAATTTTTTTATTCAATCCTAGTTCTATGAGAAAAAAAATCTAAAATTTCATATAAAATATAACGTTTATTGCAAAATTATTAAATAGAGAGTTGAAGGTTTCGGTACTAAGCTTTAGGAACAACCCCGTAACGAAATTAAAAACATCTCACTCGTCCGTAGTAGTATTATAATAATATGTAAATTGACGCTTTTTACGCTCGCCTGGTTCTTTATGGATTTCTTTTTATCGCTGGATATGCTACAGGCCACGTCTTTTTATTTTTATACATTAGTATTGAGTACTAACCATGTAGACCTGATACCTATAATAAATAAGAAATTATTTTAAGGTTATAAGTTTTAACTATCTTATCTTATATAAAAAATATTATAATTTATTTTATCTATTTCTCTTATATTTATTATTAACATTTTTGTCTGAGGCCAGTCGTGGCGCAGGGGTACAAGTATTCGAATATAAACGTGACAGGTTGCGGGATCAAATCCAATACGTCTAGAATTCCGCGTAAAGTGACGAATAAAAGTATCTTAAAGGGTGTCTTAACACTAGGTTCCCTCTGCTTACCATGGATTGTGCGGGATATAGCGTGAAGCTGCAAAGAAAATGAAGAACAATATTTTAAATATTCACATTTATAGCTATAGTAGCAAAAATTAACAACCCATGCCTCGATAGCATTTCTATTATTTTGACAATGACAAATTTATCGTTGACTTTTTGACATTATTCTGTTAAGCTATATTTTCTTTCTAAAACCTCGTTTGAAAACCTATTTTATATTCTGAACCTCTAATTTTATAAACAAAAGAAAATACTCTAAATTTTTTTCTTTCTCAACTCTATGGAATAGTTTAGTAGTTTTGACAGTTTTATTATTGTGGACCATTTTGTCTCGTATCCATAAAAAACGTAAGTAAATTCTGTTGGAACGAAGGAATCTACAGCAGGTGTTTTATACGACTTCCCCAAAATCAAACAATGATATATTAATATCATAATATTTTGCTTACGTAAGTACGTAACAGAGTATGTGGATTTTTTTTATTTTATCTTAGCTCAAAACCTATTTTAGAATACATAAATTGTAGAAGTTGCAGTAGAAAAACGTATAGAGGTCATTCATTTTACGTCCGAAAAAGCAGCTTTGTGGTTACAATGTGAGCCCAATAAGAAGATTGGACGCTAATAAGTTCTTTGATTTTCACGATTATTCAAAATTTTTAAATGAAACTATTTTATTTAAGATTTAACATTTTGGAAACCCGACGTTTCGAACACTTTGCAGTAGTCCGTGGTCAATCAAAAGTCAAAAGATTGAGGTGGCATTCGTCGGAAATGTTCGTTTGTATGTTTGTTTAAACGGTAAGATCTCTGTCCGATTTATCTTTCTTTTTGTTTTGTATGAAAGCTGCGTTCTTCAGAAATGTTATAGGCTACATAACATTACGGTGCACGTCTTAGTTAACTTTAAATAATAATAAGGACTGCCATGGAATGCGCGCTGCGCTGCAAAAACAGTAATTTATATGTCAGTACGTTGTATGATAAAATTTTTCTATTTTATTAGAAAAAATTCGCGACACTAATCTTATAAATAAGTGAGAATAAGGCATTTTGTGACAAAAACGACAACAAAAAGTACTTAAAAATCATAAAGTCATTGATTTTTAGTTCATTTCATTTCATATTGAAACTTACGAGTGAAAAGTGATGAATGTTAATCCAAATAAACTATTGGACTTGTTTATTTTCTTTTTAGTTTTATGCAGTCGGGGTTTTTGTTTATACAAATATTTTTTTTTGTCTCTCTTTTTTTCAGCTTCTCGCTGTATCTCGCACACAACAGGATAGGCTGAGGCAGAAGGAATCTAGTGTTAAGACACTCCGTTCTCTATTTTCTAAAATAAATTTCCTAAATTCTGGAAGCATTGCCTGTTGAGTGGCGGAATTCATCGCAACCAAACCCACAACCTGTCCCGTTTACAGTCACATACTTGTGCCTTTTCGCCACGACTTCCCTCTGAACTGAGCTTTCAACACAGTATCAAATCAAAGCAATGTTGGCCAGAGTCAATCTCAAACACTTAGTAATACTATCGAGCAAATTACCGTGAAATACATACGTTATTGTGAAATGAAAGCTAATATTGACACATTACTAATGGTAGTTAAACATGGCACTGGTTAGGTAAGGGTAACTATATGTGAAAAGAAATTATTTCTTAACAAAAAAAAATTGAAGCAATAATAAAAATAAAAATAATAAAAAAAATATTTTTTTTGAAGTCCGTGTCAAGAAAAAAACTGACTTAAAGCAATGAAAAAATAATAAAAACAAAAATAATAATAAAAAAAGTTTTTATATTTTTGAAGTCCGTGCCAAGTAAAACAAATAGGCTTAGTAGTTCGATATCGTAGTAAAAATGTTCTTGTAGAATTAGCTTGACGCCGATTTCAAAATTATAATAAAAATATAAAATTTATAATTTTTTTTCTTATTAACAAAATCAAAGTACGATTTACTTTATGTTAAGTTATTTTTACGTTTTAGTTCATTGTTTACAGTCGGTTTTTTTTGTTAAAAATTAATTTATTTTACGATTTTAAGTGATGGGTAGACTTTAAGAGGATACTTCTCAAACGAGTAGGTAGTGGTTGTATTATGTAAAACTTCAATCTTAATTAGGTATTATATTTGAGCAAGCTAACATTTTAGCTTGAGAAGCATCCTTTTAAGGTCTATCCATCACTTTAAATCGTAAAATAAATTATTTTTTAACAAAAAAAACCGACTTCCAACAACGAATGAAAGAAATTTCTACAGAGAATGCGATGACATTTTTTTTACTTTTTTACTCCTTGGGAAACATTATTGAAGTTTTAGTATATTCTTTATTCCTATTTTATTCTTTATTTCACTGTAGTAATCTAATGGTGAAAGAACTTTTGAAATCAGTTCGGTAGTTTTTAAGTTTATTTATTACAAACTAACAAATCTTTCCTCTTTATTATATTAATACAGATAACATATAGATAATTAAATTTTTTGAATATATCGAAAAAAAAATATCAGTATTATCATATCTTATGATAGTAATGTAAAATACTGATAATTTGTATAAAAAATTGGAACATATATCGATGTAGACGTATTTTTAAAAAATTGAATTTAAGTCCATTTAGTATTTATCAACTACAAAAATGTCGAAAAGTCAGAAAGTATGGGCGAGATTTGAGAGAAAACAAAAAGACGGTAGTGTAGTAAGATTAAGGATTGAAGATTTTCCGGAAGAACGTCAAGATGAGGCTTTCGAATTCATGAAAAAATATTTTATAAGAGAAGAAGCATTTCATGTGGCCGCAGGTATATTTTACAAGCTTTTATTTACTTTTACCTGTCCCGTTGTCGGTAATCAAATCTTGCAAGTTAAATTTGATCCACTTCCCGGTTTGCGATTGAGCAGAAATTTTGCATACATGTATAAATCGGATGATAATGCGATATTATTATGACATATGGAGCTAGAAAGTGGCCGTAGGAACTCCCTAAATAAACGACGCAACCCCATCGAGTTTGAGCTCGTTTGATTCATCTTGACGAGTACTTTGATATTAAATGGTAACCAGGGTCTGATGATGGAGCTGGTAGGTGGCCATAGGAACTAAGTAATTAAACGACACAACTCCATCGAGTTTCTTCTAGCTCATTTGATTTGTTTTGACGAGTGCTTTGATACTATATGGCAACCAGGGTCTGATGATGGAGCTACAAGGTGGCCATAATAATTACGTAATTAAATGACACAGCTCCATCGAGTTTGAACTCTTTTGATTCGTTTTGACAAATACTTTGATACTATATCGTAACCATGGTCTGATGATGGGGCTGGAAGATGGCCATAGGAACTCCGTAACTCCGGAATTTGGGCTTGTTTGATTCGATCAAAAAATTTTGAATTAAAAATACTAAAAAGTTAAAAGTAAAATTAAAGATTTTTTTTTTGATAATATAATTATATCTACCCGTATATATTTTTATTATTATTATTATTATTTAACATATATTTTTATGTATTATCTAATATTTATTCTTAGTAATTGTTATTTAAAAAAATTCAGGAATATATAAAAACAAAGAATCTGTTGAAGAATATAGAGATCTACTCAATCACAACTATAGAGAACATCCTCCACGAACTGTATATTGTCGGTTAGACGACGAGAGCTCTACACCAGAAATTATTGGTTTATCGTTCATGATAATAGCAAACGGTTCGGAAAATGTAAGGGAGAAATACGAGCAGGTAATTGTTTGTTAGTACTCTAGATCATATTATTTATTCACCATTTATTATTTTTTTTAGGGTTCCATATCTTTAAAGGAAAAAAGGAAAGCTCAAATGAACACTTTGTTAGCCGTCCGTCTGTTTGTCTGTCTGCCTGTCAAGAGCCTTCATCTCAGGAACGCTTAGAGATATCGAGTTTAAATTTAAGCCCAATACTCAAATTTGCGGTTCCTTGATTTCCTAAAAAAGAAAAAAAATTACATTTACTTAAAAAAAGATATGGCCATTTAAATTCAAAATTATAATTATTTTTTAATTATTTTTGTTTAACGAAATCATAGTTCGTACGCTTTATGTAAAATTATTTCTTAATTTTTAGTTCGTTGTTTGAAGTAGGTTTTTTTTGTTAAAAATTAATTTATTATACGATTCTAAGTGATGGGTAAGGATGTTTCTCAAACGAGTAGGCAGTGGTTGTACTATGTAAAACTCCAATCTTAATCAACATTTGCTAACTCCATCAATAGTTCTGAGGTAGCGAACATAAAAAATACAGTCGGATTGATAACCTCTTTTCTTACAGAAGTCCGTTAAGAACTTAAAAAAATATTTGTAAAAACAAAAACCCCGACTGCATAAAACTAAAAAGAAAATAAACAAGCCCAATAATTTATTAGGAACAACAGGGACCTATTTAAATTATGCGGGGTTCCTGGTAAAGATTTTATTAATTGAAGAATTACTTATAGGTCCCGACTGGTAATCCTAATAAATTATTGGGCTTGTATATTTTCTTTTTAGTTTTATGTAGTCGGGGTTTTTGTTTTTACAAAAAATTTTTTTATTTTTCACTTTTTTGTTAGAATTCATTATGGCAATCATAATCATGATATACCTTTTTGAAATCCTCGTAGTGAGCTCTTGAATTTGATACTCATAATGTGGTATTTGAAACGAAAAAAATTTTTTTTTCACTAAGTCCAATGGCGTCCCATAGCCGCCATGATTGTTTTTTTCTAACGTTACCTATTTAAGAACACTCGGGCTGCTAATACAAATCTAACGATACCTTAATTATGTAAATCTGTTCAGCGGTTCTGGATATATGAGGTAATAAAGAATAATACATACATACAAGATACGCGCGAAAAACATAACCCTTCCTTAGCAGTCGGGAAAAATATAATCATCTTCAAATTAGGTGCCTATTGTTTTTTTGATTGTGTATTATTTTATTTACTTAAAATATCTGACACTTTCGCTCTATGTGAATTTTTATGTTCAGTTGCAGTCAAAGTTGAAAACGGAAGAACTAAAAAGGTTCTTTGGTCTTCTGACAGTAATAGAAGAATGGTGCGGTCCAAAAAAATTTGAGACATTTTATCAAGGAAGAGGTATCATAGTCGATCCAAAGTATAGAGGGCTTGGTGTTGCCAATGAATTCGTAAGAGTCAGGTGCGTGTTTAGATATTGATTTTACAGCTTCACGCCCTTTGTAGCCCGCATGTAGTAGTAGTAGAAAAGGTCTTTCTGATAGTAAACACGACAGGTTGTGGGTTCGGTTCCCACTCGAGGAAATGAAATATTTAGTTATTTTCATTTCTTCGGTTTGAAAATGACGCAAAGCGCAGCGTTGAGTTTTGCCAATCAACGGGTAATGCCTTCAAAATTCGACGGAAAATGAGAAGCAGAATGTCTTAATACTATATTCCTTTTGCCCACATATAATATTATGATTTTGTAGGAAGCTTATATGTTTCGAAGAAGATATTGCCGTGACAGTAGCATGGATGACTGCCATTGGCACTCAAAGAGCAGCCGAGAAGAACAACTGGAAGATATTAAAGGAGATATGTACTGGAGAACTTGGAAAAAGAAGTGGTTTAGATTTCGGAAATAAAGTACCAACTTTTAAATTGATGTATACAACAAAAGAATAATGTAACGTGTATTTATAAATATATTTAAATATAATTTATATAATACGTTTATGTATAGGAATTAAATTTTAAGTAACTGCTCATATTAATAATAATAAACAATATGAAATATATATATATATATATATATATATATATATATATATATATATATATATATATATATATATATATATATATAATGAGGCCAATCATGGCGAGGGCCATAAAGTGTGGCTGTAGAATGGACTAGTTGTTGGTTCGATCCCCAATCGAAGTGAAATATTTATTTAAATTTATATTATATTTCTTCACTCTGGCGTCTAGGCAAAGTACGACGAAAAATTCCACACACTCTGTTTCGTTCTTACGTAAGCAAAAAATTCTGATCGTAACGATATTTTGACATTTAAAATCGAAAAGAAGAAACGTGTTATATATTTAGCTTCACGCTGTATCTCGCACACAGCAGGATAGGCAGAGGGATGTATAAAGATCGTTCCCCACTTCTCTTTCGCCGAATTCTGGAAGCATTGCGTGTTGAGTGGCGGAAGTCAACGCAACCAAACCCACAACCTGTCGCGTTTACAGTCACACTCTTGTGCCCCTTCGCCGCGACTTCCCTCTATACTAAGCTTTCGATAAGGTATCAAATCAAAGCAATGGTCAGTCTCAAACATTTAGTAACTCTATCGAACAAATTACCGTGATATATATAGGTTATTGTGAAACGGAAGCTAATATTTACATATTACTAATGGTAGTTAAACATGGCACTGTTTAGGTTACCAGGAAACACTATCTAAAAATAAATTAATTTTTATCTATAAAAAAATATTTGTAAAAACAAAAACCCCGACTGCATAAAACTAAAAAGAAAATAAACAAGTCCAATAGTTTAGTAAGATTAACAGTCGTCAGTAAGAACACTTGGGCTGCTAATACGAATTTAACGATACCCTAATTATGTAAATCCGTTCAGCGGTTCTGGAGATATGAGGTAATAAAGAATAATACATACATACAAGATACGCGCGAAAAACTAACCCTTCCTTAGCAGATGGGAAAAAAAACCGACTTCAAACAATGAACTAAAAAGTAAAAAATAATTTTACATAAAGTAAACTGTACTTTGATTTTGTTAAACAAAAATAATTAAAAAAATATATATATTTTTGAAGTCCAAATATTCTTTTTTTATTTCAACAATAATTAAAACCGTATCTTCCATGACATCGACAGATTGTTAAATTGGAGTATTGTTGATTGTAGTTCGTAAAGAAATGACATTTTCACAGTTTTAATCAGTTCAGCACTTGTTTGTTTTGTACGGTGTGTGTAGCACTTGACATTTTATCTTTTAATCAATACGCTGTTGACACAGATTTTAACGCCGTCATCGCGTACGTACATATTGAAATGAATGGCACTCTAAAACACTATTTGTTCTCACGTAACTTTGGATAATGAATACGGTGAAGTTTTTATGAATGTCGGCTATTTTTTTATTTGGTTTTTTTTTCGTATTTTCTGGTTTTTTAGTTATAGTAAGAGATTATGTATCGTGAAATATTTTCTTTTCACATATGCCTTTTTTTATGGAAAAGGACAAAGCAAACGAGCGTGCGGGTCGCCTGATGGTAAGTGATTACCGCCGCGGTCGTGGGACCCCGTGCAACACCAGAGGAGCTACAGGTGCGTTGCCTGCTTTTAAGGTGGAGATAGACGCGCTTTTTGTTCTCAAGCAGCCAGTTAGTGCTTGCATTTCTTCTGGGACAGAGTACCCTCTTCCCTATCCACCCGGTGTCAGCGACACCGGGTGGATAGGGAAAAGGCCAATAGGGCTAACAGCATTAACCTCAAGTTCGAAAAAAAAGGGCTTTTTGAAGGTACCCATGTCATATCGACCTGGTAACTGCCTATTGGAACTTAATAAAAATGGCATAAAATTTTAAGTGTGGCAATATGTACCATTTTTTTCATGTTGACGTTGTATACCTACCGCATGTGGCAGGATAGACAGAGGAAGGCTAGTGTTAAGATACTCCGCTTCCCTCTTATACGTATTCTCCAGGCTTTGCAGATTGATTGGCGGATCACAACGCCGCGCTCTGTCTTATTATCAGAGCGAAGAAATTAAAATATTAAATATTGAGGCGAACCATGGCACAGAGGCACAAAGTGTGACTGTAAGCATGCCTGGTTGTGGGTTCGATCACCATCCGTGGAAATGAAATATTTACTTATATTTCTAACAAAATTTCTGCGCTCTGGTGTCAAGGCAAAACACGGCGTTGAGTTCCGCCATTCAAGAAATTGGGGAACGGAGTGTCTTAACAGTAAGTTTCCTCTGTCTGCCCTGCTGAGTGCGAGATACAGCGTTAAGCTGATTATTATTTAATTCACTCTAGTGGGATCCCACAACCGTCGCATTTACAGTTGTACTGCCTCACAATGGCCTCTATTAAAGTTTGTCATTTTATCATACAAATATATACATTTATGAGGCCGATCGTGGCGCAGAGGCACAAAGTGTGACTGTAAAATCGACTGGTTGTGAATTTGATCCCCACTCGAAGAAATTAAATATTTATTTACATTTATACGTATTTTGATTTCTTCGCTCTGGTAAGTTCGAGGCAAAACGCGGCGTTGAGTTCCGCCACTCAGCACGCAATGCCTCCAGAATTCGGCGGAAAGTGGAAACGGAGTGTCTTAACACTAGGTTCCTTCTGCCTACCCTGCTGTGTGCGGGATACAGCGTGAAGCTGATTTAATTTTCATTTTATATACATTTATATGTTATGTAACAAAAGTAGAACATAGTTAAAATGTAGTTAGATCAGTCATGGATATATGCATGTGAAGTGTCGGCTCGAAGCCAATTGCCGGTCTCACTCAATTTATCTAGCAATTGTAGCTATCGGGACAGGTGCTATTGTCACTGCTGATCAAAGGTTGGGAATGTAGATCGTTATTCGTCAGTATAGTGTATATTTTTTTTAACATTTTTAAAGTGTTATTCCACACATAAGAAAGAAAACTATTTATTTAGAAAACGTATAAAAATTTCAACATAGCGGGACTCGAACCCGCGCCTCCTGGAAACCGAGCAGGCTCTGATCACTAAGCTATACGTTCTCAACACGCTACGTCGAAATTTTTATACACTTGTTACAACTTATTTATGTTGTTAGCATCTCTGTAGGGAGATTTTTACAAATTTCCGCTACCCAAAGATAATTACTAAGGATTATCGTCTGGCAATAGATAATGTTATTTATTAAATATTTTTTTAACATTTTTAAAGTGTTATTCCACACTTAGAGGAACGGAAACGGAACGGAACTTCCTAAAAATGATTATCGCCATCGGCCTTATTGCTTAATACAACAAAAGGAAATTATTCAACACACCCTAATATTTATAATAAAGTATAAGCAAAATTCCCAAAAGCAAATGTTGATACAAAAACTTATAAAGGACTGTAAGCCACTATATATTCATAGAGAGATGATTTAGTTTAGAGCAAACAACGCTGCTTAGTTCTGGCACACGATAAACGATATTTTGTTTCACAGTAAAACCCTTGCTTTGGCGTACATTGAAGTATATATTTTGAAATAAATTATAGTATGCTTTAAATTGTTTAAGTTTATAGATGGTGCCATAATATTGGAAGGGTATAAAATAATAATTTATTAACTAGGCCTGTCGTGGTGCAGGGGAAAGTGTGACTGTAGGCGACAGGACGTGAGTTCGATTCCCAATAAAGGAAAATGCAGCGTTGAGTTTCGCCACTCTATGCGCAACGCTCGCAGACATCAGCTGAAAGTGGGGGGCGCAATGTCTTATGCTCCCTCTGCCTATCCTTCCACATGCGGATAGAACTCGAAATAATGATATTTAAAAATTTTGTCTGTTTGTTGGTTTTACTGTTTGTCGACGCTTATCTCAGAAACGGCTTAGCCGATTTAAGGAGCGTAGACGCAAGGGCGGTGCGGAAGCGGTAAAATCGGTTTATTTGTGTTAGTCAACATTTATGAATAGAGTAATGATTAAATAATTGAACTATTTATTTATATCCTCATAGAGAAATGATAGCTTTTTTGGGCACTTTTAATTTTTTACGAAAATATATTTGATCAAAATATATTTATTACATGTACATTATAAGATATTAGATTACCATTCAAAATATTTTGAAAATAAATAATACACGACTGTCTAGGCGATGGTTGTGGGTTCGATTCCCACTGTACCCAAGTACATAATTATATTAAATTATTTTAACATACCTACTTGGGTAATACACTGAGAAAGAGTATCTCAAAATTAGTAAAAATTTAAAATAAAATAAATAAATAAATTAGCTTCACGCTGTATCCCGCACACAGCAGGGTAGGCAGAGGGAACCTAGTGTTAAGACACTCCGTTCCCCACTTTCTGCCGAATTCTGGAGGCATTGCGTGTTGAGTGGGAGAACTCAACGCCGCGCTTAACCTCGACACCAGAGCGAAGAAATGGAAATATAAATTTAAGTAAATATTTCATCTCCTCGAGTGGGGATCGAACCCACAACCAGTCGGTTTTGCAGTCACACCTCGTGCCGCTGCGCCACGACCGGCCTCTAGTAAAAATTTGGGAACATAAAATAATGACATAGGTTCTTACTGTCTTTAAGGCTGAAAGTGAGAGAAAGAAACCCAATTTTAATAAGCAAACAAAAACAAAATATTATTACTCGAAAGAAAGTACAATGTTCAGCTGAAATATAAATCATTTGGAAGTTTTAATTGAGACTGAACCAAGAAGTTTGGCGGAGGTCTGTGTGCAGAATTACTTTTGTAACAATTAAATGGTTTAAGATACTCCACGTTATTATTTATTTTATGAACATTAGAACGAATTTAATATGATTTTTTAACCGATTTCTGTAAGTATATCTGCCTTGACTTAGATAAATAGTAAAATTAGCGACAAAAGCAAGCTTCACACTGTATCCCGCATGTGATATAGAAGCAAGAGGTAACCTAGTGTTAAGACACTCGGACACTCACCATTTTCGCTAAATTTGAGACATTGTGTGTAGTGAAGCGGTGTTCAACGCCGCACTTTGTCTTGTTACCGGAGCGAGGAAACGGAAATTTCAAATATTTCATTCCTCCGAGTGAAAATAGAGCCCACAACTTGTCGTGTTTACAGTCACACGGTGGGCCACTATCCCACGACGGCCTCAATGACGAAATAACGAAAAAAAAGTAATATAGGATGCGGCACATAGATTTCTCCCCTGTTTTGGAAATAAATAAAATCAAAACCTTTTGACATAAACTCTAATATTTTTTATTGAAATATAGTGCAAAGGATGCCATTTACAATAACATATTACATTAATGAGTTTTGAACAACACATTACTAAAATGTCGACCTCCATTGTTAATGCACTCTGTAAGCCTCTCTCGGAAATTTTCTAATACTCCGCGAATCATCTCGGGTGGAATAGTTATTACAATAGTTCACGAATCAAAATTGAACTTTTATAGCAACAGGCCAGATTAAATAGTATGTAAAGTACGTAATAGTATTAACTGAGCTTCACGCTGTATCCCGCACACAGCAGAGTAGGCAGAGGGAACCTAGTGTTAAGACATTCCGTTCCCCAAGTAGTAGTGGTAATATTAATAATTATATTTTTAGTAAAAATAAAAGCACTTCTTTAAAGTTACCGGTAAGCTTAATGGAAAAGGCATGGACACAAGTATATTCGAAAATTATTAATTCTGTTTGATCGACTGACATTTCCAAACCACATATTGACTTGTATAAATGCTATTGAGGTTTATGTTTGTTTCTATTTAAAATACCAAAATGTGACATTTTGATTTTTTAATTATATCGACGTTGACGTTATAAAATATTGCTTAATAAAATAACTGACAATGTAGTAAAGTCAAAATATGACAATTGTCAATTAATTAAAAATCAAAAAAATTAAATCAGCTTCACGCTATATCCCGCACACAGCAGGGTACGCAGAGGGAACCTAGTGTTAAGACACTCCGTTCCCCACTTTCTGCCGAATTCTGGAGGCATTGCGTGTTGAGTGGCAGAACTCAACGCCGCGCTTAACCTCGACACCAGAGCGAAGAAATGGAAATATAAATTTAAGTAAATATTTTATCTCCTCGAGTGGGGATCGAACCCACAACCAGTCGGTTTTACAGTCTCACCTCGTGCCGCTGCGCCACAAATGGCCTCAATTAATTCAAGTTAAAGTATTTCAAAATGTTTCAAAATTCAACGTAATTTTTCCTCATTTCATATAAGTATTTTTAACGAAATGCTTGTGAATTAAATTCTTTTAGGGAGAATTTTATATTGATTCTAATGATTCGAGGCTAATCGTGGCGAAGGGGCATGATCGTGTGTTTGTAAACGAGGTTGAAGGTTCAATCCCCGCTTGACGAAATACAATTTTATATATTTTAATTTCCGCGCTCTGGTGATGAGGCGAAGCGCGGCGTTGTGTTCCGCAATTCAACAAGCAATGCCCGTAGAATTTAGCAGAAAGTGGGTAACGAAACTGTCGTAATAGAAACTGATTGTCATTATACTAGGCTTCCTCTGTCTACCTTGTCACGTGCAATATACAGCGTGAAACAAAAAAAATATATAAAAATCAACACATTTAATATATTATAAAACTAAAAAAAAATATTTATAAATCAATGCATTTAATATGAAGTAAAATATTTTGCTTACATTTTACAGCAAATGTGAAATATTGTAAATGTTACTCTTTATTATTTGGAAGTAATTACTTAGTCGCGGCACCAATTTTTTCTCAATTTCCCACGAGACTCATACACTCTAGTGATTTACTCGATCGAACTCACAGATTACATAGTCCACTCACGATGTAGCGAAAGAAAACAATCAAATATATCTATTATTTATACAAATCTAAATATTTTTTTTACTGTAAGAACTAAAAAAATTCAAAATAAAAAATTCAATAATTTTTTTTTTCTTTACTTCTTTTAGGATACATATCTGTTCATAAGATTTTTTAATAATAATTACTACTAGTAAAAAATAAACTATAATACGTACTAATTTATAAATGATTACCTAGTAGTAATAAAAATCAAAAATAAGTAATCAGCTTCACGCTGTATCTCACACACAGCAGGATAGGCAGAGGGAACCTGTTAAGACACTCCGTTCCCCACTTTCTGCCGAATTCTGGAGGCATTGCGTGTTAAGTGGCAGAACTCAACGCCGCGCTTAACCTCGACACCAGAGCGACGAAATGGACATATAAATTTAAGTAAATATTTCATCTCCTCGAGTGGGGATCGAAGCCACAACCAGTCGGTTTTACAGTCACACTTCGTGCCGCTGCGCCACGACTGGTCTCATAGATAAATCTTGTAAAGATATTAGTAAAACAAAATTAGTAATCAAATATCTGTTTGTATATTTACTATCATTGTAAACCAAAATCCATAAATAATTTCATCCATATGGAATCCATATTCCATCCGAACATTGACCACTATTCAACGATGACAGATTTAGGCTTTAACTCACAAAGCATTGTAACAATTGCCTTGGAACACCAACAGCTGGACCAAACCAATGCTCATATATTTGAAACACTTGCAGAACAATGGTTTGAATATGGATTTAGTATATTAATTTCAATGTTGCTTGTTGTTGTTATAGCATCATATTATTTGATGTCAAGCTGTTGTGGGTTGGCTATTGTGGTGCAGTGGGGCAGCGTTTGTCTGTAGCCGTTGATGGTTGTCAGTTCGATCTCCACTCTAGGAAATTAATTTATTAATTAAAATAATAGTTCCATTATTCGTAGGGCATTATCCGGTATTTTCTTTCTGGCAATTGTCTGTAGTTACTTGGAGATGGATATCGGCTGATGGGTTACAGTTAAATATTTTAATATTCTCTAAGAGGCCTGTAGAGGCTCTTTCAAAAGTACTGAGTACCCCTCTCCCACCTTAACCGAGCTGCTTGGAGAAAGGTAAATATAATAAATATTTTTGTACACATACACATGTATATATAACACATTTACAGATATTTTCAATGTACAAAAGGCGATCTTATTCATGGACTACAATATATATGATACACATACAATGTACATAGCAAGAAAGAACAAAAAAAAAACAACAAATGATCTGGAATATTTTTGTTTATTTTTACAAAGCTTGTATTTAACCGTGTTTTTGCATTCTGGTGATACTATTGTGGATATAGGAATGCTTCTCTACACTATAAGTTAAATCATTACTTCTACCTTAAGGACCTAACTATACTAATAATTACAGGACAAAACTATCCCAGTCTGAAAAGAGAGAGTTCCGCCACTCACCTCATAATATTATAAATTCAAGATGAGAGTGGAGAACTAAAAATTTGATTGCTAGGATAAAATGTGAAGCTGAAAAGATATATTGTTGGAAATATAAAAATATTCATTATTATTTTATAAAATAGTCGATTTATAATATAATTAGTTTTTGTGTTAGAGTTAAATGTCTTTATTATGCACAAGGCGTTTTATATTGGTCCTCAGGGGCCTCCTGCTATTTGCAAAGGGTTCGCGTCAGGTAAAATAAGTGGCCCAATTTTACGTATATAAATTTAACCGTACGTGATACTGATATCTTTTTTTTTTACAGGAAACAATTACATATTATATATTGAGGCCAGTCGTGGCGCAGCGGCACAAAGTGTGACTGTAAACCGACTGGTTGTGAGTTCGATTCCCACTCGAGGAGATAAAATATTTACTTAAATTTATATTTCTATTTCTTCGCTCTGGTGTCGAGGCAAAGCGCGGCGTTGAATTCTGCCACTTAACACGCAATGCCTCCGGAATTCGGCAGAAAGTGGGGAACGGAGTGTCTTTCACTACGTTCCCTCTGTCTACCCTGCTGTGTGCGGGATACAGCGTGAAGCTAATTTATTTTGATTTATTTTAATTACATATACGTAGTAGATTAAGAATATATGAAAGAACATATTAGATAGAACTAGACTAGAAATTAGTATTCCTAATAAATACTGATAAAAAGTTATTCTCGGACAATAATATTTATTGCCTTTGTGGCCTGTGGCAGCGCAGGGCACGTAAACGTATGACTGTAAACGCAAAAGGTAGTGGATTCGATTTAAACTGGAGGTAAATCCTCACTCTGCGCAAAAAAAAAACATTGTAAAGTTCAGAAACTTGATTCTCAAAAGGTGAATGAAATAAGTGCTAAATTCGGTCGTGCTAAATTGCTTCCTAAAATGAGTTTCGTCACATTCACGTATAATCAGTGTGTTTATGTTAATTATATACTCGACGGAAGCACAATATCGTATTTAGGTATTACACGCGGCGGCTACAAGTTACACAGAGCCTCCGTTTTATGAAACCGAGCAGCGTGCTTCTAATGAAATACAAACAAAATTAATATAGCTTAGGTACTCATTAGTCTCCTAAATATTTAAGTCAACTACAAAGGGATGTTCACTGTGAGTCGTAATTGAAATCGTCGTGGTCGTTGTTGCACTAAGCATTTTAATTAATTTATCAATATATTTTTGCAGAATTCGGCAGAAAGTGGGGAACAGAGTGTCTTAACACTGGGTTCCCTCTGCCTACCCTGCTGTGTGCGGGATACAGCGTGAAGCTGATTTATTTATTTATAATATATTGTAGCTTCACACTGTATTCCGCCCCTCATGGCGTGTTAAGAGTTAAGATACTCTGTACCCATTAAGACACTTCCGTTTCTCAATTTAAACCGATTTCTCAAGACTTTGCGTGTTGAGTGGCGGAACTCAATACCGCGCTTTGTCTTGTAACCAAAGCGATGAAATGAAATATATTATGGTAAGATAAGAAGTCTTCATTGCACACTTGATAAGATTCTTTACATATTTTTTTTATGACATAAGATGCACAAAATTGTATGGAAGAGATTGCTTTTGGTGTTATCACTAAAAGCGATCTCTTCTATACAACCAATTAAAATTTCGGAAGGATACAAATAAGAGTACTGGCATAATGTGGCGCAAAACGACGTGAACAAACAATAATCAAATTTGATCTTTGTATAAAGCGAAGAAAAGAAAATATTAATAAAATGTAGAAGGTTATTTTGAAATATCTAGAGTACGTGAACGTCGATGGGAAACAACAAAAAAAACTTCTAAAATTCAAGGTTCCCTTTTATTTTTACTTAAGACACGTTCGTCCTTCGAAGGTGTGGATCGCGATAACCTTTACTTCGTCGAAGCTCCCCGAATATTTCGACTTGAGTTTATTGAGACAAAGCCTTGTGACTACAATAAGATAGCACTTTAGTTAAAGTATGCATAATGAGGCGTCAGCTTCATTATTGTTATGCTTATTTTATTGCAGAATTGCTTAAGTTTTGATTGTTTTTGTTTAAAGCTGACATTTAGTAATGAATTTTTTTTTAGGTTTATTCTGATTCCAGCACATAACAGGCAAATGGAACGTGGAAATTTAACGTTCAGCACTACCACTCAACACGCAATGCCTCCAGAATTCGTCGGAAAGGCTAGATACAATGTAAGATTATTAAAAACGAGGTCCTCTTGGCGTCTGACTGTAAATGGGAGGTACTTTTTGCCCTCTAGCTAATCTACTATATAATACATGCATAGCGTGGAACTATGTGGACGACACGGTGATCTCAGCGAAGTAGTTTAGTGATAATAAGTAAATGGTCAAAGTGTGTCCCATAGAGTTAAGCTGTGGAACGTTTTGAAATTCACGCGCACAGATTGAACTTTGACTATGACATGGATGGGGATAAAACAGAAAATTTCGCAAAATTTTATCAAAATTTTGCGCAACATAGCTTTGCTCAGCTCAACCCTAGTAAATTATAATGTATGAATGAAAACGGCATCTCGAGATCAATCTCAAGATCAGTTTCAGAGTTGAGAGTGGTTTATAAATACGGGCCTTAACGTCTAAACCACTTTAAAATTTAATAATATACGCTGATTAAATAACCTCAGCTCAGTGGGTTAAGTGTTCTAATAGTAAGTTTGAAAGTTTATAACTTCATACTACACAAAGCGAACTCTTTATTGAAATAGAAATTAGTTTGGACGACGTTGCAGAGTTTTACTAAAAATCTCTTTAAAAAAGTTCCTGCTGATGTGGAAGCTTTTGAAAAATTAATAAAACTTTTCTTATATATTGACGGTAACGATAAAAGTCGTTAAACCTACTACAGTAGGATGACGATGGATGAATATTTTCTTTCTTTTTAGTTTCCATATATTCTAAATTGATAAGAATACATTTTAGGTTATTAAAAATGGTTTAAATTAAATATTTGAAGCTTCTAATGAATATCGAAACAAAAAAGTTGTATAGGGCTGTAATAAAAGTATGCTTTTTTCGACAGTAATACATATTTCGTGGTGTACTTTATCTAATCTAAACAAAATTTTTAAATAAGAAATTGATTTATTTTAAAAAATAAATTTTAAAAAATATAACTAAAAGCAGTGCAGAAAACTGGGTTAGCTTATTCAAAGGAGTAATCTCACTGATTAAAACAACACTTTAGTTGCTTGAGAGTCCTTGTCTTGAACAAATCTGGTAATTGAAATGAGATGTCAAACAATTCTGAAGATCGTTAAAGTCTTCTACAAACAGCGTCTCTGTAAGTCTATAGAGCGTAAAATTGGGTTTCTTAAAGCCAAGGAAATAATCACTCTTATCCTAGACAGCTTAACTAACATAACCTAAGTTTTTTATTCAGCTTCAATGTCATTTTGATTACAAGGAGAACCTAGTGTCAAGACACTCTGTTGAGTGGCGGAACTGAATGTAGCATTATTATGATAAAACTTATTAATGAGGCCAGTCGTGGCGCAGCGGCACGAAGTGTGACTGTAAAACCGACTGGTTGTGGGTTCGATCCCCATTCGAGGAGATGAAATATTCACTTAAATTTATATTTCCATTTCTTCGCTCTAGTGTTGAGGCTAAGCGCGGCGTTGAGTTCTGTCATTCAACATACAATGCCTCCAGAATTCGGCAGAAAGTGGGGAACGGAGTGTCTTAACACTAGGCTCCTTCTGCCTACCCTGCTGTGTGCGGGATACAGCGTGAAGCTAATTTTTTAAAAAAATATTAATTAGCCCGAGTGCCTCAATCCATATCTATTGCGTTTAGTTCTAAGCTGCCACATTATGCAATGGTCTTCTTCTTACCTAGTAATACAATCATATTTTTTTTACAATTTTTTTATGTAGTATCCCTTTTTTTTTCTTATGGAAAAGACAAGGCAAACGAGCGTGCGGGTCACCTGATGGTAAGTGATCACCGCCGCTCACGACCCCGTGCAACACCAGAGGAGCTACAGGAGCGTTGCCTGCCTGTAAGGTGGGTTGGGCGCCGGAGCCCGGCATTACCTGATGCGACACGCAGTGGCATAAAGCCACTACTTAACGCCGGTTTTAAATGCCGGGGGTAGTAATGATCCAGTAGAGTTTGCCCATGCGTGTTGCCATTGCTGGCGACGTGACTCTACCACACGTACTTTAGTCGCCTCTTACGACACCACCAGTACCAGGATGATCCTATTCTAGGCCGGGATCACACGGCATGGCATCCCTTGTCTGGGTGTTTGTCTGTAATTAAATCTTGCAAGTTAAATTTGATCTAATTCCAAGTTACCGATTTATATGAATTTATGTATGCATGAAAATCCGATGACAAAATGATTATGATCTGGACCTGATCTGATAATGAAGGTGGCCTTAAGAACAACACCCCACTCCCTTTGAATTTTAAATTGTTTGGTCTGTTTGATGAGTACTTTGGTATTAGATGGTAACTTGGTTAAATATTAAAAAGTTAACAATAAACTAGGTTAAATATAAAAAAGTTAACAATAAAATGAAAAGAAAAAATAACTTTATAAAACCAAATTATTTTACTTGTTATTAAAAAACCAAGCATATTATAAAAAACTAAGTATTTTTTTTAAAAGCGTGTTCTGATTGTAAAAAAAAGTAATAAAAGTGTTAAACGCTAAATGTTCTTTAATGTTCTATAACTATCGTTCTATATAATAATGATAGCAAAAAAAAAATATTTTTAATAGTTATAATTTGTACGAACAACTTTATATAACGATAAATTCAAACGCAATTAGTAATATTTGATTTATTTCAACCTTTGAGGAGTTAAAGTGAGGGCAAAAGGCAAAATGTACGTGATTTATTAAGTCTAATGATTTATTCTGCTCTTTTAGGATTTTATTTGTTCAGCATATAGAGCTAGATATAATTTAATTTTTATATATTTATTTATTTGGATTGGCTAAGTTGTAAATATATTAGTTTAATTATTTTTGAAACTGAAGCTCCAAAAAAATATTGACCACTTTATGCTTTATTTAAACACGACTTGGATGTGTGCTACTTTTTCATTTTTTTTTGTACATTTATGATGAATGGGGGATCCCATAACCCTCTTGTCTGTCCTGATCAACGACGGCACGAGCCTTCCAGTAATTAGCCATGCACATGCTGACTCCACCGTAATTCACGAACGGTGAACCAAAAATGCAGTAGCACCAGCTAGCGACGGTCGAAGAGAGACATCATGCGGTTTTAGTGGATATTATAGATGGCCTACGTCTACCAGTCCATGATCCTTGCATAGCCTCTGGCTCCTCTTGAGAGGGATACTCCGCTAAAAAGAGTGAGGAAACCCTAACGATAAAAAGGGCATGCCATGGGGTTAATTTCATCGAGTATTAAGAACAATGCTCTATGACTAAACAATATGATAAGAAACATTATTATCAATTTTTTCCAAGCTCGATAAAAGTAAATATTTTTTCCAAAATATTCTAACTTACAATTTATTTTATTCCGCACGACTGTCTCTATTTGAGACAGATCATACCCTCATCATTGCTCGGTTTCTGAACAATACAATAAGGTATTTCTGTGTGGATAATTTCGACGTATTCCGAACTGGTAGACCGTGAATACCGCAACTCTTATTAAATATTTCGGTCGTTTTTGACATTTTAATTAAATACAAATAATACATTCCGTCTGTCCTATAACGAGGTATCAACATTGCTTGTAAACGGAATATAAGTAAATTTAAAAAAAAAAATTAGCTTCACGCTGTATCCCGCACACAGCAGGGTAGGCAGAGGAAACCTAGTGTTAAGACACTCCGTTCCCCACTTTCTTCCGAATTCTGGAGGCGTTGCGTGTTGAGTGGCAGAACTCAACGCCGCGCTTAACCTCGCCACGAATGGAAATATAAATTTAAGTAAATATTTCATCTCCTCGAGTGGAGATCGAACCCACAACTAGTCAGTTTTACAGTCACACCTCGTGCCGCTGCGCCACGACTGGCCTCTATATAAGTAATCACAACGTATTCTTTTTTTCATATTAAAAGAAAAAACAAACATAACATTTGTGTTATTGCATAATTAACTATAGTCACTAACTATAAGAATTCATGCGTAAGGAATGCACAAGGAATGCGTTTTTGTCGTTTTTATAGATATTGGCTTGGAATCCTTCGTGCACGAGTTCGACTCGAACTTGGCTGGCTTATATTCGCATCAACAGCTGTAATAAAAGTAAAGGCAATTAGATTATTTGCACTCTTAGCTTAGAAGTTTTGATAGTTAGCACTTTTAATAGTCGAGAACATTTAATGGCGAACCAGTAGAATAGCATTAGGTTAGTAGGTATAACTAAGATATTTATGTATGTGTTTGATCAATAGTATTTTTTTCTAGAAGTATTGAGAAACCTTCTCCTTGTGCTGGTGTTGATGGAGAAATTTTAGGTACGAATAATTTTTCAGTGGGACTTAACCTTAACATACTAGTATAACATATAACACGTCGTTTTTAACCGACTGCTGTTAAGCCCGAAAGGACTTTAACTTTTTAGCGTATATATATATATATATATATATATATATATATATATATATATATATATATATATATATATATATATATAGTGTGTGAATAGATTTTGATAAATGATACGAAATACAATATTTTAATAAATTTATTAGTTCCGTCGTTGACGTGGGTTCGTGTCCGGCCTGGGGGAAAGAATTATTTTTATTTCCTAGATTCGATACAAGACAAAGCGTGGCGGTTATTTTCGCCACTCACCATATGTAAAAATCTCTATAAAAAATGATGGAAAGTACAACCACCACCACTTTGGGCACCTTTGCTTACCCTACAGTATGTGAGTTTGTAGCAAGAGCTCGCAGTTGGCAAAGATTTTAAGTTAAAACTATAAAAAATTTTAAATAAATAACGTTTAGGTATCAATGCCGTTATAAAATTTCAGCTTCAAAATTTCATCAATTTCCAAAATTTCGATTTATTCTAGTAAAGTTTTATTTAAAACAGCTGAAATTTGTGACTGTACCTGTACCTGTACTGGATCTATATGGATTCTAGCCATTTATACAAGTATCTACTTAGTATTCATGGTGTGTATTTCAGTTCCACTAGTCCACGTGAACATTTTGCATACTTTAGTCAATACTCGTATATCTATCTATCATCATTACAATTGTATATATATTGTATAACAAATAAAAAGATATATTACATAAATAAAAAACATAAATTATTGAATGTAAAAACCTCCTCTTTAATAATAGTAACTTATGAATCAACTTAATATTTTATTTTTACTTTTTTATTATACAAATACCCTCTCACTGACTAAAACAAGACGACATTGAGTTCGAATTCAATAACAAGAAGAATTCATTTTTATATCATCATGTTTCTTAGGTAAGTTTCCAGGTTCCCTCTGCCTACCCTGTTGTGTGCGGGGTACAAAGCGAAAGCAAAAGAAATATTAAAATAAGAAATTATAATATTTGCTTACTTAATTTCGCTTTTTAATAGAAAACAACAAATAAAGGCTTGTATAGATTATACATTAATTATATTTTTAACATTTTTAAAGCGTTATTCCACACTTAGAAAAGAAAAATATCAACCAACCAAGCCATACGATTTCCAAGAGGCGCGGGTTTTAATCCTGCTACGTTCAAATTTTATACGTTTTCTTAATAAGTAAAATTTATTATGAATAACTAAGCATCTGGAATAATACTATTGCAATTGAATGAATGGTGACGAAAGGGAGTTTATAGATATCATAAGCTACTTATGTCCTTTCTTGTAAATAAAACCCGCCCGCCCTCCAAACTAATAATTAATTTAATTTAAATCGGCTGTCAAGACGTATTTAGTAATACCAACATGTATAGGCAAAGGCAGCAATCTGTGAAATTTGAGAACAAACACGCTTGATAATAACGTCTTGTCACGTTATCTATGTAGATAAGAGCCTATGTGATTTACTTCGAAGATATTCTGAAGATGTTTTGTTTACACTATAACTTATACTGAAATTCATTTACGTCAAAAACAATTAAATTTGTATTTAATATATTAGTATTAAGTATTATTGAATAATATATAACTTTCAAGCGATATTCGCTTGTGTAAAAAGGATAAGTTGTTTAAAAATAAAAACGAAAAAACTGGTTATAGTTTCGCATAATAGACATATTAATTTAGAAATGAAATTTAAAGAATATTCGTTTTTTTTAAAACAATGATCATTATGTTGCTCCATTTTTACTTAGTCTATGAGAACACCTAAAGGAATAAAATGTGTATTGTTGGAAAGTTTAACTCTATTACTAATAATTTTTCTTTCATTTCTATTTAATTATGTCAGATCAGAATTCGTTAACGTTTGTCAAACGTGCAAAAAATGTTCTATAAAAAAATGTTTTTATCATCATTAAAACTTTAAGAAATTATTTAAACTTTGTAAGATCATCTTACAAATGTAAATTTATATCATATTCACAAATTCATAAAAGTAAATAACTTTAAAGCAATTTCACGCCTTTATATTATTTGATTTTCTATGCTAAACAACATATTTTGTTCATTTATTAGGAGAGGCAGGGAAATCTGTCCTAGTGCTAAGACACCCCGTCCCATTAAAATAATTTTGTTCAATATATTAAATATTTCATTCCCTCGAGAATAAATCGAACCCACAACCGTCGCCTCTACAGTCGAACAATCATGCCCTGGCGACGACAGCACGAACCCCACATATTTTAGCTGTTCATATTTTATTCCTATAGTCACGTCATTATTTTAGGCCTGTATTTATAAATCGCTCTCAAGTTTGAAATCGATCTTGAGATTCTGTTTTCATTCATAAATTATCTACATGTCGCAGAGTATGAATACGGAACGTCAAGTTGTTTGACTTGAGTGTATTCAGATGATGGCAACACTGTCCGTTGTCAATGTCAATTGTCAGATTTAAGGGAAGTGGGGTGAATGATGCGTCGTTCTTATAATAGTGAGAGCGATGCGGACTGCACTTAGATACCGCCACCGTAAGAGGCGGCGAGGTCAGTACTACCTCATGGCACGTCCACGCCTCGGCGCGACGGGGTCCAATGGTCAATAGTAGAATATACATACACAGGGCATTCCTCTTCGATCGCCAACACTTCACGAGTGTCCATCAAAGCTCGACATTTTTCTTCAGGGTCGAGCTATTCCCGCTCCTCCCAGCCCGGTGACGCTGTCAAGACCAGTCCAGGTCAACAGCAATAAAGCCCCTCCGAATAAAGAAAAGGACTGCACTTCTCCTTCGAGTGGCATACTGCACGTTGTACTAAGACTTCATCTAACTACACCGCATTCCGAGTATGAAGGAAGACCTAAGGAGTCAAGACTGTCTACCCAAGCCCACACGCCCCGTTTCGTTATACATATCTGTGAATGAAAATGGCATCTCAAGATCAACCTCAGATTTGAGAGCGGTTTCTAAATACAAACCTTAAGCTATTATTAATATAATACCAACAGCTTACAAACAGCTTATTACAACATACTCAATATCGTGTTCTGGAGATTATATATACATTACCGTAATTAGGTTTCAATTAATCGAGACGAGGCGTATTCAAGCACTTAGACAAACACCGCACCGTTATATGTGTTATTGGCAGTAATTATAACGTAATTGCGTAATTTGCAAATACCTAAATTATTCCATCTTAAGGATTTATTCTTAAAAGTTAAGATATTTAGAAAGATTTAGATAATTTTAACGTTTTTGCTGTGGAGAAACTAGTCGTGGTGCACAGGCACAAGCGTGTGACTGTAAAACGCGGCAGGTTATGGTTCCGACCCACCCGAGGAATTTTTATATTTAATATTTTCATTTGTGTTGGTGTTCAGGCAAAAGTGGATTTGAATTCCGCATTTCAGTATGCAATTATTTGAGAACTTGGCGTAAGTTAGTATATAGTATTATGCAATATTAATGTATTCTTTCAGAAAGTTACGAATAATATATTTTTATTCTATGCTGGTTATAAAATATGCCCATGAAATTCTAATTCTCATTTTTTAATGCTATTTATTTATCTTCACGCTGTATCTTGCATATAGCAGGGTAGGTAACCTGGGCACCTATTGTTAAAACACTCTGTTCCCATTAGGACACTATCGTTCCTCATTTTAATGATAATTTTAACAATATACTTTTAATTATTGGAACAGAATAATTAACTTGGCTTTAAACGAGAGTGGGATAAGTTTTACGTCGCTTAAAATACATTAACGATGGATTCTTACGAATCCAGTACATAAATTCTTATTTGAACTCTTGTTGTTTAGAGTTGCGAAAGTTTTATTAAGGTTCATACAAAGGCATAGTCCTTTCCGGGTTATGAACATGTTAAATATAGATAAAGATTGCTATAGAATGGTGCCAAACAAACAAATTTTGTATATTTCTAACTTCCATACTTGTCCATTGTAAACAACTACATATATAAATATTTCGTTTTATGCTGTATCCCGCATATAACAGGATATTAATGGTAATAGGATCATCCTGGTACTGGTGGTGTCGTAAGAGGCGACTGAAGTACGTGTGGTAGAGTCACGTCGCCAGCAATGGCAACACGCATGGGCAGACTTGACCGGATCTTTACCACCCCCGGCATTTAAAACCGGCGTGAAGTAGTGGCTTTATGCTACTGTGTTTCGCATCAGGTAGTGCCGGGCTCCGGCGCCCAACCCATCTTACAGGCCGGCAGCGCACCTGCAGCTCCTCTGGTGTTGCACGGGGTCGTGGGCGGCGGTGATCACTTACCATTAGGTGACCCGCACGCTCGTTTGCCTTGTCTTTTCCATAAAAAAAAACATAGTGAAATTAGTGTAAAAATATTATCTTCTTTTTTTCTTGATTTTTTAAACATTGCGTGTTAAGTAGTGAAATTCAACGCTGCGCGGAGTTCTCTAGAGTGTCTTTGCCAAACCGAGAATAAGAAAATAATTAATTTCCCCGAGTGGAAATCGAACTCACAACCATTGCGTTTAAAGTCAATATAAAATTATAATTAAGTCTCTGAGTAATATAAGCATTTGTTTTCCTTAAATAAATTGATTATTAAATTAATTAATACAAGCAATAGAATAACGAACGACAAACAAAAAACTTGTAAAAAAACTTTCGTAATTAAAACATATTTGAGGCATATCAAATTCAGGATAGAATCACAACAAAAGGCTACCTGAAAAATACATTAAGAAAATCGGACATAACTATTAAAACTTAACCTAACACCTAATCCGGTAGAAAGTGGGGAATGGAGTGTCTTAACACTAGGTTCCCTCTGCTTACCCTGCTGGGTGCGGGATACAGCGTGAAGCTGATTAACACCTAAACAATCATAATGATTTCAATGTGTTTATCTTTCTTCCCTCGTCAATGACATATAGCCCGTAATGGATACCGATCGATTCATTTATATTAGTACAAAATAGTTTAACCCTTAATCACTGACGTAGATGGTACAACACCTTAGCGGATTTTTATTCATAACTTAATTTGTCGTGGAAATTCGATCGTGCCTTTTTTGGTAGTCGCCCAGTCAGCAATAACGCGTGCGCAGTGGCGATGTGTGGATACGTGTCACGTGTCTAAGCAGGTTAATTCGAATAACTGATATAAATAACCATCAAAATGTAAGAAAATACAGCGAGTTCAAGTCAACAGTGCCAATAGCAATAAAAATAGGCCAGTCGTGGCGCAGCGGCACGATGTGTGACTGTAAAACCGACTGGCTGTGGGTTCGATCCCCACTCGAAGAGATGAAATATTTACTAAAATTTATATTTCCATTTCTTCGCTCTGGTGTCGAGGCTAAGCGCGGCGTTAAGTTCTGCCACTCAATACGCAATGCCTCCAGAATTCGGACGGAACGCGGAACGTAACACGAAACGGAGTGTTTTAACACTAGGCTCCCTCTGCCTACTCTGCTGTGTGCGGGATACAGCGTGAAACCAATAGCAATAATTGTACAATTTTGATTTTGTAAATCGGATCAATAATCAGAGGATGAAAATGATTTCATTCTCTTGGATTGCGTTGATTCATCAGAGAAAGACTTACTTGATGATGTAGAGGCTTCTGCTGCTGCTGCTTCAGTTCTCATCATAGGAAGATGACATTCGTTTAACCCATTTTTCAGCCTTACTAATTTAGGAGCAAGGTGAACTGATTTTTCATTATGCAACGAAAGGAGGTGTCGATTCTGTAGACGAAAAATAAATTAAGACAGATCATATTTTACAGGGTTCTGGATGTTTTTGCTGGCAATTCTTTCATGCTGTCAAATTATGACTTTAGATCGTCTTATAATTATGATAATCTTAGAGAAAGGTAAAGGTACGCGACGCTACAACTTTAACATGAACTCTCAAATCTTATTGGCCGTATCTTAGGCAAGGATTAAGCGATAGACACTGAACAACCAAGCCAAGAACTTGCTACATTTAAGCAGGAATGTCGTAAAACCACGTTATAGCCATAACGGGGTTTTACGACGTTAAATATATATGACGTCAAACATATATGTATGTCATAAGCCGGCCTGCTTGCAGTGTTCAAAGCCGACCTGCAGTTATTGCAGCTAAAAATTGTCTTACTTTTACTTTTGTTATAATTGTTTTTTTTTTCTAAGTAAACCTGCAGTGTCTTCAGAAAGTTCCCAGGTTCCCTCTGCGTACCCAGCTATGCATACAGCGTAAGGGGCCGTTCAAGTATTACGTAAGCAGTTTTTTTGCAATTATTGACCCCCCCTCACCTATGTCATCAAAAATAAGCAATCCTCTTAAAAATATTTCATTGAACAGGTCAAAAATAAGCAAACCCTAGACCTCCCCGCCCCCCTACAGTGCTTACGTAATACTTGAACGGCCCCTAAGGCTAAAAAAAACAGATATGTGCTTGCTGACGGATAGGAAGGTTGTGGTTTATACTCATATTAATAGCAATTGTAATTGTAATATTATGCTAATAAAAAGACGGGAAAGTTTCAAAATTTTGGATAGCTAGCCTCCAGAATGCAGGAAAAATTAGTAACGGAAGTGTTTTAATGGGAACGGAGTTAACACTAGGTTCCCGGGTTAAATTATGTTTATTTTCCCGCTCTGGTTATAACACGTAACTTTAAGTTATGCCACTTAATACGTAGCGTAGGTTTTCTCTAGGGTAGACAGGCTAAGTAGGGAAAGAAAAAAACATTAAATAAAGTTATTTTTATCGAAGCCTATACGACTCAACAGCTTTTACGCCTATTTAACGCTTCACGAGTGTTCAGTTTACTGACTCACAGTATCTTCTAGTCCGCGACAAGGTTTAGACATGAAAAACAATAAATTTTGTTTTCGCTTTATACAATACCAGACGGTCACTACATTATATTAATTAGAGAATGCCTGGTTTTCATGATATTATTATGTTGTTATGTATATTTCAAATTAGTCGGAATTTGATAATTTGTGAGCGTTTGCAAAATTAATAATTTAAGTTCTATGGTTAATATCTTTTTTACACAATATAATTTATTTCATATTATTATAATTTAAAATAGAGGACATCGTGGCACGGTAGAACGACGTCTAACCTAAAAATAAAAGCGATGGTTCTTATGTGTACCGAATTCGGGAGGCATCGCGTGTTGAGTGGCGGAACTCAACGCCGAGAGTAAAGAAAATTTAAATATTAAATTTTTTCGAGTGACAATCTCACAGCTATTCGCGGTTACAGGTGCACGTTTGTGCCCCTGCGCCACTACTTACGAGTATTACCAACTTAAAATTACGTTTTTTAATTTTATTATTATTACATAAAAATATATAATTTTGAGTATATTAAAGGGCCGTCGTGGCGCAGGAGCACAAGAGTGTTACTGTATCGGGACGCTTGTGGGTTAAATCCCCACTTGCAGGAAGGACTTCTTTGCTCTGGCACCAATGCAAAAGCCCGGCATTAATGCGGAAAGTGGAGAACGGTGCTTCCTAACATTAGCTACTCTGCTGTATGCAGAACACAGCGTGAAGATAAAAAAATAGTAATTTCCTTTGTTTTATATGTTAAAACAAAGCCTTTACAATATTTCGCTCTAATAGGAAGCGTATTAAATTCTCAACAGTCCCCACACAGAACGCGGCCCGCTATAGAGCGTTTTGACTCAAATTAGATTTTATTATACTCCTAAGCAGCTCCATTCACTTAAATTCAGAATTAGACTTGCTTATTTGTATTTCAAAACAATGTACTTGTAGTAAGATAACAAAATACATTACTGCGTTCGTGTTCCGCCAAAACCGCGGTAATTTAGATATGATTTTACAATTTCTGAAACACTTTATAATGTATATTTAATAACGCAAACATATAATATGTACATTTATCACGGAAATTTATAAATTTATATTTTATTTTGCGAAGCCGGCCGTGGTGCAGAGGCACAAAGTACACACTGTAAACGTGACTGGTTTTGGGTTCGATCCCCACTCGAGGAAAATATTTTTTTATTTAAAATACTTATTTAGAAGTATGTTCTTGCCTAAGTGTGGAATAATACTTTAAAAATGTTAAAAGTGTTTATTTAAATTTATATTTCCATTTCTTGCTCTGGTGTCGAGCACGGCGTTGAGTTCCGCCACTCAGCCCAGCAGTCGCTACAGGATAATTGTCTTTCCTTCTTACTTTCCATATCCACTGCGTCCATGGGCATGGCATGCTTCTATGCAGAAAGTTACCTAAAGCGGCATGTCTCTGAATTATGTAGAAAAATAAATACATGTGTTTTTATTACCTCTGTGGTATTTTTTACCCGATAGCGACGAACGCCGGGTTAAATATAACTTTTTCTTTATCTCCTTTATCAATTTATGATTAATAAAATTAAAATTTTCTCCGGAATGGTATTATTATTATCTTAATTAAATATAGTTAGATTAAAATTAAAATAATAACCCCTACTCCTTATATAAAAATACGCAGAAGCAATCTCCATATTTGTTACTATTTTTATTGAAGGTCACGTTGACGTATTTTTCCCATATTTCTAGTAAAAATAGATCTTCAAAGCAACTATTCTCGTTACTTGTAATATATTCATGTCACTGCATAAGGGAAGCGTGAATGTACTGCATATGTGCTCTATATTGCTATAGCTCTATTTTTGTGAATAGAGCCGTAATTTTATATGAATCCCAATATGTAAGAGATTATCTGTAACGACTGTCACGTGACGTTACCGTTTACACGACGGTCGTGGGTTCGATTCAACACGCAATACCTCGAAAAGTTCCGCGGAAAGTGGGGAACGGAGTGTCTGAACACTAGCTTACCTTTTAGTACTCTGTCGTGTCCGGGATATAGAGTGAAGTTGATTTTATCTGTAACGAAATTTGAATTTTAATTTACTAGTTTAAATTATATATCACGCAATATGGTTAAGCTTTAATCATTTTCCGTTACAAACTTTTAATCTAAAGCTCTCTGTAAGCTCTCTGTGGAAAATATTGATAAAGTCCATCTGATCATATACAGCTTTAAAAACCAGACATGTATGTATATATTCGAAAATATTTAAATATAGTTTATTAATTAAAATGGATTGAGGCCAGTCGTAGCGCAGCGGCACGAGGTGTGACTGTAAAACCGACTGGTTGTGGGTCCGATCCCCACTCGAGGAGATGAAATATTTACTTAAATTTATATTTCCATTTCTTTTCTCTGGTGTCGACTCAACACGCAATACCTCCAGAATTCGGCAGAAAATGGGGAACGGAGTGTCTTAACACTAGGTTCCCTTGCCTACCCTGTTGTGTGCGGGATACAGCATGAAGCTGATTAAATTTTTTAATTTTTTTAAAATTAAAATGGAACATTTTTTTTAAATTTTTATTTTAAATTACTATTTTTCTACTACGGTAATAGTGGAGCTAGCCTATTGCTCTGACACGCTATTCTTTATTCTCTGTAGTGACAACACACAAGTATATTTTCTTTTTTAAATAAATATAAGCATTCCCAAAACGGAATATCGAACCTAAAACCATTGCCCCGTCGCCCCTTATATATAAAGGCGTCACAAATATTTACCAAGAGTAAATTCTGTTCAATGAAATATGGAGGAGTTTGAATAGTTACCAATATATTAGTTATAGCGTATACTGTATAGGTAATATATACACCCGTAACTCGGACTGGCATAGTTGTAAATGAACTTTGGGTTTCAGTTGTGTCAAAACTATCCAGCCGTAATAGCCAGTTTGCAATTCATACGGATACAAATTAGGATACATAAATATATTATTAAAGTTACTAAATTAGTTTTAGATAGCTTTTACTGGACGTGATGGTTACGGGTTCGATTATTTTTTGGAGGAAATATTATGCAAAAAGAGGAGTGTTTCAAGTTTGTCTGTCTGTTTGTATCACCGTAGCTCCCTAATAAATAAACCGTTTTGATAATGGGTGTTTTTAAATTGAAAGCCTTGTACCTTAGCCATATATTATTTAAAAATTTGATTATTCACTTACTTAATTAGACTCTTATACTACATAAAATCAGCTTCACGCTGTATCCCGCACACAGCAGGGTAGGCAGAGGGAACCTAGTGTTAAGATACTCCGAATACTCCGTTCCCTACTTTCTGCCGAGCTTTGGAGGCATTGCGTGTTGAGTGGCAGAACTCAACGCCGCGCTTAGCCTCGACACCAGAGCGAAGAAATGGAAATAAAAAATTAAGTAAATATTTCATCTCCTCGAGTGGGGATCGAACCCACAATCAGTCGTTTTTACAGTCACACTGCTAACTGGCCTAATAAACTATAATAAATTTAATTTGATTTTAAAATGAAAATTCATTGGAATATGGTCACTCGTTTGCTTTGAATGTAAAACGAACGCTAGTTGCTATAAATAACTAAATAATTGAACTGCATTCGCCAATGCTTCTCTCATAGGACTTAACGTCGGATTTCTGAAATAGAAACAGTTATACTCATGTAGTAGTTTTAGTTATATGTTTTTAGAAATAATATTTCACCGGAAAGCTTAAAAGATCGCGAAAAAAAAATATTAAAGATTTAATTAAAATTCTATTAAATCACGCTGTATCCCGCACACAACAGGGTAGGCAGAGGGAACCTAGTGTTAATACACTCCGTTCCACACTTTCTGCCGAATTCTGGAGGCATTGCGTGTTGAGTGGCAGAACTCAACGCCGCGCTTGACCTCGACAATTAAAATTAACTTTACTGAGTTAATAATCACGGAAATATACATAATTCTTAGAGAAGGATTCTTCAATAGGCAATTGAAATATTATCGTTTACCCAGTTTCAATTTTCAAAGAACTGTGTAAGATTCGCAACTTAAACTTGGGATTAATTTCTTTGTCTTTAAAATTGACATAAAGAAAACTGATGTCACTTTTCGAATAACTTTCTTTATAAAAATGCTTATTTATATGATTAATTAAATCCTTTTTAACTAGAATATTTATAATACCGTTCCATACATAGCAGGCTAGGTTCACTAGGCAACTCTGTTCCCATTAAGACACTTGTCGTTCCCTACTTTCCGCCAAATACCTGAGGCATTGCACGTTGAATGGCCAATAAAATATTTAATATTTAATTTCCCCGAGTGGAAATCGAACCTTCAACCGCGTTTACAGTCAACTTTTATACCACCGGACCACTATAGCCTCATCTTATCCTAATGATATTTTTTACATTTAATAAAAGATAGCGTGGATAGTTTTAAAGTTCAAACTTATGAACTTCGATTCGAAGCTTAAAGCTGTCAAAGTTTCAAGTCGCTTCGCCTCCTTTAACTTTTATTACATCTCATAAAAAATGAGCACTCCCTGTAGCATACTGGCACTACATTTCTACTGAGATTTTTATTCATTCATTTTAATATCATTGATTAAAAAAGTTCTATAGAATTTAGTTTTAATTATTTAATACCATCAAGATTTTCGTATTATCAAAAATAATGGAAATATTTGTCAAAGTTAAGATATAAGGATAAAATATATGTAATATTTTCATGTTAAAGCTGCATTCATTATCTTAATAGATTATGGTAATTACTTAAGTCAACTTAAGATAAATAAGAACTTAAGATAATGGCAATTAGTTAAGAAGTAAGTTTATAACTTAATAAACTTTAAAAAAATATTATTGTTGTATTTTTATACTCTATTTAAATAAATAAATAAATAAAGCAAAATATTGCATTAACAAACAAAAAGAAGCTAGCCGTGGCGCAGGAGAACAAGTGTGTGACTATAAACGCGGCTGGTTGTGAGTACGATTCCTACTCAGAGCAATGAAATATTTATTTAAATTTATATTTTCATTTCTTTGCTCTCATTTTAATATCGTTGATCGGTCGCTCTCATTTTAATAAACTGGCGTTGTTTAAAAGCGCGGCGTTGAGTTCCGCCACTCAACACGAAATGCCTCCAGAATTCGGCGGAGAGTGGGGATACGGAGTGTTTTAACACAAGTTCTAACCTAACCTGCTGTACACGGGGTACAGTGTTATTTTTTTATTTAAACCAAACAAAATCCGTAGAAGATCATGGAAGTAAAAATCCAATTGACACTACACGATTAATTTTTACACGAAATAAAAAAACTTAAAGCTATGTAGCTTTATTTATGTAATTTTATATACGTTTCAACGTTTTACAAAACTAAAACTATAATAAGATCAATAAAAATATTTAAATTTGGTAGTATCAAAAACCATATAACTTTGCATTACGGCATATCTTTTTATTTTTTGAAAAATCGATATTCTCTCTTCCAAAATATATACGAAAATAAAGCATATCCTTCAAAAACATATGCCAAGTGATGAAACGCTAATATCCGAACTTCGTTTTGATAGAATAACACGCTGAAACATGTATGAAACATGGTATTGACTATATGACAATACTAGGACATGGAAGTAGCTCGGACATTCAATATAGAGAAGCTGCAATGTGGACAAGACTATCATATTTATTATCTCTGTAGTGGATATATATAGTGTCATGTAGGCTGTGTTAGTTATTATGTGCCTTTTTTATCTTATAACTCTTTCAGGATGATAAGATTAAAAAAAAAATTAAATCAGCTTCACGTTGTATCCCGCACACAGCAGGGTAGGCAGAGGGAACCTAGTGTTAAGACACTCCTTTCCCCACTTTCTGCCGAATTCTGGAGGTATTGTGTGTTGAGTGGCAGAACTCAACGCCACGCAATTAAGATAAGATATTAGTTTTTAATAAGATTCTCTCTTCTATAGAACACATAACGAAGAAATCCAATGGTAGCCGGGTCAGAATGGTTCTTGAATGGCGATCACCAATTGGACGTTGCCCAATAGGCAGGACCCCACCGAGTGGACCAATGATCTGGTGCAGGTCGCAAAAACCGCTCCATTTGGAGGATATAAGGATTTAAGAAGGATAAGGGTCGAGCGTCCTGTAAATCCTTTGGAGAGGTCTTTGTCCACTAAGGGGCGAACTAAAGACTGGGATGATGATGATAAAATGTGAAACATATGTCAATATTAAAAAAAATGTTGCATTTCTACGACTACTAACACAACCTTCATAGACATTCTAATTTTAGTACATAAAATGCATGTATAACCAAACCTAGTGAGTAATATGGGTTAATAAAAGTGATATAAAAAAAAAAAATAGCTTCACGCTGTATCCCGCACACAGCAGGGTAGGCAGAGGGAACCTAGTGTTAAGACACTCCGTTTCCCACTTTCTGCCGAATTCTGGAGGCATTGCGTGTTGAGTAGCAGAACTCAACGCCGCGCTTAACCTCGACACCAGAGCGAAGAAATGGAAATATAAATTTAAGTAAATATTTCATCTCCTCGAGTGGGGATCGAACCCACAACCAGTCGATTTTGCAGTCACACCTCGTGCCGCTGCGCCACGACCGGCCTCAAAAATATCCTAAAAGTGATATTATCACTATAAATTAAAAATGATATCAAAATTTTATATATTTGTGATCGAATAAAATAAAATATTCATTATTTGCATATATTGGTTTTCAATAAATTTAAAATAAATTTCAACACTATATAAGTCATCAAATGTCGCCATCATAAACCATTTTTATTTTAATACGTTTACGCGTCACATTATATATATGAACATAAATTTTATAATTTATTTTGTATCATTTATAAAAAAAAACAACAATTTTATATCACTGACATTTTATAAACTGATCCTTAGAGATTTTCATTTATATATAGGAAAGCAAGGAACAGAGTGTCTTAACACTAAATTTTCTCTGTCAATCCTGTTATGCAGAAGAAGAAAGGAAAAAGAAGAAAAAGTAAGAAAAATGAATGATGTTATGTACTCCGTGTGTCATATACTCCGAGGAAATGAAAATATTAAATTAAAAAAATAAAATTAGCTTCACGCTGTATCCCGCACACAGCAGGGTAGGCAGAGGGAACCTAGTGTTAAGACACTCCGTTCCCCGCATGAAAATATTATATATTTAATTTCCTCGAATGGGAATCGAACCCACAACCTATCGCATTTACAGTGCCCCAGTGCCTCAAATTTAGATTTTAAATAATAAACACATTTAGAGGGATAGTAAAGCATTATTTGAATACATAAATATGCTAGGAGTACTAAAAGAGGCTAATCATTTTAGATTATTTTGAATTTGACTAAATATTCAATGTGATCTAAATAATGTTTAGTATATTAACAAAAACTGAAATTGCTACATATTTTAAACTATAAACTATATTAAAGTTTAAATTAATTGAATTCCTTATTAGGTACATTAGTTTAAAAAAAATATTTAGAAAAAAAATACCACAATTTAACTAAACGAAGTCGCTGTAACTTCGTCTTCTTATGTTCTGGAAATATAAAAACATATATTTTTTAAATACACAATTTCGAGATACTACTGTATACAGTGCAATATTTTTTATTTATTTCAATCAGCTTTTTACACGCGTGAGCCCCTGCGCCACGTTTGACCTATCATTATTTCAATATATTATTATTATAAAGTAAATTATGGTAAGTCTAATAGATCTCTCTATTCAGTTGTAGGATCGATCGAGTCTCTTATTTAAGTCATTTTTGGTTGTTATTAATTATTTAGACATTTTATAGCATTTAAGTTAGTAAGGTTAAGTTAAAATAATTTACCAATTTCTATTATCGCTTATTTATTATCAAAAATTGTTAGACATATAAAATGTTTTTTGGTGAATTTGAATTGAACATTGTAAGTTAAATAAAACCAAACCGATGCTTAAGAAAAAATATGGACACAAAATAAAAAGGATCAAAAAGTTTAAACTAGAATTAATAATATTATGAAAGTAAAATCTTTTTCATAGTCAATTTATTCAGGTTACCCATTTACTAAGAAAATACAGCGCAAGTAAACCCTCATAGTAGCTCCCCGGGGTAACCGCTTGGGTCTGTTTGATAAAATGAAGAATTGAGTGTTGATGATAATTTCTAATTAAATTTTAGTTTGAATTGGATCATTCTAGGAAGAAAATCCCATTTTAAGATTAGTTTATATGTAACTTATCAATTAAATTATAAACTGAAGCGTGAAGCGTTCGGTTGATATTAAAAAATATAAAATTTGTTATTTTGTATAATACTAGCGACCCGCTCGCGGCTTCGCCCGCTTTAACTACTGAATTATTCATATAATGTACCTATGTTTGCAAAGCACTTAAGATTACTAATGTGAAAATTATTGAAACCTTAATGCAACCCACATTTTCGTAGCTCTAATAAGGATGTTCCAATTGTTTAAAAAAACACACACCTGAACAAATGACACAAACAACAGAAAACTTAAACGAAAGAAATTATAAACAACAGACTACCTACTATTCTCTTACCCAAAAATACTTAAACGACAGATGTAACCAACAATGCTGCGACGAAATACATTATAATTATTGGATAACTCCAAAATACGTGCAATCGTAGTAGCTCCGAACGACATTTGGGCGTTGGTTCCATGGCCGTGGTCTCAAGCGATAACCTGCTCTAGAGCAGACACAGAGAGAGGCGTGCGGGACGAGATTGGAAAGATTATCAAATGCCATCTAGGCGGTCAACTCAGTCAGGTGAGACCCTCGGTTTCCTGAGGGAGGCCCAGCTTAAACGACCAAGGATCAATGCAAGGCTCATGAGTCGCATTTGGAGGAGGATAGAAAGTCCCTCGGAAGTCATCTGACGTCTGACCTCGGGCGGCCGGATATGCCACGGAGTGCTGCTCCTTAGGTGCAGGTGACCCGATACATTGGCGCAGCGGAATGCGTTGGACGCGAGACGACCAATGTGTACCTCCAGGCTTTCTATTTTTAGGTTGCGGTGATGCGAGGTGTTTCTCACGTAGTATGGCGCCTGCGTCACTCGACGGAGGATGAGGTTCTGGACCACCTGCAGGATTTCTCTTTGAGTGATACTCGCTAGGGCGATGTGATGTCATCAGTGTATAGTGCGTAGAGAGCAGGTGAAAATGCTGCCCTGGGGAACAACGGCAACGATCGAGTCGCTGCTATACCTCAAACTCTTAACTCTCAAGGAAAAATGTCCTGAGGCAGGGAGGCAAAGACATGCGCGACGTGCTGGGGGGTGCCGGCTCTGAGCACTTAATGAAGTAGGTCCGGGTGCCAGACGTGGTCGAATACGCGTACTACGTCGAAGAAGACTGCTATTGCTCTCTTTTCTCTAAAACATCCCTCTCAATAAGTAAATATATTTAAATTACTATCTAATTTCCGTCTCATATACGCTTTCATTACTAAGATTTAAACGATTTTTATTTGCATTTCTTGTTCTACGACCTATATTTGAACGACTTTGTCGTGGTATAATTAAATTAAAAACATTTCCTATGTTTAAAAGGTAAAGAAAATAATAAAAGAACAGAAGAAGAGTAAACAAAATAAACAACAGGATACTTAAACGCAAGAAATGATAAACAAAAGCCTACCTACTGTTCTCTTAAACTAAAATACTTATACGGAAGAAATTATGAACAAAAGAATAAGAGTACTATTCTGTTAATCAAAATAGACGAAACTAAATATATTAAACTCCAATTATCCAATACGTACAATCGCATCTACATCTACTTTTCTACAGTACAGAGGCAGGCGGGCGCGGCGGACCCGCTTCTATAAGCAAAACGTCGCGGGGCGCGGGGGGACGCATGGCGTGTGGCGAGCCGTTTCAAAGCAAGGTTTTTTTGATATTGTAACAACTTCTAAAGTACTTATTAAAATGAAAAACAGTAAAAGACAGTTTTGATCTACATTAAATGGCCAACGTAACTAATATACTTATTTATATGCTGAGAGTAAGGTAATAAATAAAACTTGCGCCAAAACTGCGGCTTATAGCCGGCGTGATGTGTCAACAATTAAATGCGTTTTTCTCTAAAACTATTCGTAATTTCAAATTAGTGTAAAGAGCAAATTTTATCTTCGTTTAACGTAGAAAATTAATAAAGTATTTAAAAGGATAAGGATTGATACCATTATGGACAAACATCCCTCAAAATAAAAAATATATTCAAATTACTATTTTTAGACAGAAATATGCTCACTGTATGTTATCCTTAGAAGATACGAATATGTTGTCTGACTTTTTTGTAGATCTTATTAAGAGGAATAATACTCTAGTACATTATTTTCATATAGGACTTACCATTAAAGCAGCGCATGCGTGAAAGTGTCTGAACGGGTAGGACTTTATACACATTTATCATATTTATGTCAAATTACAATAAAATATACATATAATAAACCATATATAATCCTTCCCTGAGAAATACTCTACATAATGGTGAAAACCGCATCAAAATCCGTTGGGTGGTTTAGAAGAAGATAACGTAGAAAGGCCAGACAGAGAAAAAAATCGTTCTTATTTTATAAGATATAGAGATGTACATTGAAATATAGATGAACAAGTGTTTATTTGAAAATGATTATATGAACGGCAAGAAGCATATTTCTCATAGAAAACATTAACTCTGATTCTTGCTAGCTACTCCAAATATATAAATTTTTATTGCTTATAAAAATAATGAGAAATTAATTATTATTATGAGACCAGCCGTGGCACAAGTGTATGACTGTAGATATGATTCGTTAGGGATTTAATTACCACTCGATAAAATGAAATATTTAATATTTTAATTTCTTGACTATAGCATCGAGGCAAAGTACTGCAAATTACGCGGAAAATGGGAAACAGAAGTGTCTTAATCCGAACTGAGTGCCTTAATACTAGGTTTCCAGGTTCCCTCTGTCCACTTTGCCATGTGTGAGGAGTACATGATAAAGATAAAAAAATATTAGAAGATAACTATTTTGACAGCGTGAAATATATTCCTTAATTGTTACTAAAATTACTGTACTACTAAATAAGGACACTATATATATTTAGACAAATAACTCAGAGTAGTTTAGTTAATATGCTATATATTTATTTATCTATATCTATCTATTAAAAAAATCCATTTCTGAAAGCATTACATGTCGAGTAGCAAAACTCAACGCCGCGCTTTGTCTTGACACCATAGCGAAGAAAGGAAGATATTAAATATTTCATTTTCTCAAGTGAGAATCGAACTCACAATTTGTGTACTACTTTTTGTGTGGAGAATATATGAATTTAAGCTTTTTCGATTATAGTTATATAGCAACAAATCACTGATCATTACTATCAGACTTCAAAATTGAATATACTTAACAGAGTACACTGTTAAGTATAATCAGTCTGTTTATATTATATTCTGACGAGTACAATCAGTTTTTTCACATTTCCTGTTGGAAATAGAGAATATTGCATTTTATTTGAAGAAACTCCAGTCGTGGCGCAGCGGCACAAGGTGTGACTGTAAAACCGACTGGTTGTGGGTTCGATCCCCCCTCGAAGAGATGAAATATTTACTTAAATTTATATTTACATTTCTTCGCTCTGGTGTCGAGGTTAAGCGCGGCGTTGAGTTCTGCCACTCAACACGAAATGCCTCCAGAATTCGACAGAAAGTGGGGAACGGAGTGTCTTAACACTAGGTTCCCTCTGCCTACCCTGCTGTGTGCGGGATACAGCGTGACGCTGATTTGATTAAACATCGAGATTTCGAACCCACTAACAACGAATCTATTCAAATATAAGTTTCTGAGCCACAAAGAAAAAAAAATCACCGTTCACAAAAGACCAGCTAATGGTTGACAAATTCATACAATTTTATAGTAACTTAAATGCAACTCTACCAGTTGAATACAAATGTGGTGAATATTAAATAGCGACAATTTTATTCGAAAGCCTGCGAATTATTTTAAGCTCGTGTGAGAGTTGTTGCCGATTATTTAATTTTGTTACATTTTTTGGACCCATTTATCATATTTATATTGGATTGGTTTTATTATTATTTCTTTGTTTGTTGTATTTCTATAAAATAAGTAAATAATAATATGTTTTCCCAATATAGTAGATATAGGTAGAGTCCGTAATATTTTATCGTGTTCGCTTTATTATAAAAAATGCTCAAAAACTAAATTTTCAATTGATTTTTTTTTTTTTTCAAAAAATAGTGTAGGCTTGGCTATTCTTTTCTATTCATTTGTGGTTAAATCCTAAAAAATAATAGCAGTAAAAGTGTGCCCCGTTTTTTAAAATTTTGGTTTTAAAGCAATTTATTAGAATATACTTTCGTTATATCTACAGATATAATAAAAGCATATTTGAATTTCATAGTCATTCTGGAGAGAGCAATTTAAAATTTAATTAATTTTGAAGGAGGGATATTTGCTCCAAACAATGAATAAAAAATAAAAGGCTACCCGATATCTCTGCCACGTTTTTCAATATATTTCAATATAGTTTATCTGCTTTAACAAATAAAAAATATATATGGTTGAGTAGTAAAACAAATATGTATTGAGGCCGTCGTGGCGCAGTGGCACAAGCGTGTCAAATGCAAACGCTAGTTATGGATTCCTTTCTTACTTAGTGGAAATCAGCTTCACGCTGTATCCCGCACACAGCAGGATAGGCAGAGGGAACCTAGTGTTAGGACACTACGTTACCCACTTTCTGCCGAATTCTGGAGGCATTGCGTGTTGAGTGGCAGAACTCAATGCCGCGCTTACCCTCGGCACCAGAGCGAAGAAATGGAAATATGAATTTAGGTAAATATTTCCTCTCGTCGAGTGGGGATCGAACTCACAACCAGTAAATTTTACAGTCACACTTCGTGCCGCTGCGCCACGACTGGCCTCACTTAGTGGAAATTAATTACTATTTATAAATATTAAATACTACAGCCACACGTGAGCCACTGCGTCAAAGCGGCCTCGAGCCTAAGCTATCGAACTCGAACTCAACTCAAGTTAATAAAGTTTTTTTTTAAAGGTAGAATCCCAAGCTTACATTCTCCATGGTATATTCTAAATGTTTCATTTGCTGTGACCAGATGCCGCCAGAAGAAATATTATCTGCAATTTGAGAGGCCCGTTTTTTTTACTTAATAATACTTCCACAAAAGTAATTTTCCCATATCTATTATGTCGATGAGACGATTGTACAATTTTGCATAAACGTGAGTTGGTCTTACCTTTTTTTATTTTTATATTTCAAAAAAGCTTATTTATTTTATAAGAGGCCAGTCATGGAACAGGGACTCAAGTGTGTATCTGTTAAGTCGACAGGTTGTGGATTCGATTCCCAGTCGAAGAAATTGAATATTTTCATTTCCTCGTTCTAGTGTCGAGACAAAGCCTCCTTAAGTTCTCCACTCAACAAGCAATGCCTTCAGAATTCGGCAGAAAATGCATAACGAAGTGTCTTAACACTATGTTTTCTCTGCCTACCCTGCAACATGCGGGATAGAGAGTGAAAATAAAAAAAAAGCCTTTTCCATTTCCGCCTACATACATAAACTTTTAGGTACCCTTAGAGATACATCAGTGTAAAAAAATATTTTAGTATTCAACGCATACCTATATAACGTACGAAATAACATGTTATTTATTCATCAATAACATGGTACAAGCATGTACATATCAAATAACATGCGTGAATATTCGAATAAACTAAATTTTAAATTCTGATGTAGATTTTTTTTAAAATATTTATTTAAAAGAAACTAGTTTACATTCATGTTGTTATTACTATGTTATTCCAGGAATTAAAAATTATATTATTTCCCAAATGAAAGCTTAAATTCTACTGTATTTTAATAATAATAATAATAATAATTCTTTTTATTTATACTCGTCTAATATGCACTAAAATCTTTGGTTAAGGTAAGGTTTGAGTCGAGGTGGAAGACTTAACTACGTGTAAGGTCTAAAAGCAAGCTCAAGCTCTTAATTTTTATTTATTTTTTGTCATCATTTTTTCATTTTTTATTTTTTTTGTTTTATTTATTTCATAGAGTGTGTGACGCAGGGGAACAAATTTGTGACTGTAATAAATAATATCTTCTAATCTTCGCTCTAGCACCAAGGCAAGCTCGGCGTTAAGTGCTGTCACGCAATACGTAATGCCACAAAAAATTCGGCGGATAGTGAGAAAGAGACTATCCTAACACCAGGTTCCCTTTGCCTACAAAAGTGATCAAGCTCTCTCAAATTCCCAAAATAAGAACATTAAATAAAAATAAGAATATTATTAAAATCATCTCACTAATGAAGCTAAGAAAGATTTCAAAAACCACAATGTGAGCAACAAAAGTTCAAAGTATTGGGGTGACACTATATTCATTTTTGTTCACAAAATTCATAAACGTGGGCCTCGAGCGCGTCTGTTTTTCCATTCCTATTTTTTCGGCTTCGTTTTGAGTATGTAGCCTTTTTAAAATGCCGTTGGCAAAAGTGAATTCTGTACCCTAAGGGAAACTGTTTTTTGTTTTGCTGTATTTTTTCTATATAAAACTCTAAAAACATAATTATATTATTTTCTCTAAGTTTTCCGCCCAGTGTCGAAATTATGGGCGGATAGTAGAGTCTCAATAGGTGTTTTCTGCCTGCTCCGCTGAATTCTACGATGAATGAATGATTGTAAATTTAAAAATTATTTATTCTATATAACATATAAATATAAAAAAAGTATTCTATACAAAAGCTTTTAAAATAATTTGGCTCAATATCTTTTTATAAATAAGGTTAATCATGTTTAATAACTATTTACCTAAAAATTAACTTTACTTATAGCAATTTCACCTAACCAGAGCTTAAAGCTCGAAATTCTATCAAACACACATTACCCAATATAATAATTATCTCAACAAATAAATTTAAAAGGACGATTATCAAACGCAAAGCCAATCAAGGACTCAATTTGTCTGTTAATATGAGCTACTTTACCTGTAACAGATAGGCCAACTATTTAGGGTAACTATTTAACCTAAGAATTGATTCTATTATATCAATTCCGCCCAATCAGAGCTTAAAGCTCTAAATCCACAGCAAAATACATTTTATAATAGTTTTTTAAAAAAAATAAATAAAATGACGATTGTCAAACGTAAAGCTAATCAAGGAATCAATTACCTGTAACAGATAGGCCAACTATTTAGGGTAAGTATTTAACCTAAGAATAACCTGTATTTTGTCAATTCCGCCCAATCAGAGCTTAAAGCTCTAAATCCACAGCAAAATAAATTTTATAATAGTATTTAAAAAAAAAAAAAATAAAATGACGATTGTCAAACGTAAAGCTAATCAAGGAATCAATTACCTGTAACAGATAGGCCAACTATTTAGGGTAACTTTTTAACCTAAGAATTAACTCTATTTTATCAATTCCGCCCAACCAGAGCTTAAAGCTCTAAATCCAAACCAATATAAATATTATAATAGTATTTTAAAAAAATATATTTAAAATGACGATTGTCAAACGAAAAGCTAATCAAGGAATCAATTTGTTCGTCAATATGAGCTACTTTACCTGTAACAGGTAGGGGAGGCAGGGCGGGCGGGCAGTGCAACCGCCGCCTCCGCGCGATACGGACGCGCGTGTTCTGTGACCGTTCTGATACTGTGTTGTTCTATGCCGTTCAGTTTTTTTTTTTGCTTATTTAATTGTAAATAAGGATTTTTGAGGTATGTATTTTTAATTGTTTTGTCACTGTAAAAAAAATATTATTATTTTTTTAAATATTAATTGAAATATTTTACTAATATATATTTTTTTAAAAATAACTTAAATATTAAATGATATGTAATGAAGATATTACTTTTTTAATATAGTGAATTTTAATGATATAATTACCGCCAGTACAGCGGCTAGGGCTCACGTAGAGTTTACTTGTTGCACATTTGACGATCGCTTCATTTATTTAAAGTTAAATCGTGCTTATTTCGTTCAAACCCTCTTTACAAAATATAATAATATTATAGTAACTTATATGCTGTACGTTTTTTTTGTAAAAGCAGCGCTCTTTAATTTCTATACCTAATAATTTTGCTCTATTCTATAAGAACAAGAAAAAAGAGTCAAATTTTGTTTTTAAATACCGCTATAAAATTTTATTTACAAAAATATTAACATTTTTTATTTAAACCAACGTACTATAGCGATGCTTATATATATTATATCTTTTATTGTAATATTTGTATAATACAGTAAAATAGGTTAAAAATATTACTGATTACTTTCAAAACAATAATTCTGAAAGGCTCTCTAAAAACGAACAATAAATGCGATTTATTTGTAAATGTTAAAAATAAATTTACATATAAAAAGATATTTAAAACATCCATTTGAATACAACGAATATTTATTCAGTCTTTCACTCACGTGTCTAAAACTGTTTTTTTTGTTTCCAACTACATTGTTTGCTATAAAATTTTCTTTTTACTAAATTTTACTTTTGCAATATACAAGTACATTTAGGTTGTGTTTGCAAAAAGTAATAAGTAAGTAATAAATTTATTTCTATTAATTTAAGGCTTTAATATGCATATTTAATTGAATAATAATATTTTTCATATATACAATTATTGGAAACAAAAGGACGTGTTTGCGCGTATAGTTATTTAGTTAACCATTCCAGCTCCCAATTCACATACAATATATAAATTTATTATTACAATACGGCTTATATACAATGATTTTATTTATAATCATAATTGAAGAGAAAATCAATATTTAATTATTCAGCTTCACGCTGTATTCCACTTACAGCATGGTAGGCAAAGAGTACATTGTATTAAGACACTCCGTTCCCCAATTTACACCTAATTTCCGTGGTATTGCGTGATAAGTGGCGGAACTCAACGCCACGATTCGCCAGAGCGAGAAAATGAGAATTTTAATAAATAATCATTCATTCCTCTCAGTGAGAATCAAACTTAACATCACCGCATTATTGTCACACTCTTGTTCCCATACGCTACGACGGCCCTACATTTATTTAATTAAATATACATATTTATTCAAGTAATACAATATAATTTGACTAATTTAGAAGGATTAACATACAACAGTAATAATGTAAATTATATATCAGAAACCGAAAGTTAAAGCTGAGCCGGTACAAGTTGGACAAAGGGCTGTAGACAATTTCTAATCCGGGTTTGGCTCAAACCCAAAACTAACTTAAGATTAGATATGGTCATGGTGGTCTGAATCCTGTTTGACGTTTTCTTTCATCCTACCAATATTGTTAATATGGAATTTTGTGAGGATGGATGTTTGTTACACTTTAACACAAAAAGTACTAAACGGATTTAGATAAAAGTTTACAGTAATATAAGTTGTAAATTAGAATAACATATAGGGTAATATTTATGTAAAAAATTAGCATAATTTGGTTTTAATAGAACAATAAGTTAAATTGGGCGAAGTCGCGTTTCTGTCGCTAGTACATACTATGTCATTTCATAAAAAAACTCACCAGCGTACACTTTTTTTGTGCAAAAGTCAAGATTTTTATTATTGTATCAAATATGTATAACATATATATATAAATTACAAATTGATATTTCTTCTATATTTATTTGTATATGAGAGTTTTTTTACGCCACAGACTCCGACTACATCGCCTATGAGACATTTCCATAATTTTAAAATATAAACAAATACCTCACAATTTTATGATTTCATATCGCGGTAGCTTTTTATCGTAACTACGACATTTTTTTTAATTTACCAATTTTCTGATATCACCAACAGTATTCTAGTTCTAGTGTTCTATATATAAAATCTTTGACCTTAGATTAAATAATTTTTCTTTGAAATCTCTTGGAAAGCGCGGCGTTGAGTTTCACCACTCAATATGCAATGTCTTGAATTCGGCGGAAAGTGAGGAACAGAAATTTCTTAACACTAGGTTCTCAGATTCCCTCAGACCTACCATCTATCGTGGGACGAATCTCATATTTTTGGTTTATAAATTACAAAGCTAGTATTTTGTTGTAATATTTTTTATTGTATATTCAAATATGCCTGTCCCAAAATCTGTATAGTAATTTGTACAGTGACCTTTAACTACCACTCTTTTCAGGGTTCCGTATCTCTGAAGGACAAGGAATCCTTATAAGATCACTTTGTTGTTCGTCTATCAGTCTGTTTGTATAACTAAATTTACGGTCCTATGATGTCCTGAAAAAAAAAATCTACATTTACTTAAAAAAATATGGTCATTTATATAGCAAAAAATGCGTATTTCGACACAATAAAATGAATAAACATTAATAGGGTACTTCCGGTTAACTTAGAATTATGGAATTCAGCAGCTAGCATCTACAGGTAGTACTTTTTCAGGGAACAATCTAAAAACTATACATTTGTGTTTAAATTCTAAAAAATAACAGCATTAAATAGACAAAAAAACGTATTTCGACACTATAAAGATAATAAAATTAATAGGGTACTTTAAATCTAATATCTACAGGTAGTATTAGTTTAAGTAAAAAATGTAAACTATACATTTCTGGTAAATCCTAAAAAATAGAAGTATTAAAAGGGAGGGCTCTTTCTGAGCAAAGCCTGAATTTCAGAAAAAGCTCGAGGCCTCTAATTTTTGTATAGAACCCACGATGATCCCATCGACGATCCCGACTCACGCTTGTCCGGTTTTTTCTTATTTTAAATAGTCGAGCACATAATATAATATCAATCGCAAAACATTTTTTTTTGTTTCATTTATATATGTTAGTAATAGTACAAGTAAATATTTTACAGTTGTTTTAACATTAATAGAACTGCTTTCAGAGAAGACAATTTCAAGATAAAAAGAGTTGCTCTATTCTAAATATCCATATAGAGTTAACAATATTAAATAGTAAGACGAGAAAAATATGACCCCATCGCTTTAAATAAAATTGTTCTTTGGTACATTTAAAAATATTTTATACTTTTTAAACTGTACTGTACTGTTCTGTTCCCTATTTCATATGACATGGCGTGAATGGCGGAAATCAACACCACACTTTTTCTTGATTTTTCTTCCAGAGCGAGACAACAAAAATTATGTTTTCCCACTGTTGGAATCAAACCCACAATCATAGCTTTTACTTTCACAAGCCGTATCACTGCGCCAAGACGGCCATTGAAATATATAGAATATATTCAGCTTCACGCTGTATCCCGCACACAGCAGGGTAGGCAGAGGGAACCTAGTGTTAAGACACTCCGTTCCCCACTTTCTGCCGAATTCTGGAGGCATTGCGTGTTGAGTGGCAGAACTCAACGCCGCGCTTAGCCTCGACACCAGAGCGAAGAAATGGAAATATAAATTTAAGTAAATATTTCATCTCCTCGAGTGGGGATCGACCCACAACCAGTCGATTTTGCAGTCACACCTCGTGCCGCTGCGCCACGACTGGCCTATAGAATATATTGAAAGATATATTCTAAAAGTTTAAATATAATTTTACCACAACGGTGGGCCTAAAGTGAAAATCAATTTCCACTATTAATACAATAATGTGTTCGTAGCAGCCCATCCAATATGGCCGGAGGCATCGTTGTCACGTACGCTTACTCAAAATATAATTATGTTATTTACTCTATGCATAATTATTTTTCATTAGATTAAAGTGTTAATTCATCTGTAAACTATTGTATTATATGTATTAAGGATTAATAGATAATTGCATGTAGTCGAGTGGTCCTAGTGTTAAAACCCCCCGTTCTCTATTTAGTTAATATAAAATATATTTTATATAAAGTTAAGTTAAGCAATATGAATATATTGAAAATGTTGATTACTGAAGTGGTCACTAGTTCGATTACTACTTTGAACTAAACGAAGTATGATTAAGAAATTTAATCGCGGTTTTCAAAGCCGTCTTAAATATAAAATCAAAATTAACTTAAATCAGCTTCACGCTGCATCCCACACACAGCAGGGTACGCAGAGGGAACCTAGTGTTAAGACAGTTTGTTCTCCACTTTCTTCCGAATTCTGGAGGCATTACGTGTTGAGTGGCAGAACTCAACGCCGCGCTTGTCCTCGACACCAGAGCGAAGAAATGGAAATATAAATTTAAGTAAATATTTCATCTCCTCGAGTGGGGATTGAACCCACAACCAGTCGGTTTTACAGTCACACCTCGTGCCGCTGCGCCACGACTGGCCTTGAATATAAAATAATATAAAATTAAAATTATATTGATTAAAGTGACATTAAATAAAGAACAGGTACTAATTGCTGTACCCATTTCAGAATAGTCTGGCGCCCATCCTAGAATTTCTAAAAAAATAAGAGATTACACAAAGATCAAAGCTAAAATCTATATATAAGTTTTTATTTAATAGAATTTTTTCATTTTAAAATTGGAAAATAAAATGTATGAAAATAAATACACATCTATATACAAATATTTTTTAAATTTCACATCATATTGTCATTTAAACCGGAAAATGTTTCTACCCATGAGTATAGAGGGCAAATAAAATCTGGATGACCTATTAATTTATTTTTGCTCACCAGGTCAAATTTAGAAATTACGTTCAATGAAAAAAGGTTTTTATAATACAATATTTATACAATGCAATAGGTTGTATAATATAATATTGTTATGGGGTCAATCGGCACAGGGGCACAAGCGTACGCCTGTAGCAAGCGATTGGGGGCATGAAATATTTAATATTTTAATTTCCTCGCTTCTGATAACGAAACAAAGTGAGGCGTAGATATAATAATAATTTCCCCAAGTAATCGGAAATCGGGGAATCGAACCAGCAACCTCGAGATGCTGTCCTACCGTTCCATAGCCCATGAAGATCTCATACTCTGTCGACTTTTTGTTTTCAATATACGATAAACAATCAGGGTCACATTATTGCTCTGTTCGAAACGTCAGAAAATCTAAATTATACGCAATAAAATCTATATAGAGAAGTTTTAATTGAAAAAACCAGAACCGGTATCAGCCATTCCGGCTATGTGTATAGTATATAACATTTATTTATTTTTTTATATATTATTTTGAAAGTAGGAATTACTTTTTGCAATATATATAAAACCTTATATATAAAACGTAAAGCTAACTAGGTAAAATATAAGAAAGCTAGTCCACTTCGTCTGAATTTTTTTTTTAAATATTACTCTCAATATTAAACTGTTCTAAAATCATTGATATCAGTCATGGCATAGGGGCACAAAGAGTGACTGTCGCGGCTGGTTGTGCACTCGAGAAAGTGAAATATTTATTTAAATTTATATTCCCATTTCTTTGAAGCATTGCGTCTTGAACATGCAAGCAACAGCAAAAAGTGGAGAACGGAATGTCTTAACACTAGGTTCCCTTTCTGAAATTAGCGCGCTCAACCAAATAAACTCTTGCTATATTCAAAGATTCGTTTCACATACTATTATTATTGTAAATGAATAAATCAGCTTCACGCTGTATCCGGCACACTGGAGGCTAGGCAGAGGGAACCTAGTGTTAAGACACTCCGTTCCCCACTTTCTGCCGAATCTGGAGGCATTGCGTGTTGAGTGGCAGAACTCGCCGTCGCGCTTGTCCTCGACACCAGAGCGAAGAAATGGAAATATAAATTTAAGTAAATATTTCATCTCCTCGAGTGGGGATCGAACCCACAACATAAAACAGATTCATTATTTGTTACCACGATATCGTTAATCAATAATAATAATAATAATACGGACGTAAAACTGGATAATGCATTTATTAATAATGAATCCAAAAGCCAAGAATTTACTTATGTTTCGATTAAATATAGGTTTATCTATTGGATAGCTATTTATTGGCACACGAGGTTAATTTGGCTTGAGATCGGATCAGGACAAGGCGGTGTTACAAACCTTGAATTTCGAGTAAATATTTAGTAAATTTCAATTTTAAAATAACATATAAAATAACATATAACATTTAGCTTTTTGCTGTATTACGCACATTGCAGAGTAAGCAGAGGGAACCTGGGAACATAGTGTTAAGGCACTCTGTTCTCATTAAGACAATTCTGTAGTCCACTTTCCGCCGAATTCTGGAAGCATTGCGTATTGAGTGGCGGAACTCAACACCGACCGAACATATAAGAAATGTTATTATTAATTACAACTGGAAGTAGCTAACAATGTATCTGATACACAAAGCAAAACAGTATAATTTATTTATCGTGGCGCAGTGTTCAACTGTAACGCGATGGATGTAGATTCGATTCTCAATTTGGAGAATGAATTACAAATTTTCATTTTTTTCATTGATGACAAGACAAAGCGTTGCGTTTAGGTCTGTCACTTAATACGTAATATCTCGAAAATTGGGCAAAAGGAAGGGAATTAGAACGTCTTCATCAACACAAATCGCCAACTTATGTCGCGTTTTTTGTTTCACAAATCACAGTAGGTAGAATTTTAAATTTCTAAGGACTAAAAAATATTTTCAATTATGAATCGGTTCTCCCTAAGCTCCCTTCATCAAACCCATAAAACACAGAAATTCTATGAAAATATTCTTACTTTCATAAATATTAAACATTATTGTTCTTGTGACTGAATGATGAACATTAATTCGTGAATAGCATTTACGTATATTTCAGCTTTTACATAAAAAAAACTAATTGTAGGCAGAGGGAACCTAGTGTTAAGACACTCCATTCTCCATTTTTGGCGTATTCTGGAAGCATTACGTAGTAAAACTAAACGCCGCGCTTTATCTCAACAGAGTGAAGAAATAAAAATATAAATTAAAATCAATATTTTATTTCTTCGAATGTGAATCGAACCCACAACCAGTGGCGTGTACAGTCACACACTTATGCTCTTGCACCTTGAAAACAAACACAACTCATATCGTAAGCAAATAATTGAACGAAAATTTATTATTTCCTGTATAATTTACTTCACAGATTAAATATTATTATATATAGTATTGAGATATTATAAGATTGTGAGGTAAACAATACTATGTTATATTTTACTTTTTATACAGAGTGTATGGCTGGCATCCTCTGAGCATTTGAACAAGGTTACCAGGTCAAGAGTGGAAGTGTATCCACTTGGACGTGCTTGGAATGCAACGTAACTACTCTGATTGGTGTACGTGGAAATATTCTTAGTTCGCTACAAATTTAAGAGACTTTTTACAATATCCTAAATCAATAAATCTTATCAAGGAAAGCGAGGCCGTCGTGGCCCAGCGGTACAGTGTATAACTGTAAATGCAACGGCTGTGGGTTCAATTCGCGCTTGAGGGAGTTAATTATTCATTCCTTTTAGTAAGATGAGCAAATAGCATTGTTGAGTTTCACTACTAAACATGCAATGCTTTGAAAATTTTACGGAAAGTAGAGAACGGCGTGCCTTGACACTAAGTTCCCCTATCTACCCTACACGATATACAGTTTCAAGATGAAGGAGAAAAATATATAGGGACATTTACTTTTTCAGGACATGTACGTACAGGATATATTTTTTTATTATTTCGCGTAAGCATCGAACATGTTACTTCCGCTTTTATATAATAAAACAGATTTAAAGACAATAATTAAATAAATAAGATATATTACTAATATTTAAATAACGATATATATATAAACACATACATAAGTGTGTGTTATTGAAGAAAGAGCCTAAATCACGTAATAAAATCTTGATCGTCCCCTCACCCCTGCTGCCTCATTTGTCGACTAGATGGCGTACCTTTGAAGCTGATCTATAGAGTGATTCTATTCACAAGGGGTCCCTGTAAGTGAATATATTTTTTCAATTTCACTTCCACGGCAGTCATGCTTAGAGAAATGGCCTATCCCAGCTTCCATGCGGGTTTTTTAGAATAGACTGTGAAATATATGTACGTCGCCTTTATAAATATTTACGAACTCCGTTTCGTTTTGGTGTTCTTGTTTGTAAAACAAGTTATTATTATGAAACTTTTGTAAATATTCATGGAGATTAAAAATGTGAATTATATCACAGCGAGCGCGTGGAGTCGGCGGTCAACGTTGAAAGGATATGAAATATTATTTATATAATATTCGTATGTAACCAATTCTTATTGCTTTTCTGTATTTTTGTTTTTCTATAGTATATGTATTTTTAATGGAAATTAATTAATTAGACCCATTTGTATGTGTAGATTTTCGATTTAACTGCTGTTGTAATATAGTTTATTAAAAAAACATAGCTAACAATGTTTTTAAATAAAGAGAAAGTGGAAAAAAGTGATATATCACTAGATTCTCTCTGCCCATATAAAAAATTGTAGAGTGCAAATTGGTTCAGAAATATCTTAAAGGTTTTGATTATCCGGCAATTTTCATACAACATGCAATAAAAACATAACTTGAATCTTATTTTTTTTCTTTGCCACAAGGGACCGTAGACCTGAACATTTGATATTAATTTCAGCTTGATTTGATGCATTTGATATTAATTTCAGCAGACCACTACACGAACTTCAGATAAATGGTTTTGACAGACGGACAGATGGGTAATAAAGTGATTCTTTAAGGGTTTCGTTATTCCTTTCAAGGTTTTGAGGTACGAAACTCTAAAAAATTAGGGCAAGAAATATATAACTATTTTTATATAGATATTAAACGTGTAACCGCTAATATAACAAACACCTATCACTTTTCAATATATTTATTTTATTGTGATACATATTTAGTTAAATTATTATTTCATTTCTTCCTCTGACACCAAGACAAAAAGCTCAACGTTGAGTTCCGCCACTCAATACACAATGCCTCAAAAAATTCAATAGAAAGTGGGGGACGGAGTGTTGTAACAGTATGTATCTTGGGTATAATTATAATTAAAAAAAAATATGCATGGCAATACACATAAATATCATAGATAAGTATGAATAATACAATCTATATATTTTTAACATCAAATTAATCTAGACTAGTTCATAGTATTGTCGTCCCGAGTGTCGCAACCGTCGTTTCATGTACCTTGCGCTTTCTTCCTTTTATTATAACTAACAATACTGGACAGATATAATGGAGAGGAAGATAAGATGCGCTCTTAGCTTTTCTTTGGAAGAGCTTCGAGTTATGACAAAGTAATATCGTCGAGTTTAAGTTATTTATATAAATTTCTGATGGTGTTCTATAAAAATCATGTGTTGCAAATCTTAACACTGTTACTTCTGAATCTCTAAAAGATTTTGTGTTATTCACGATTACAACGATTAAAAGTTCTAAACACTAGACACATCGCGAGTATTTATTAAAAAGTATTTTTAAAAGCGTTCGTTGAATCAGTTACGGTGCCTTAACGTTAGGTTCCCTCTACCTACCCTTATGTATACAGGATAGAGCGTAAAGCAGATTTTTTTATTTACTTAAAATAAATTTTCGTTTATTTAAAAAGATTCAACTTACTACAGTATTACAATTTAAATTTAATAGGCACAAATATGACTCGGAAAGCTCATACAAGTGGCGTTCATTTAAATACCTGCGGGTAGATTTGCAATTAAAATACCGTTAACAAAATCGCGACGTTTGAGGTTAATTTACGTGAAGGATCTAGCTTGTAGAGTTTGTTATTTAAATATTAGAGTGCTTTGTGTCTAACATTAACATATTGATACTTTGTAGACAACCTATAAAAAATCGAATTTAGCGAGATTTTTTTTATATGTTTTCTAAAGAGGCCAGTTGTGGCGCGGCGGCACGACATGACAGTAAAACAGACTGGTTGTGGGTTCGATCCCCACTCGAGGAGATAAAATATTTACTTAAATTTATAATTCCAATTCTTCGCCCTGGTGTCGAGGTTAAGCGCGGCGTTGAGTTCTGCCACTCAACACGCAGTGCCTCCAGAATTCGGCAGAAAGTGGGGAACGGAGTGTTATAACACAAGTTCCGCTCTGCCTACCCCGCTGTGTGCGGGATATAGCGTGAAACTGATGTTTTCTAAAATGTTTTTGTTTCCTAAGTGTGAAATAACACTTTAAAGATGTGAAAAATCTTAACATATTGAGTTAAAATCGCAATTAGGTTTGATGATAAACAGATCGACAGATCAGTTGGATAAACAGATTGTATACACATAGATCCGTAGCGCAAGGGCACAAGTGAATGAATGTAAACGTGACAGGTTATAAAATGTGGAAAAGAGTGTCTTAACACTAGGCCTATCCTGTGTGCGGGATACAGCCTGAAGAAAAAAATATAAATACATCCACATATAAATATTTACTAACAACTTGTTTTGCATGGACTTATAAGAGTCCACACTATTCTTATAATATCGCAAGTTAAAAAAAATCTACTGGACCGAATTTCTATTGGGTATGTCTTCAAAATTAATTAAAACCTTTGTCCTGACCAGGCACTATACTAACTTATTTATAGTAGCCTGTTTTGTTTTATTATTGGACAAAGGCCTGTACCATTTTTTCCACTCTTGACTATTTTGTGCTATTCGTGGCAAGTAGCTAGTCTAGCTAATAGTGGGCGTTAGTTTCGCCACTCAACACGCAATGCCCCCAGAATTCGGCGGAAAGTGGGAAGCGGAGTGTTTCAACACTGGGTTCTCCCTACAACCAGCTTTTTTATTTAAAGCTGAATATTGTCCATTAGGTTATTACATATCAATCGGTTTTTTTTTGTGTTTGCCTAAATAAATATGAAATATACGGTTGTATACGGTAAAAACGTTTTGTCCTGTCATGAGCATCACTCATCGAATACGACCGATATCAAAGGTTAATGATTTGGAAATCTTTCTGATAATCATACGCGATGATTTTTTTCTATTACGCTTGTAATATTTGGTTTGGTGAAGGTAAAAATTTAAAAAAAATCATAAAGTCAATAGAAGAAACCTTGTGTCTAGAAAAATATAAATCACAATACGAATATTATGAAAAGCAAATATTTTACATCAATATATATTTTAATGGTCATTTAAATTAAGAAATTACATTCCATAATCGAAAGGCCACGTAGTGGAGCACGAGCACAAGCATACTAGTGGTACTACATTTAGTGGAAAGTGGGAAACGAATGTGTCTTAATGGGAACGAAGTGTCTTAAGACTAGGTTCCCAGGTTCCCTCTGCCTTAGGTAGTTAAACAAGCTAAAAAATGTTACTACATAATTTACACTCCTTATTTTTAAAGCTGTATGCAGGAAGACAGCATAGTGAATCAACACTACTTCATTTTAGAATGTAAATTGAGAAGACTTCCGAAAACCTTGTGATTTATGGATTGCTAACAACAAGTATATACTATGCTACGAAACATTAACAACAGACAGTCTGTTTGACTTTCGTAATATGAGGTTTTCAACGGAATTGAGCAAATTTAGTTTTCTATACATCAAATAGAATGTTCTGGAAACATCTCGTCATCGTGACATGTAAATTTTAATATAAGATGTAATATTAATATTATTCTTGTAAGATTCAGATTAACCTTCTTACATAGGAGTTTTTAGGGAGTTTTTATTTTGCTTGCGCCATCAAAATAAATACTTAGTATTGAAACGCCTTCTGTAATAAAGGAGGTTATCATTTCGACTGTGTTTTTTTATGTTTGTTACTTCAGAGCTTTTGGCAGGGTGAAAACTGGTGCATCCCGTGTGGTCTCATTTTATTATTGACAATGGTATGTATGAAAAAAATACATAATTTTTAAATTTGCATTAGATATGGGAATGGGAATGAAATATTTATTTAAATTTATATATCCATTTTTTCGCTCTGGTGTCGAGGCAAAGAGCGGTGTTGAGTTCCGCCACTCGTCACACAATGCCTTCAAATTTCGTGGGGTGGGGAACGGAGTGTCTTAACACTAGGTTCCCTCTGCCTACCCTGCTATGAGCGGAATACAGCGTGAAGCTGACATTATATTTATTTTCAATATCAAATGAAACAAAACTGAATATTGTTTAACTGAATGTACAAAACAGATTGCGGGTGCAATGATAAATAACCACTTTGAAACACGAATACGTATTGGATAAACTAAGCGAGCTGCGCTAATGGACACGCGATAACTAAAAGCTTGTACACGTCACTCCGTAAGCTGTAGTATGTGGAGGTTTGGAGAATATATTTTTTTATTTTTGCTATGAATAAATAAATAAATAGAGATTTCTCTCTTCTTTTTAACCCTCGATGAAAATAGGGGGTGTAAGTTTGACGTGTCTGTGTATGTTAATTGTGTCTGTCTGTGGCATTATAGTTCTCAAACATTTATGAATTGATTTTGATGTGGTTTTTTATTTGTAAGTTAAAGACTTAATCAAGAGTATTTTAAAAATATGTTCTGCCATTTGAAAATGTTTAAATTTGTTCTTTTTTTGCTTAGTTTTCAGACCGTTTGCACGTTTTGACCGTTTGCGTCGGGGTGAATAGAAAATTTATATCAATATAAAATATTTTTGTTCAATTCAATTGCTCTGAAACAACTATTTCATTGAATTGGCTAAAATTTTACTTTATAATATATAGATATTGTCTTTAAATGATAATAGTTACTACAAAACTAAAGTAAATCACGTTAATAAATTAACAAAAATGATAATCAACTAAAAGATTCTTAATGAAAAAGATTCAATTGAATATTTTATTTTGGTCACGTATCACTGTTGACATGACAATATAGACACATTACTAATAAGACTGCTCTATATGGTTGTATTCACTAATAAAAAGAATTATAGACTTTCTTTCCCTCTGTTTACTTGGCTATATGCGGGATCCGGCGTGAAACAAAAGCGTGCAAGCAGCGTGAAATAAAATTTTACATTCAAAACCAAGAATACATCGTTTTTGTTTATATTTTTCGGTGAACTACTTTATGTCTGTATATATGTATATTACTCTGAAGTGCCTCTGAGGCTTTTTCGAAAGTCACATAAGCGTCTGAAAATGGTTTTAGATCGAATAGAAAATAGATTTTATAATTTACTTCATTAAACAATATTTTATATTTCGTGTATGGCGTGCTTTAAGAATATTGTCCTTTTCTTTTTTTTTCTCAGCTTCACGCTATATCCCTATCCCACATGTACTCCACTCCACTCCTCATTTTTCACCGAATTCTGGAAACATTGTGTGTTGAGTGGCGGAACTCAACGCTGCGTTTTGCTTTTACACCACAGCGAAGAAATGAAAACAATAAATATTTCATTTCTTCGAGAGGGAATCGAGCCCACAACTATTGCGTTTACAGTGACACTTTTATGCCACTGCGTCACGACTGGCCTCAAAAATTTTGTTCCTTCCATTATTAATATATAATAAACACTCTAACATTTTACGGCCTTGATTTTTACCTGAAGCAAAACTTCGTCAGGAGATTACAGCGTGCACCTTTTTCGTAAATAATTGATTTTCTCATTACGTAGGGAACAACAACAACAAAAGAGAATACTTTACACGGCCACCAACCAGCTTAGGCAAATTAAGATGTAGTGGATTTGTGTTGAAATTATAAATTCTTATTCAGAATTTTGTAAATGTATTATTTAATTTGCAAAAGATGATTCATCAGTGTCAACCATTTTCTTTGAAAATGATTGTTTTGTTAAGAAAATATTGAATTAATTTGGTAAAGAGGCCAGTCGTGGCGCAGTGGCATAAAGTGAGACTGTAAAATCGACTGGTTGTGGGTTCGATTCTCACTCGAGGAAATTAAATATTTACTTACGTTTATATTTTCATTTCTTCGCTCTGGCTTCGTCTCCAGAACTTGGTGAAAAATGTGGAACGGTGTGTCTTAACACCAGGTTCCCTTTGCCCTGCTGTGTGCGGGATACAGCGTGAAGCTGAATTTGGTAAATAATATTGGCGTGGGTAAAGTTTGTTACGAATATTAGACTTTCTTATTTTAGAGATACTGTCAATTCATTCAAATTACATTCTATTTTCAGATATTGATGTTTCTATAAATAAGGTCATCTACGTATACAATTGACCAAAATTTTGAAATTACAATATTAAAATAATATTAATAGTACTTTAAATATATATATTGGTAAATTTATACGGAAAGTATATTTACAAACGTAGTTTGCATCTCCCGCAAAATTTAAAAAAGTGTAGATACGGCATTGTTGCACCAAATGAGTGACATTATTTATATATTCAAATTAATTAAGAATTTTAAAACAATTTAATAATATTTTTTTAAGAAATATTATTAGATAGAAAAACTGGATAATAAAGTAAAATATATCATATATTTTTCCGATTTTGTGAATGTTTATAAGGTGATATTTAACTGAATTTTATTTTATGTTTGTTTCAGATACATTTAATTAATACAAAATTCGATTCGATTGTATACCAGTGAAGTGTACGTTACTTTCAACACTGGATTATACTCTATTCCAATAAGGTGAGCGAAATTTGATTAATATTATAAAAAAGTATATACTTATACATGTCAAATCTTAGGTGTTACACCAAAAAAAAAAATAATTTTATTTTTCTATATTTCATTTTTCATCTTTAATAATTAAACTTTTTTTATCTTTATTAATAAAACACATAAATATATTATTTATAACATTCTTAAGATGGACGGAAAATATAAAGAGAAAAAATATTCAATAACAATATTAAAAAAGATTAATAAATTGACAACAAAAATAAAAAAAAAACAGTCATGCTTAAGTTGAACTCGCCCACTGTGGCTTCCGTACCAATTTCAGAACTATATGTCAACAGGAAGAGCAACTTATATTTATATATGCTACCATTATGTATGAAATGAACTAGAAATAATAAAATTGTAATGTCTTTTTTTCTATGAAATAATAATTAATATTTTCTTTTTGGATTTATTTAGTTTTAAGTTCTCATCATAGTTCCTTTCTCGTTAGTAGTAAGTAAGCTCTCACTTCACGCGGCGAATTTTATACGAAATGCATTAAAATCTCTTAGTTCATTAACTAAGTATCTTTTGGTTGTGTCGACTTAGAATCATGATTTTACGTGGTTAAAGAGTCTATAAGTCTGAATATTTGGTATTAACTTCAGCTTAATACCTTAATGCAATCTCCAGATAAATTGACTTGACAGACGGGCAGGCGGGCAACAAAATGATCCTATAAGGGTTTCATTTTTATCTTTTGCGGTACGGAACCATAAAAACGACACAAACTTAAATAAAAGTATAGCTTCAAAGTAAAAAAAATGAAAAATAATAAATGAAGTTACTGATACTTTCATACGTTGTCATACTTGGATACTATTTAAAATCCGTTATTTTGAAATCGATTCCAACATAGGTATTTTTTTTAATTTAATTATTTCGGTCTATTCGATTTCCACTCGAAGAACATTAAACATTTAATATTATCATTTTCTCGCTCTGGTAACGAGGGAAAGCGCGATATTGAGTTCCGCCACTCAACACATCAAATCTAGTATCTACAGAATTTGTTAAAAAGTGAAGAACTTTTCTTAACATTAGGTTCCCAAATATAGCGTGAAACTAAGAAAAAATACCTTCACGAGAGAGTATCGATCATCTCAGAAATATTAATAATCTATGCCACACATCCCTGTTATAAGTAAACAGTGTTGGTTGCGTGCAAACTAAGGTCCACCATTAATGCGATTACGATCGCCTATAGCATGAATAAGGCGGTCCGCTGACAAAAGTGTATTGTCTACTTTATAATCGCAACGGAACGGAACGGAACTGTGAGATAAGATTGGAACGGAATAGATACTATGGTCGTCCCAGTTTACACCCGTTGGTTGTGGAGGTTTCTTCAGTAAAAGAGAAGGATATAGCTGATTATTGCGTATACTTGAGGGTGCTTTCAGAGTGGTTCTTTTTTTGATTTGGGTGTAATTTTTGTGAGATTTTAATTATTTATATATAGTTATATGAAGCGCGTACAAAATTAAACAAAGATAACATTACTACAAGTTTTTTTAACTTCCCGCTATATCCTATGTATAGAGTTAGGAGAGTTCATCAATTTTTGCCCAATTTTGGAGAGAATGTATTGAGTGACAAACTTCGTGCCTTACCTTCTTACTAGAACGAAAAAATTATAATAATTCATTCAACCGAGTGAACATCGAACCCCTAAATGTCGTGTTTTCCGCCAGGGCGGCTTCAAATGTACATTTTCTATGTAGAATAATTTTTCTCCTGTAATTTTTTATATATATGTATAAAATGTAACTTATAGAACTTTGCGGAATTAAGTCACTTTTTTGGTGCTTTGGTTGTTTTTCGACGTTAAGATTTGAAACTCCAATTAGAAAAATGTATTTAAATACAAAGTTACAAAATTGTGTGTTGTGTCAGTTATTTCCTGACTATTCTAAAAAGTAATGACTTTTATTATACTTACTACTTGACTTTTACATAGCATTCTATAAAGATACCGTCTTCCACATCGTCTGTGAGCAGCTTTACGCCGACAATAAGCAGTGTATTGTAAAGCTTTCTTGGCTAAATGAATGTGTTGTATTTCAAGCAGATGCTCGACTCGTCAGTGAATAATGCGCAAAACGCTCGAACAGTCCGTTTGGATCGTAAATCGTGGTATGAGTAAAGATTCCGTTTAAAGGAAGTATTTAGAAAAATATACGAAAATGTAGGTGGCTTGTATTGTCTAAACAATTTTTTAACAGAACAGCGGGTTTGTTTTGATCTTCAATATTTTTCTTATTTTATAAGATTCGGTGTAAAGAATAAGATAAAATCTTATTTGATTTTCTTTTTTCTTCGGGCAGAGCGATTACCTATTGCAATGATTATTAATTTTATTAAAATATATAAAAGCCACGCCTGTAGGTGTATAGTGATATCTATATTTATAAATACGTAGAATACTGCAGGGGCACAAGCTTTATTAGAATATGTACCTTAGGGACAATGTAGTAAAATAAATAAAAAAAAATAAAGAATAATAATATGTATAGCAGTTATACATAAATAGGGTAGTCAATTATGAATAATACAATCAATATATTTTAATATAATATTGATACATAGTAGTTTTTGTATGGACGACCCGAGTGTCGCAACCGGCGTCTGGTATACGGAGTATTTTTGTCATCACCACTTTAAATGTAAGCACAGTTTTAACGACTCTATAAAAGCCTAATACAATTAAAATAAGAGATTGGGCGAAAAATTAAGAAGTTATTTTTTCAAACAATAAAATTATCTTTGTAAAATAAAACTCCATTTGTTAAGAATGACGCACACAGACACAAGCCTATCTAAGCGATAACGCCGCACACCAGTAATTCTCGAAATCGAGTAGCAAGTATTGGTGGTGATGTTAAACGTAGTTTAGGTTTATTATAGAATATAGATAATTACGTAAAATAGTACGAGAGATATCAATCCATTTTCGTTCTGATATGTTTTTTAAGAATGAAAGTGGCAGATCAGTAATATTTAGTAGTATTTTTGTTAAATCAAAGTCAAATAAAGTCAAATACTAGATAAAAATTGTAAAATGAAAAAACATCTTACGTCTACACTGTTGAATCTTGATATATTTTTTTAAATATGGCTTTGGAATATTTTATTCTATTTGCTGCTCCCGTACAAGAAGACGACGATTCCACCCTCTATACATACATGGGTAGCAGACGAAATGGCAGCGATCGAGTCCTACAGTAACTCTTAAGTATTCCGGTACTAATAAATATGATACGCTGAAAGTAAACGTCGTACTAAATATATAATAAATATAATGTTCGAAACCTATAATGATAGGATTTTTTAGTATCTAATTTCCTATAAAGGCAAAATTTGTGTTGGGGCAACACATATTGTAGATCAAAGTGAGATTTGACCAATATTACAATATTGGATGTTGCTTATCGTCGCGGAGGCTGACGTGATGGGCTTATGTGAACTGTTATAGCGACGTTAAGTTAGTATGTCATGACTGAAGCGGTCTCGCGGTGCTTTCGCGGTGCTTAAGCTATGCTTGTATGGCATTGGGCGTTGATATATATAAATCAGCTTCACGCTGTATCCCGCACACAGCAGGGTAGGCAGAGGGAACCTAGTGTTAAGACGCTCCGTTCCCCACTTTCTGCCGTATTCTGGAGGCATTGCGTGTTGAGTGGCAGAACTCAACGCCGCGCTTAACCTCGACACCAGAGCGAAGAAATGGAAATATAAATTTAAGTAAATATTTCAACTCCTCGAGTAGGGATCGAACCCGCAACCAGTCGGTTTTACAGTCACACTTCGTGCCGCTGCGCCACGACTGGCCTCAAATGTACGGTACGGGTAAGGTTGATATATATGTTTACCATTTTTGCTCTACGCCTAAGGACATAAGTATACCTGTATAATTAGGTGGATGATGATATTTTATGTTCTAATATCTGTATCTAGTAGAGTCTGCCTATGGGTCTAATACATTATTTGAATGCAAAAAACACTATAGATACGAGTGCGGAGTGTGTGCCGTGCGTTTATTCGGCAGCGGTGCGGTAGTTCGCTCGAACCGACTATATTCATCTCACAAATCAATCACCAACCTAATATAATTTATTAGTTTTTTTTTCTTGTTACATAATAGACTATAATAGTTATGTAAGCAATTAATTTTAGTTATGAAACTGTCCCTAATCATGTCGTGGCAGCTTTTAAGTAAAACACTAAGCCAATAGTTTTTAAGACGTGATTGTAATATACTTATTTAGAAAAATACTTATTTAGAAAACGTATAAAAATTTGAACGCAGCGGGACTCGAACCTGCGCCTCCTGGAAACCGACCAGGCGCTCTGACCACTAAGCCATGCGTTCTCGCCAAGCTACGTCGAAATTTTTATACGTTTGTTACAACTTATTTATGTTGTTAGCATCTCTGTAGGGAGATTTTTACAAATTTCCGCTACCCAAAGATAATTACTAAGTATTATCGTTTGGCAAGAGAGAAACTATTTCTTTCCTAAGTGTGGAATAACACTTTAAAAATGTTTAAAAATGATTGTAATATTTGATTAAATGTATGTTTTGTTAGTTGTCCTTAATAAATAAAATAATAAAATAAAATAATAATCTTAATATATACATCAACGTAACAAGTAGCTACAGAAATATGCAACACAAACTTCCCAGAGGGCTAACGAGTACTCTTGCAGCGGCAATCTGGCATCTGGTGTATGGGCGGAGCTGTGCCCTTGCGCTTTTTTATATTTTTATTACAACTAACCTTATTGAACAGTAATAATGGAAAGGAAGATTGGGTGCACTCTTGGTTTTTCTTTGGAAGAGTTTTGAGTGTAATCAACGTAAGTTTGTCGAGATTTCAGTTACTTAAAAAAAGTTCTGATGGTAACTATTTTATTAGAAAAATATCTTCTGATGGCTGAATATAAAGTTCATGTATTAATTTGCTATTAAACTTTCTTAACTCTGTTACTTCTGAATTTCAAAAAAATCTAACCACTAGACACATCATGAGCCAAAATATTACTTATTAAATAATATTTTAAAGTTTGTTTCGCGAATTAGTTAGAGCATGAGACTGTAAAATATTTAGTATTTTCCTCGTTCTGGTAGCGAGGGAAAGCGCGGCGTTGAGTTCCGACATTTAACGCTCAATCCTTCGAAGATTTAGCGGAGAGTGGGGAGAAGTCTTAATAGGGACGGAGCGGTTTTTTGGTTCCCAGGTCTCCTTTATCTACCATGTGCGGGAAAAAAGCGCGGCGTTGAGACATCGTGAAGCTAAAAATATATAGATATATTGCTTTGTATTCATAACTACATGTATACTAAAATACATGCTAAGTTTTATCCAGCACTACTTTAACGTATAATGTACCTAACATTATCTAAATCCACAAATCAATCAAATAAAAATTTAATTTATTTTTTTTTACTTTATATTTTAGTTCTCGTTCCAAGCGCTACCAAATTAACTTAACTTAACTTATTATAAAATAATTCCCTAACTTTTCTAACATATTAAAAAAGAAAAACAAAAGTATGCTACCGACTTTCAGTTCTTGTGGACTTACCTACTTACTTACCTTCATATGAAAAAACTTGTGAATGTTCGAAATTCCAAGCAACTTGTACTGAGTTAAGTGCCCTACAAGACCTAAATAGGTATGTAATTTAGTTTTTTCCTGAAACATTTATTTTACTAGCAGTTTTTTTTTATTACGTTTTAATTTAATTTTTTACATGTATTTTTTTTATTTCACGCTGTATCCCGCGTACGCAGGATAGATAGACGGAATCAAGTGTTTAGAAACTCCGTTCCCCACTTTTCGCCGAATTCTGGAGAAATTGGTGGAACTCAATGTCGCGCTTTGCCTAGATACCGGAGCGAGGAAATGAAGATATCATTTCCTCGAATAGGAATCGAACCCACAATCTTGCCACGGTTTTGCTACTGCGCCACAATGGCCTTAATTATTTATAAATATCATATACTTATAATATTTTAAAAATTGTTAAGACTATAGCGGTTTTTGTGATTTACGCTATTTAATAATATTTTATATTTTTAATTGTGGAATGAAATTAAAGTTCCAGAATATTATGGAAAAATAGTCCAAATTTATTTAACAGTAAAGAAGATACACAAAAGAATAATTTTACACACTCACAGAAGGAAAGAAAGAATTTTAAAGAAATAGTAAAAGAAACAGATAAGCGAAACAGATACGTATTAGCAAGAAGATAAGGCTTAAAATTGAATACAAGCAATGAGTACAATATTTAAACAAGTGAACGTCGCAAGCGATAGTAGCCGACTCTTTACTCGTAGCTAGCAAGCAGGCTACGTCACGCACAGCAAAAAAACTCGAAACAAGTTTGTCATGCGAATGCGCTGCGTGCGGATGAATTATAATAAATATAAATATTAACAATTTAGTTTTAAGTAAATTTGAAAATAGAATGTAGTGCAAGAATATAATGTAAATATAGAATAATATAGTTTTAGTAATTATTATAATTATTAATTAATTTTGTTAAAATATAATATTCACTACAGTACTCCCCCCCAGAGACCTGGTTAAGGGCGATAGTAGTCTGGAAATCTAACTGTTCTGCCGCTTCGTGTCCGCTTTTCAGGTTTCTGCTCCACATCAGACTGAGAGATTGCCTTTGGTGCAGTAACTGGTCGGTTTAATACAGGAACGGCCTCTCGCGTAACATATGCGGGCTTGAGCCTGTCCACACTCACGTTGTTAGGCTTACCAGATATGTCTATCTGAAAATATTTAGGCGTCCTTTTAAGAACCTTGTACGGGCCTGCATATGGTGGTTCCAGTGGCTTGCGGACGTGGTCCTGCCGTAAAAAAACATGTGTCGAGTCTGCAAGGTCGGCCGGCATATGAAAAGGACCTGTCCTATGCCATGACGTGGGCTTCGGCGAGAGTCGTGCCATACTGGCACGAAGACGAGTAACCAGATTTGTGATATCACCTGTCTTGTAATCTTCAGAGGGTGCGAGAAATTGTCCTGGAAGACGAAGGGGCTCCCCGTAGACCAGCTCAGCTGCTGAAGCCTGAATGTCGTCCTTCCAGGCGCTACGGATGCCCAGCAGCACTAACGGAAGTGCTTCCGTCCAGGTTGAAGAGGGATGGCACATGATAGCTGCTTTTAGCTGCCGATGGAGTCTCTCGATCAAGCCGTTGGAAGCTGGGTGATATGAAGTGGTCCTAAAATGATGTGCACCAATCATGGCTGATAGTGCCTTGAAGAGATGCGACTCGAATTGACGTCCCCTATCGGTTGTAATTCGAAGAGGGCAACCAAATCTTGCTATCCAACCAGAGAGAAGGGCGGCAGCACAGGAATCAGCTGTGATGTCTTTGAGTGGGTATGCCTCAGGCCATCGTGTGAAACGATCGATGACTGTAAGGCAATACCTGAAATCAGACGAAATAGTTAAAGGTCCGACGATGTCGAGGTGGATGTGTGCAAACCTCGACGTAGGAGTTGGGATTGAGGATAAGGGAGCAAGGGTATGACGGTGAACTTTGCTCTTTTGACAAAGTATACACTCTCGTGTCCACTCTCTACAGTCCTTGCGAATCCCTGGCCATACAAATCTTTGTGTTACCAGCCGCACTGTAGCTGTCCTACCAGGATGGCTCAAGCTGTGTAACGCTTCAAAAACTTGTCGGCGAAATTTCTCAGTAATGAACGGGCGTGGAGAAGACATTGATACGTCACAGTAGATCTTCTGGTTAGAGTCTGGCAAGTCTACCTTAACCAGTTTTAACGATGAGCCTTTTTGAAGCAGACCTAGCAGTTCAGGATCAGTATCTTGAGCAAGTGCCAGAGCCTGGTAATCAATAGAACGACTCACCTCTTCCAGTCGTGACAGTGTATCAGCCACTACGTTCAAACGTCCTGGTAAGTATTGAATAATGGTTGTAAACTGTGAAATATAGTCAAAGTACCGATATTGGCGCGGTGAGCATTTCTCCCTATTAATGTTGAATGCATAGGTGAGAGGTTTATGATCAGTGTGAATCACGAAGTTTCTAGCCTCAACCATGTGTCGAAAATATTTAATGGCTTCATAAATAGCTAAAAGCTCTCGGTCGTAAGGACTATACTTCTTTTGTGCAGATGTTAGTTTTTTAGAAAAGAAACCAAGAGGTTGCCATACGTTGTTGACACGTTGTTGAAGTACTGCTCCAATACCGACAGCAGATGCATCAGTGGCAATAGCTAGCTCTGCAGATGGATCTGGATGAGCTAATAACGTGGCTTGAGATAAACAAGTCTTACATTTATCAAAAGCTTCCATCATCTCAGGTGTCATTGTGATCGGCCTAGCTCCTTTCATCTTGGGTCCTAAAAGCGCAGAGTCTAATGGTGCTTGAATGTTTGCGGCGCCGGGAATAAAACGACGATAAAAGTTAAACATACCAAGGAAACGTCTTAATTCCTTAGCAGTTTTAGGCACGCTGCACTCTTGTATGCTCTTTACGTTCGTTTCTAAAGGTTGAGTCCCAGAACCTGACACTAGGTAACCAAGAAATTTTACCTGTCGCTGCCCGAAGACACATTTGGATGTGTTTATCAAAACACCATACTCCTTGAGCCTGGTGAAGAGTAGTCTGATATGGCGCTGATGTTGCTCTTCAGAACTGGAAAATACCAAAATGTCGTCTAAGTAACCAAAACAAAACTCATCAAAGTCACGTAGTACTTCGTCCATGAACCTTTGAAAGGTTTGTGCTGCATTGCGCAGTCCAAAGGTCATGTACGGGAACTCAAAAAGTCCAAAAGGAGTTGTAATGGCTGTTTTGTGGATATCATCGACGTGTACCGGTATCTGATTGTACGCCTTAACCAAGTCGATCGTTGAAAATACTGAACAACCAGAGAGTTGGTAGGAAAAATCTTGAATGTGGCGTATAGGATACTTGTCAGGTACTGTGCGAGCATTGAGTGCTCTATAATCACCACATGGTCTACATCCATCGTCCTTCTTCTTAACTAAGTGCAGAGCAGAAGACCACGAACTGTTAGACGAGCGGGCAGTTCCCTGTGAGAGCATATCATCAAATTCTTTTTTGGCCGCTTTCAATCTAACTGGGTCTAAGCGACGAGGTCTACTGGTAACTGGTGGTCCGGGTATGGTTTTGATGTAATGTACAGTATTATGCTTAGGTAGGGAAGACGTACCTGATGGTCTCGTTACCTCTGGGAACTCATGAAGCAGCTGATGGTATTTTGATTCTCCCGAAATGGCTTTGACTGACGCAAGGTTATCGGAGATATTTTCTTTTAGTGCTTGCACTGACAGTGTAGTTGTTCCATCGACGAGGCGCTGATATCTGCAATCTACAAGAAGATTGTAAAATATCAGAAAATCTACGCCAATAATCGGTTTCGAAACATCAGCGATGGTAAATTTCCAGGTGAAAGTACGTCGCAGTCCTAGGTCCAAGTGTAATAATGTAGGACCATAAGTGTGAATGACTGTACCGTTGGCTGCCATAAGTTCATACTTCGTCTTGGTACAGGGCGCCTTGGTAGCCAACCGTGGAAAAACACAGAGATTAGAACCAGTATCTATGAGGAAAAGCATTTTTGAAATACGGTCGGTAATAAAAAGACGGCCTGTAGGTAAAGGGCAGACGTTGGCCGCTACTTCCGGCTGCCCAGAGAGTTTTCCGACTCTCCGTAAGTACATGGCTGTACACATTTCTTTGCGTTGGAACCAAATTTAAAATGGTACCAACATTTTTGGTGGGAAGTTAACTTCCAACGATGCCTGGAATGGCTCCGGGAACGTTTTCTAAATTTTGATGGTACCGAATTATGACGTACCTGGGTCGAGAGTTCAGATACCTGCTTGGTCAGGAGTTGGATCTGCTTGGCCATTTCTTCCAACATGGAGGGTGCAGGGGGTGTGGCCATCGCAGACGTGCTTGCGACTTGTGGTGATGAGGGTGCTATTTCGTGCACCTTGTCTGCCAGGTCAGCTAATTTTTCTATAGGTAGATCAGGCTGCGAAGCTATAACAGTTTGAACATTTTGTGGTAATCTACTTGACCATAATGTTTTTAAAAAATCTTTGGGGACAGACAAACCCGCAAGATCTTGTATGTATCGCAGAAACTGCGATGGCTTGCGATCACCTAGTTGCTCATGCCTCAGCAACTGCATCACTTTCTTTTCTTGAGACGCAGATAATCTTTTAATTAGCTGCGTTTTAAGAGTGACGTATTTATCCGTCTCGGGAGGAGAAATTATAATATCCTTCACTTCGACAGCAAATTGATTGTCCAACTGAGCGGCAACGTAATAAAATTTTGTAGCATCACTTGTTATATTAGATAAAGCAAACTGACCTTCAATTTGTGAAAACCAAAGGGCTGGTTCTTCCGGCCAGAATGGTGGAATACGCACGCCAATCCTACAAACGTTGGATGTAGTCGCGTCCTCCATCGTGTACTAGAGGTCACCTTGCAAAGGTCGTCAAAATGGCCTCTTGCTGTTTTTTTTCTTCTTGCCAGCAGAAAACGTAGATATTTAATGTAGTGTTCACTAATTTCGGGTTCACCAATATAGCGGTTTTTGTGATTTACGCTATTTAATAATATTTTATATTTTTAATTGTGGAATGAAATTAAAGTTCCAGAATATTATGGAAAAATAGTCCAAATTTATTTAACAGTAAAGAAGATACACAAAAGAATAATTTTACACACTCACAGAAGGAAAGAAAGAATTTTAAAGAAATAGTAAAAGAAACAGATAAGCGAAACAGATACGTATTAGCAAGAAGATAAGGCTTAAAATTGAATACAAGCAATGAGTACAATATTTAAACAAGTGAACGTCGCAAGCGATAGTAGCCGACTCTTTACTCGTAGCTAGCAAGCAGGCTACGTCACGCACAGCAAAAAAACTCGAAACAAGTTTGTCATGCGAATGCGCTGCGTGCGGATGAATTATAATAAATATAAATATTAACAATTTAGTTTTAAGTAAATTTGAAAATAGAATGTAGTGCAAGAATATAATGTAAATATAGAATAATATAGTTTTAGTAATTATTATAATTATTAATTAATTTTGTTAAAATATAATATTCACTACAAGACTGTAAATAAACAGTTTTAGTACAGTTCTGTTAGCTTAACAATATAAAAAAGCAATGTAATATATTATATTTTGAAAAAAAAAAGTGTGTTTCCTTAATTAAAATTACCATAATAACTGTAGTAGGTACTTAGTCTTACCTACAAATACTACAGTAACACTTAAAATGGGTCAAAATTACCGTAAAATAATCTTCAAAGTGACGAAAAGATACATTTGTGTATATTTCAACATTTTAATTTATACAAAATAACTTCTTAAATAGGATTTAAATATGACCTGAGACAGCGGATCCACCCAAGGCTGGCGCCACTTGAATTTGGCACTATGAACCATTTCAAATTCAAATAGTTCCTGTGTATTTTGAACGGCTAAAATCTCTTCTTGTTAAGTGCAGTAGTCAAAGCAAAATTTGTACATCACCGAGTCCGTAACATAGTAGGTACCTAATACATATAATATCTTTATTTTAATAATGTAATTTAAGTAACAAATTCTTTATACGTAAGTCTATTTACAAAAAAAAATATTTCATAATTTATGATTTTTGATAGATAAAGATCAAAATCAGTTTCACGCTGTATCCCGCACACAGCAGGGTAGGCAGAGAAAACCTAGTTAAGACAATGTTAGGACCGAATACGGCGTTCTTTTACGTCGATATTAGTGCGAAGAAATATGAAAATATAAATTTAAATGAAAATTTCATTTCTTCGAGTGAGGATCGAACTCAAAACTAGTCACGGTTACAGTCAGACACTTGTGCCACTACGCCACGACACGACGAAATATATAGATTTATACACACTTTTATAGGATTCGAACCCATAACTTTATTAGTCACGTACAGAGTAAAAGTCAATGGACATCAAATTTATCGTTCCATTGCCCTTGCTATTTGTAGAACCATATCAGCATTTCTAAGAAGGCATGTAACCTATATACGGAAACATCCATAGACTAAATCAGCTTCACGCTGTATCCCGCTTACAGCAGGGTAGTCAGAGGGCACCTAGTGTTAAGACACTCCGTTCGCCACTTCCCTTCGAATCTTTCGAGGCATTGCGTATTGAGTGGCGAAACTCAACTACGGGCTTTTGCCTTTTTGCCAGAGCGAAGAAATGAAAATATTGATAAATAATAATTCATACCCTCAAGTGGGTATCGAACCCACAACCACACCTTATACCCCTGCGCCACGACGGCCTTATAGAAATACTGGATCTTGGAACAATCGATTGATAGACACGAGTACAGCTATACCTCTAAAATAATACTATATTTCTTAACAAATCTCCAGAACTCTTGTATGAGACGGACTCTATTTTTGGAGCAAACAAACCGATCGTACTGAGATCAAAACAAGTTTAAGATCGGAATTTCGCATCGGAATTCTCATTTGGTCGTTATATAGACAGACGTTGTAATATAAAGCCGTTGTAATATTTACATTTATATAAACAAACATGTAAAGTATCCGATGATACTCTTAATCATTTTCACAGTGTTGCATAATATTTTGTAAAGATAAATATGCAAAATAAATAAAAAATAAATAGATTAGTACGTAGAGTTTTCCTGAAACTTTCATTGATATAGAAAATTATAATAAAAATTATTTCTCTTTTATTGCGGTGTTCAGTCCTGTCACTTAATACGCAATGCTTCCAGAATTCGGCAGAAAGTGGGAAACGGAGTGTTTTAACACTAAGTTCCATCTGCCTACCCTGCTGTATGCGGGATACAGCGTGAAGCTGATTTTTATTTATTTCTCTTTTACTTTTCAGCAACTTTAAAAATATTGGTTATTAGATAAATAATAGATAGTTCCCGCCCGTCCGTCCCGTCCTTCATTAATTAACGACGGAACCTAACTTCATCCTGCAGTTTACCTATCTCTACTGGGGAAATAGTTAAGAACCGCCATTCATGTTTTGTTAATTTAATTTTATCTTAATTTAGTGAATACAATACTATTTAGGTGTATTTATAATTACATTTAAACTCATATTCATATGTGAGGCCAGTCATGGCGCTGGCGCACAAAGTGTGACTGTAAAACCGACTGTTTGTGGGTTCGATCCCAACTCGACAATATGAAATTTGTGGAGGCAAAGCGCAGCGTTGAGTTCTGCCACTCAACACGCAATGCCTCCAGAATTCGGCAGAACGTGGGGAACGGTCTTAATACTAGGTTCCCTCTGCCTATCCTGCTGTGTGTGGGATACAGCGTGAAGCTGATTTTATCATATTAAAAAAATGCTGTAATATAGAAAATGGGCTTAACAATCGTGGTATATAAACTTTTTTAAGAATTCCTAACCTTAGGCTCCCTAGGCTATACGAGTTAAAGCATGAAGAGGATTTTTGTTTATCATTCCATTTAAATAGGTCAGCTTATAGTGTGGAAGTATTTAAAATACCCATCACTACTCACATTCACTAGCAGTTGAAATGAATAGCTAGTCCATTGTAAAAAATTGTAGATATCAATTATGCCTTTTAATATACATGTACATAGATGCTAATATTAAAATAAAAATCTACTATATTTTTCTCTTATTTTTTACTCCATCATGGACTAGTATCTATCAGAAATGCATCGATATTCAACTTTTGCTTAAATTATAATTTTTTTTTAAATATTATTTTTATTTTTAATTGGCCTACACACAAAATATGAAGAAATAAATAGATTTTGAATACACAATCAGCTTTTCCGCATTTACCAGTATAAGCAGAAAAAATCTAGTGTTAAGACACTACGTTCCCAATTTCTCGCTCAGTTTCCTCACCTACTTTAGGTGTAGAGTGGCGTAACTAAATGCCTTAATTGCCATTTCACATTTTTAACAAACATTAAACAGTTTTTGTTCAATATCTCGATGAAAGTTGATACACAATTTGTATTATCGTTCTTCACGCTGTATCCCGCAAACAGCAGAGTAGGCAGAGGGAACCTCTGTTGTGAGTTCTGAAGGCATTACGTGTTGAGTGGCGGAATTCAACGCCGCGATTTTGCCTTGACGCCAGAGCGAATAAATGAAAATATAAATGTAAATAAATATTTCATATCCTCGAGTGGGGATCGAACTCACAATCAGTCGATTTTACAGTCACACTTTGTGCCTCTGCGCCACGACATAAAATGTGGTTAGAGATAGAGATACGCGAAACTAATTTTCTCCTTCGCATCTGCAATATAAAGTATGAAATTTTAGGTATTGAAAATTCAGCCAAATAGCTGTGATACGAGTCCCATTCAGCGTGGCTTATAAAGGGCGGCTCGGATTTGCCGTACCAGATATATTTTTGAATACCTCTCCCGAGAATACAGTCCCGATACCGAGTTAATATTTGATATTATGTTTGGATTTAATATATTTTGTAACGTGTTTAGGTAACGTTTGTTTATAGTTTTTTTTTAACACACTGAATCCCGCATTCAACAGAGTAGGCTGAGAGAACTTAGTGTTAAGACACTCCGTACCCCATTTTCCATCGAGTCCGGATATTGTGTGTTGAGAGCGGAACTCAACGCTGTGCTTTGCTAATACTAGGGCGAAGAATTAAAATATAAATTTAAATAAATATTTCATTTCAGTCGTGGCGCAGCGGCATGAGGTGTGACTGTAAAACCGACTGGTTGTGGGTTCGATCCCCACTCGAGGAGATGAAATATTTAATTAAATTTACATTTCCATTTCTTCGCTCTGGTGTCGAGGACAAGCGCGGCATTGAGTTCTGCCACTCAACACGCAATGCCTTCAGAATTCGGCAGAAAGTGGGAAACGGAGTGTCTTAATACTAGGCTCCTTTGCCTACCCTGCAGTGTGCGGGATACAGCGTGATAAAAAAAAAAATATTCTTTTTTACATGTATTGTGCTACAACACCAGATAAGTTGAAGCAGATAAGTTTGTCCTTTGTTTTCCATTCACGTTCACGAAATGTTGACATAATTCAACGTTGTATATCTTCTTAATGGAATATATTAAAATGTAAACATCGAGTACATTTAGCCTTAGAGTAAGTTTCTTATAATAATCAACATTTTTTTTACTTAATTTCGAACAAGCGTATAAAAATTTCGACGATCGATTCGTTTTTAGCTAGCCTGATAAGAACGTATAGTTTAGTCAGAGAGCCTGGTCGGTTTCCAGGTGGCACGGGTTCGAGTCCGCTAAATTTTTTATGGATTTCGAATTCTCTGTAGCTCTATTTATGTGTTACTTTTTGTTATATTTTTATTTTGGTCACAATAAAAATCAACAAAAAAAAACTAACCACGGCGAAAATAAAAATCTCATTAGAAAAATATTATAAGAGTTCATCTAGTTGTATTTAAATTTGATTTTTAGTGTTCCATGTTTCAAAAGTGAAAGATATAATCACTTTGTTCGGTACGTCACTGGTGGGCAATTCAGACTCACACTTGATCGATTTTTTTTAAATATAACACTAATTAAGAACACTTATTTACGCTGTATCCCACTCACAGCAGGGTAGGGAGAGGGAACCTAGTGCTAAGACACTCCGTTCCCCACTTTCTGCCGAATTCTGGAGGCATTGTGTGTTGAGTGGCAGATCTCAACGCCGCGCTTAGCCATGACACCAGAGCGAAGAAATGAAAATATAAATTTAAGTTCATATTTCATATCCTCGAGTGGGGATCGAACCCACAACCCGACTGGTTGTGGGATTTTACAGTCACACTTCGTGCCCCTGCGTTACGACTGGCCTCGACTTATTTAAAGGTTATATATTATAAGGTTATATATTGTGATATTAGTAGCAATCGTTTTTTTAATAAAGAATCTTTTCATTGTTCCACTTGAGCAAGTCGATTCATATTCACAAATGTCTAATTACATTATTTTAGTAATCAATTATCAGATAAGTTTCAATGGATCGCCAAACAAAAGAGACAAAGCAAAATCTTTCAGTTTTTTTTCCAGTACTTTGAAGAATATTTTTTCAAGAGCAACTTCTTTTAGAAAGTAAAACTTGTGTTTTACTTTCTAAAAGAAGTTGCGAAGGTAAAACTTTAAAACTTAAACTATTTCTATTGCTGCCACTAGATCATTCTAAAATTTCAAATAACGACAATATCAGCCACTTCAATTGATACTTTATCTATTAGTTATAGTTATAATAGAGGCGGATAACGTTGTGACGTTATTAGCAGGTGGTAAAAGCAGTTCTTAACGTCTACCAAAATAAATCAGCTTCACGCTGTATCCCGCACATAGCAGGGTAGGCAGAGGGAACCTAGTATAAGACACTTTCTGCTGAATTCTGGAGACATTGCGTGTTAAGTGGCAGAACTGAACGCCGCGCTTTGCCTCGACACCGGCGAAGAAAGGGAAATATAAATTTAAGTAAATATTTCATCTCCTCGAATGGGGATCGAACCCACAACCAGTCCAGGTTTTACAGTCACACTTTGTGCCCCTGCGCCACGACTGGCCTCATCATTATGATTAAATATATATAACTGTTTTAAAGGCAACAAAGGTTAAACTTTCGTAATTTTATACGTCGAATCACTTTAGTCGTTAATAAATAATATATTCTTGTTTCAATAATTGTATATACTATTACATTATATTTGTGTGAATTAAATAATGCACCTCATTACTTTCATTTAATTATTAAATCGGCTTCACGCTGTTTCCCGATCACAGCAGGGTAGGCGGAGGTAACCTAGTGTTCAGACACTCTATTTTCCACTTTCTATCGAATTCTAGAGACAATGCATGTTAAATAGCGGAACGCCGCGCTTTGCCTCTACAACAGAGTGAAAAAATTAAAATAGAAATTAAAATAAATATTTAATTTCCTCGAGGAGGGGTCGAACCTACAGCCTGTCGCGTTTACTATCACATTTTGTGCTCCTGCGACATGACTGACCTCAAATCTATATGTAAATGTAAAATATAATTCATTTTACCATAAAAGCTTATAGAGAGATTGTGAAATTGGAACACGATTTTACCCTTGGCTTCAACTTGGCTTCATTTGATATCTTATATTTACTTCATGGTAACACAAAATATTATTATATTTATAGTCTAAATATATTATAAAATAAGGATTCCCTTTTATTATTAAGTTAGCGATAAATTTATATTATAGTGTAAAAAAATAGCGTCTGTAGTAGTATGCTTTAAGTTGCTCGACGTTTTAGTTATTTTTCTAACTGCTTTTGACGGGCTTTAGTTTATTTTTGTAGTAATTGTTGTTTTCAGATTCTACGCATTCAGAATATCAATAGTTTTATATATGGCCTAAGATCCCATCGTTTAAAACTGTAGGGATTAGATTTTCTAATGAAACTTATATTTAAGAATGATACATGATAGTAGAATAGATTACACTAGGGTTGCCCAAAAAAATCCTGCCGCAATCACCTTTAATTAATGTTTTTCGTAACTCGTTTTTGGAGAAAATTGCACTCATATGTTTTTTATGTGAATCGCACATCATTTGAAAGAAAATCGCATAAGGAATTGGAAAAACAATGGTTGCCAGCTCTCAGTCTGCCGCAAGTCCAAGGTTGCCTGGTTTAAAGAGGTTACTTAATGTGAATATTTGCACTCATGTGTTTTTTTAATGAATTATATATCAAATTAAAGCTTATTTTTTTGTCATCACTAAAACACATGGTTGCCTGGGAAATGGCTGCCGCAAGCAAAGGTTGCCATCATTCGAAATATTTTATTCTGATTCCGTTTGACTGAGAATAGACGATGAAATACGCGATTTGCCTTATGTTTTAAAGTAAAATATTATAAAATAGAAGGTCAATCTTAAAATTAATATTTATTCTAGCTGTTCACCTGTTAAATGATGATTTTAATCATATTAAGTACATACAAAAAACTATTTAAACATGAAATCATCCTTATTTTTCCATTGAAATAATGAAGTCTTTGTTAAATCTGTTTTCTAGATATGAATACTCGTTTAAATCGTTATTTTAAAAAGACTAAATTATCATCTATATATATAAAACAAGTACCTGACTGACTGAGGTAAAACGCACGCACAGCCGCTGATGGTAGAAACGTGAAATTTGGAGAGATGTTTTTTTCGTAATCTGGACATCCACTAATAAGGGATTTTAAGAAAATTGAACCCTAAAGGGATAAAATAGGGGCTGAAAGTTTGTATGGGTTTTTTTTTTAATCGGCATCGATTTTTATAATATTTGAAATTCAGACTCCTAAAAATATTTCATTGAACACATGTTTCATGGTTTTTTAGAATTCACCCCGTAAGGGTTCAAATAATCGGGCGAAGCTGCGCGCGCCCACTAGTATTAAATAAACGTTTACAAATATCGTTCTATTACAAGGTATTAATTACATAATGTTTTCATAATATAATGTAGGTTGACAATTATTGCAGATATTTTTATTAATCAAGAAAATATGGAAAATTACCTCGTTATAAACTCTCAATCTCTCTCTTCGTCCTCAGAGAAAAATATATAATATTAAACATTAAATTTAATTATACTTATCAAACATTAATTATACTTACGTTTTGCATTAGAAAATAATTGAAAAATAAAAATCAAATCAGATTCACGCTGTATCCCGCATGCAGCAGGGTAGGCAGAGGGAACCTAGTGTTAAGACACTCCGTTCCCCACTCTCTGCCGAATTCTGGAGGCATTGCGTGTTGTATGGCAGAACTCAACGCCGCGCTTTGCTTCGACACCAGAACGAAGAGATGGAAATATAAATTTAAGTGAATATTTCATCTCCTCGAGTGCGGTTCTTCTTTATATTTTTTTTTACAACAATGAACTTTTTGTAACAAGTGATAACCGTGCACTGTGTTACTATTTAAGAAAATGTTACTGTATATAAAAATCATTTTTTGGCGAAACAACAACATAATTTTACACTTCAGACTCATTATTAAATTCCACACACATTTTCGCACAAAAAACAGATCTTCATTTTTGTCATGTTAACTAAAAACGTCTTCACTCCAAAACGAAAGGTAAGTAACTAAGTAATATGTTCAAAAACATCTCATTTGGCCATCTGCACTGTATACTGCATTTAGAAACAATACATCTACGAAAATAAAATTATTGCATTTTGTTTGCTTTGTATACCACCGCAAAATGTTTATCTATAGTAAAAAGTAGACAACTAATTGATATTTGCCGACTCCTGCTCATAAACCTTAAAAAGCGTTTATTATTCGGCATTACTGTCGAAATTTCTTAGAATTTATTTGTGATAAATTAATTTTGTTTATTACAATTCTATCATATATATTTCTTTCAATGCAAATTCTTAAAAGTTGCGTGAGAAAAAAAAGATTGCGGCAACCGTTATCAAAAAAAAACGAGAAAAAAAAATCATACGAGCAGAGGACAAAGAGAGAGAGAGTATATTGAAATGTTATTTTCCATATTTTCTTAATTAATAAAAAAACTTACGCAATAATTGTCGCCCTTCATTATCTTAAGGAAACATGATGTAATTAATACCTTATAATAGATTGATATTTGTAAGCATTTATTTAATTAGATAATTTAGTCGTTTTAAAATGATAATTTAAATTAGTATTATAGTATTTAGAAAACAGATTTAGCAAAGACTTAATATCATGGGTTCATTATTTCACTTGAAAAATAAGGATGATTTCATATTTAAATAGTTTTTTGTATGTTCTTAATATGATTATAATCATCATTTAACAGGTAAATATCTAGAATAAACATTAATTTTAAGATTGACCTTCTATTATATAATATTTTAATTTAAAACATAAGGCAAATCGCGTATTTCATCGTCTATTCTCAGTCAAACGGAATCCGAATAAAATATTTCGAATGATGGCAACCTTTGCTTGCGGCAGCCATTTCCCAGGCAACCATGTGTTTTAGTGATGACAAAAAAATAAGCTTTAATTTGATATATAATTCATTAAAAAAACACATGAGTGCAAATATTCACATTAAGTAACCTCTTTAAACCAGGCAACCTTGGACTTGCGGCAGACTGAGAGCTGGCAACCATTGTTTTTCCAATTCCTTATGCGATTTTCTTTCAAATGATGTGCGATTCACATAAAAAACATATGAGTGCAATTTTCTCCAAAAACGAGTTACGAAAAACATTAATTAAAGGTGATTGCGGCAGGATTTTTTTGGGCAACCCTAGTGTAATCTATTCTACTATCATGTATCATTCTTAAATATAAGTTTCATTAGAAAATCTAATCCCTACAGTTTTAAACGATGGGATCTCCACCTAATATGAGCATAGATTTTCGTAACCGAGGAGTAGAAAACGTAATCCTTATAGATTCTCTTTATAAAAAACGTAACCCACTTTAAAGCTATTAAAATTACATCATTGGAACTTGATAAATGCATATTATATTCTGTTGTGAGCCGATTTACATTTTTTTATACAAAAATAAAAAACAAGCTGAGCTTATTTTTTTTTCATCAATTACGAAAATCCACAAGTGCGCTATGGCCATATAAAAATAGCTTTTGAAGACCTTTTATATGATTAACAATTATGATTTAAGGCCAGTCGTGGCGCAGGGGCATAAAGTGTGACTGTAAAACCAACTGGTTGTGGATTCGATCCCCACTCGAGGAGACAAAATATGTACTTAGATTTATATTTCCATTTCTTCGCTCTGGTGTCGAGGACAAGCGCGACGTTGAGTTCTGCCACTCAACACGCAATACCTTTAGAATTCGGCAGAAAGTGGGAAACAGAGTGTCTTAACATTAGGTTTCCTCTGCCTACCCTGCAGTGTGCGGGATACAGCGTGAAGCTGATTTATTTATTTTTAACAATTTTTAATCGTTTTATTATGCTGCATAAGATAATCTATATAATTTATACATTCAATAATTTTGACAAAGTGCAAGCACTACATGGCTACTTGGGAGGAAAGGGCGCGCGTTCATTATTATTGTTGTTCTCTTATTTAAGGCTTACTTAGACTTACACCATAATTTTATATAGCCTATAGCACTTGTGAACAACGTAGCTTTCATACGAAACAAAAATAAGTAATTTGGACTAGTAGATCCAGAGATTTTAGCGTTTAAACAAACAAACCCTTCCGCTTCAATATATTTTTATAGTTACAAAAAAGTCGGACGTTTTTAGGCTAATTTAATTATAGAAAATATATAAACGTATAAAATAAATACATTCGTTTCTTTTTATATTTACATTACATACTGAAATGTTACTTTTTCTCTGTGACAGTCCCATATAACATGGTATAATTATATGTCTTTATGCTGCGGAATCCTTTTATACAAATTCTATTCCTTTTCGTCATCCCTCTCCCTAACACAGTGACCTATTGTAATTCCCCTCATTTCGTGGATGTTTTACTTACTTTTGCTGGAATGTTGCCATATATTAAGAAAACAGCGCGGCCTTGGACCCAAGAACTCTGATTTTAAACGCCATGTTTAATTCAATGATAACGTCATGTACGATTTCCTATTCGCTTTGTAGAAATAACATTATGGAGATACCGCTAATATAAGTGGATAAGCAAAATAAGCAAATTTGGAACGTGGACTAAAGCAGAAGATATAACTAAAGTAATAACATATTAATATTGTTCTTATTATTTTTTGTAGGTTTACACTGTATTCTGCATACAGCAGGGTAGGCAGAGGGAACCTAGGAACCTAGTATTAAGATAATTTTAAAACACTACCGTTTGCCACTTTCCGTCGCATTCTGGAGGCATTACGTTTTATTTTTTTTTCCTAGAGTGGGAATCAACTCCACAACCTGTCACTTTTATAGGTTCGGCTAACACTCGGAGAAAATAAAATATGAAAAGTTTTTAAACATTTTTAAAGTGTTATTCTACACTTAGGTTTCCAAGAGGCGCGGGTTCGAGTCCCGCTACGTTAAAATTTTATACGTTTTCTAAATAAGTATGAAAAGTTTTCATTTTCTCGCTCTAGTAACGAGGCAAAGCTCAGCATTGAGTTCCGTCACACAATATAAGCGCTAAAATCTAAAATTAGGATAGTAAAAAAATTAAAAACAATAAATTAAATCAGCTTCACGCTGTATCCCGCACACAGCGGTATAGGCAGAGGTAACCTAGTGTTAAGACACACCGTTCCCCACTTTCCGCAGAGTTCTGGAGGCATTGCGTGTTGAGTGGTGGAACTCGACGCCGCGCTTTGCCCCGACACCAGAGCGAAAAAATTAAAATACATACATGTAAGTATATGTTTTATCTCCTCGAGTGGGGATCGAACCCACAACCAGTCGACTCTGTGACCCTCTGTGCTCTTAGAGGCCAGTAGTGGCTACTGGCCTCTAAGAAATTCTTAGTGAGTAATTAAATACTGTCCCACAGCTCAGCGAACTGCGGCGGAAACTTCCAGAATTATTTAAAACTCGCTGCGGGTGCCTATAAAAAAAAGTTTGTGCATTTTTTTGCGGTTCTCTAAAATCTCCAGCCCTCGTAATTTTATCACACGTATTAAAAAGTCTGTAAATGAACGCGTTAATGTTTTGATGGTTCTAAGTATACTTTTTCAGTGGATACTAATGGACAGATAATGATAAGTCACATGTGGCGTTTTTTGTTTTATGTTCTACAATTTTCTAATATGAACCCGCGCCTATTAATAAGCCGTTCAAAAAGGCGGGGGTTCAAATCCCGCTCCGTTCAAATTTTATACGTTTTCTTAATAAGTACATATTTTACACTTCCTAATTCATAAATTTTAAAATTATTAATATTCAAATAATTAAAAGTTATTACTCAGCGTTGAGTTCCGCCACTCAACACGCAATACGTCCAGAATTAGACGGAGAGTGGGGAACGGAGTCTTAACACTAGGTTCCCTCTGCCTACCCTGCTATGAGCGGGATACAGCGTGAAGCTGATTTTTATCTAAAACTTATTTGAAGCTTCGTAACACAGAGAAATATTACAAAAAATAATAACCAAAACACTCAACCACTACATGACAACAGACCATAAAAGCATATTGGACTCATTAAGGCCATACTGTAGCAAAACGTGGCCATAACCCTCACATCGCGTCCCGATGAATATGAAATGCAAATAGAAATGAAAATTTCATTTTATCACAAAACTGGTACGAGGTCCGGGAGGAAAGCCACAGTATACTGTGAACATCACGGAAGCTGGAGATAAGAGCCGTGTCTGTTCCACTAAAGTTTATATACTGTTTAGTTACGTATAGTGCTTTAATAACTCATTATTCTAAATCGAGGCCAGTCGTGGCGCAGCGGCACGAAGTGTGACTGTAAAACCGACTGATTGTGGGTTCGATCCCCACTCGAGGAGATACAATATTTACTTAAATTTATATTTCCATTTCTTCGCTCTGGTGTCGAGGTTAAGCGCGGCGTTGAGTTCTGCCACTCAACACGCAATGCCTCCAGAATTCGGCAGAAAGTGGGGAACGGAGTGTCTTAACACTAGGTTCCCTCTGCCTACCCTGCTGTGTGCGGGATACAGCGTGAAGCTAATATATAATATATAATAATAATATATATAATATTATTCTAAATCCTAATGCATGTTATATGGAGCAGCTCGAAGGAAATATTACATTGTTCATGTTGTATTGTTTTGTTGTTAAATTAAGTAGATTTTGATTGAGGTTGACAGTTGAATGGTGGGTTATTTGTATATGAATAATTAGTTAGAGGCTAGTGGTGTAGTAAGCGCGATGGGTTGTGGGTTCGATGCCCAGTCGAGAAAATTAAGTATTTAATATTTTTATATCTTTGCTCTGGTGTCGAGGCGAAGCGCGGCGTTGTGTTCGGCCACTCAATATACAATTACTCAAGAATTTGGCAGAGAGAGGGAAACGGAATGTCTTAACACTGGGTCCCTCTGCCTACCTTGCTACATACGGGATACAACGGGAAGTTGAAAAAAAAATGTTTAATCTCATAAATAAATTAACTTGTGGTTCATGCAAATTAAAGTGGAAGTAGTAAAAATAGTTATATTTATACAGAGCTGCACTGCAAACATGAATAAACTTTATTTTTATATAAGAAATATATTCCACAGTACAAAAATGTTTGCTAAAAGAAAATACAAACAGTGAACCTACGTTCACTATAAAAATAACGCAATGCGCTCTACTTAGATACAAGATATTATAAAGAATGTATATAGGTACATATAATTTCTATTTAGTTCTATTCATAATAAATATGAAACATTTTAATTATTTTACCATCTGCCATTTCTTACATGTTGCTTCAATTTTTTTTTTCAGTTTTACGCTGTATTCCGCATATCACTACCACATACCGCTAGGCTGAGGAATTTTTGTGTTAAGACACTCCGTTTCTCGTTTTCCGCCGAATTTTCGAGGTGTTGAGAGGAACTCAGCACCGCGCTTTTCCCTTAATACAAGAGCGAAGAAATTAAAACAATAAATTTAAAAAATAAATAATCAATTCCGCCAAGTGGGAATCGATTCCCACGCCATGGCATGTTTGTGCTCCTGTGCCACGATGGCCTTAACTAATAATCAGCAGCTTTTTTTTGCCGGCTAGCATACCTCGTGAGCTGTCAGTTTTAATCGATTATTATTTGCCGTCGCTTATTAAGTGACATTGCAATTACTATAATTATTGTTCGTGTGAATGGAAACTTCGATTTTTTAATACTTCACGTTATGTCCCGCACAAAGTAGGGTGGGCAGAGTAAAGCTGGGAACTTAGTGTTAAGACACTCTGTTCTCATTTAGATACTTTCGTTCCCCATTTACGCGTTTTTGCGTTGGTAATGTTGAAAGGCGGAACTCAACGCTCCGCTTTGCCTCTTTACCAAAATAAGGACATTTCATTGTCTCGAGTGGGAATCAAACCCACAACCTGTCGCGTTTACAGTCACACGCTGACCCTCATCACGTTTTATATTTATTTTCTATTGTTTCCAACTTAAAAGATTTTAAATTTAAATATTTATTATTAACTATCGCAATCTAAGTAATCCATTGGTTTGACATTAAACTTGTAAACGACCTTCGTTAATATTGAATCGACATCCGGGATCGACTACTTAAGATAAGCGCAGCACGTATGCACTCTCATCAATACCTGACACGGGTTCGCAGAATTTACTTAAGAAAGTTCTACAAATTTTCGAAACCCTCTAATAAAACTGTAATTATATTTGTTTTTTACTCTACTCTGTATCTTGCACCTAGCAGGTTCGGCAAAGGGAACCTGGGAACCCAGTGTTAAGACACTCAGTTCCCATTGAGATATTTCCGTTCCTCTCTTTTCTGCTGAATTTAGGACGTATTGCGTGTTGAATGACGTAGCTTAGAGGTGCGCTTTGTCTAGCTACCAAAGCGAAGAGATAAAAATATTTTATACTTCATTTATTCGAGAGGGAATCGAATTCACTATGTGTCACGTTTACAGTTGCGCGCTTGTACCCCTGCGCCACGACCTCAAAGCTATAATTATATAAAAATCTATTTAAATTAAATTGAATTAAATTAGCTTCACGCTGTATCTCGCATACCGCAGGGTAGGCAGAGGAAACCTAGTGTTAAGACACTCCGTTCCCCACTTTCTGCCGAATCCTGGAGGCATTGGGTGTTGAGTGGCAGAGCTCAACGCCGCGCTTTGCCTCGACACCAGAGCGAAGAAATGGAAATATAAATTTAAGTAAATATTTCATCTTCTCGAGTGGAGATCGAACCCACAACCAATCGGTTTTACAGTCACACTTTGTGCCGCTGCGCCACGACCGGTCCTCATATTTTGGATAAAGTCTCTCTTTAGATATTAGAATATAGAGAAATAAATTATGTTCCGCTAGTTTCTTTATATATATTTTTTTACTGTCACGGTTTTTATCTCATATACTAAGAGAGCTTTTCATATACAACACCATGATAGTGCTACTTTAATTCTGTATAAAAAATACAATTGATTGTTGAGAGGCGTAACTCAACGCCGCGCTTTGTCTCACTACTAGAGCGAGGAAATTAAAACTTTTATTTCTCCCAGTGGAATCGAATCTACAACCTGTTGCACTTACATTCCTGTTTATACCTGCGCCACGAGTGGCCTCGTAGTTATGTTTATTTTCTCTTATTACTAGACATATAAAGGGTATATATGTTTAAATTCGATGTTAACTTCATATGGACATTATATAAATATATAAAAGTGAAATATATTGTATGTTACTGTATATTCGAAAAGCTATCAAATCAATCTTACCAATAGCTGAGGTTGAACTAAGTTAATTAAGCAGATTTCGAGGTACGGAGCAAGAAATACCGTAACTTTGGAACTTTTGCATGAAATAGATGAACGTAGAAACTATTTCCGTTAATATCAGAGTTTAACAATATAATACCGAAATAACTTGGTTGTGTATTGTGAAAACTTACTGTTTTGCTGAAAATGATACTTGTTTATTTATTTTGTGGTAATGTATTGTTGAAATTATTAATTGCTTTGGTTTTTCAGAAAATTCCCCTTGCCTCAGGGTAGACCTGATATGTGTTGATAAGTCCCTAGATATCAAGAAAACGTCAAATCTATAGATATTTTTGTCAAATTGATTTTTAATTTTGTCAAATTGAAATTTAGTAAAATCATAAAAATCATCAAAATTTAGGTTAGGTAAAAAAAAATCAAATATTGCTGCATTTTCTGCAATTCACATAAGCTTATTCATGACGAACAACCACAAATACTCTACAATAATTAATACTTATAAATATGACTATTATAAATAATTTTAAACTTTAAAACTCAAAAAATAAACTCTAAGTCTGTAAACATCAATTTAATCCGAAGTGCACAAATCACAGCGCCAAGTATCTAATGAACATTGAACAAGCCGTGGGCGGAACTCCTTAAATGTTGTGGAAACGAGATAACAATCACTTACTGGCTAGAGTAGTTTCTAACGATACCAAATAGACGGTAGAACCAAGTGGATCTTTTATTTAACAAGGTGTTCGTGTATTGGATAAAGTTACGTTTGTTATATATATCTTATTGAAAAAAAAGACTATTCGTGTTATATTTGTAGTATTGTTGTAAATATTAAATCAGCTTCACGCTGTATCTTGTACAAAGCAGGGTAGGCAGAGGGAAACCAGTGTTAAGACACTCCGTTCCCCACTTTCTGCCGAATTCTGGAGGCATTGCGTGTTGAGTGGCAGAACTCAACGCCGCGCTTTGCCTCGACACCAGAGCGAAGAAATGGAAATATAAATTTAAGTAAATATTTCATCTCCTCGAGTGGGGATTGAACTCACAACCAGTCGGTTTTACAGTCACACTTTGTGCCGCTGCGCCACGACTGGCGCTATCTTAAATTAGATTATTATCTTATAATATTCTTCTTTGATTGGTAAAAATAATGGTTGTCTGCCTGTGTAAAGTCGGTTTACGGGCGATAATTTTACATGATAAAGTCGTTAGAAAACATTATTTAAAATTTTGCATATTTTTATTAATCGATTTGAATTATTATTACTGAACTATCGTTATCTAATTTAATTCAAAGAAAGAGTTAATTGTATTTTTTATAAATAAACATATATTTGTGCTCGTTAAGTCAAATATTTTTTACTTAAATTATACAGATTAATTGCAAGGCAGCAGGGCACAAAATGTGACTGTAAAATCGACTGGTTGTGGGTTCTTGAAGAAATGAAATATTTATTTACATTTATATTTTCATTTCTTCGCTCTGGTGTCCAGGCAAAACATGGCATTGAGTTCCGCCACTCGACGCGTAATGCCGCACGAACTCGGTGGAAAGTGGGGAACGGCGTGTCTTTACACTAGGTTCCCTCTGTCTACCCTGCTGTGTGCGGAATACAGTGTGAAGCTGACAAGTAACAATGAAAGGATATATGACAAGTGGAACGCTTAGGCCGATCGTGCCTCTCTATCGTTTGTTCCGCGCTCTCGCTTTCACTCTCGGCTCAGGTGGAACGTGACAATGAGTCATGCTTTTATGTGAAGTCGACGTTCATCAATTTAAAAGATTGACGTTTACATTTATGATCATTAATAAACAAATTATCACATAAAAATATTTGTTATGGAATTAAATAAGTTTCGCTACTTAAAAAATATATTATTAAATAATATGTTTAAAAAGACATTTCGCAGAGTTGAGATCCGCATATATCACATTATTAAATTTTATCTTTATTTCTTGAGAATATGTAAGTAATAAAATTATAATTTTAGAATGATTTATATAGGAATTTTATAACATCTCGTACTTTAGAATGTAGAATTAAATTTTCTAGTTGCAATTGCATCCATTCAGTTGCCGAGTAGCGGCGTTATTTAATATGAATATCTGTTCATGTCAGGGAGTAATTTCTTATTCTAAATTTCAAAATTTTTCATCTATCACAAGCTTTTTAAATGGTAAAAGCACGAAATGTTAGTATCTTAACTTAATTTTATTTATTATTTAAAGGCAAAAAACGTTATTTTATAATAAATTTTTCATAGATTGTACATGTATTGTTAATATTTGATCAGCGACAACGAAGCGCCAAACGTGATTTCTTACACTATTACTTACCTCTTTATACATGTAATGAGAACTTTAATTTTCACGATTATTAGGGCAACATTTTTAATAAAACTCTACTTTTTCCGCTTCACGCTGTATCCCACAAATATATAGTGAACTTACGATGCCTTTCATGTTGAGTGGCGGAACTCAACGCCGCACATTATCTAGTCGTCATAGCGAGGAAATTAAACGAAATATTAAAGATTGAGGTAAATTTCTCTACCCTGCTATAGGTAAAATTGTAAGACAATCCGTTCCCTCCCAATTTTTACTAATTTCTATGTATACTAAAAATATTTTTAGATTCCATTACATATATCACACTGTAAGGAATATACACTTAAATCTATAGAAATTATCGAGAAAACAGTAGCCCCAGTATATCAACCAAATAAAAACAGAAGTTTTTCAGAATATAATATCTCTAGTGTATCCAAACTCAATAAAAACAATTAAATCGATCTCATTGTTACACAATCTCAATAAATACAATAAACATTTATCAAATCTCAATGGAGGCGTTCAAATTCGTGTGAAGTAGGAAAATATTGACGTTCCAGTTATGAAAATAAACGGACCGACTGACATTGAAACTAACTGTAGTACGAAAGTACGGGTTTAAATGTTCTTATTTAGCTCTCACGTGGTTGATTTTGCACACAGAAAATAGATTTTGTGAATATATTATGTTTATAGAATATTATAATTGAGTAAAAATATTTATACTTCAATTTATATTTCCATTTCTTCGCTCTGGTGTCGAAGTTAAGCGCGGCGTTGAGTTCTGCCCCTCAACACGCAATGCCTCCAGAATTCGGCAGAAAGTGGGGAACGGAGTGTCTTAACACTAGGTTCCCTCTGCCTACCCTGCTGTGTGCGGGATATAGCGTGAAACTGTTTTTTTTTTTAATATTTATGTAAAGGAGACTGAAACGATTTCATAAATTCTTGGGCCCAAATTGTAAAGAGATAAAAATGATATGATTTAATAAATTCAGATACATCATTCCCTCCCTGAAAATTTGTCAATTTGGCAAACTAAGAGCTGAGTTATTAGGGATTTGGTAAAAGTGAGGTTATCGCACAATTATATAGCGATCCATATCGATAGCGTGGTCGTTAGATCCAAAAGATTTCGGGGTCCACTGGGGAAGTAAGGATCCTAAAAAGTAGAAAACAAAAGCAAAAAATACAAAAATCGTTAGACAAGATGTCAATGTCCAACAGCTGTCACATCTGTCATTTAAAATATGATTGATTTTAATCGATTCAAAATGGATGTCTTTTTGTTTCTTCGGTAATTAATTAACATTTTCTTTATTTACAGTAGAATTATATGCACTTATAAGTGCCCTAAAATATTTGGACTTAATAATTAAAATGAACAAATATTTTGTTTTCGTAGTATTTTTACTTACACATATTTATATCGATAAAGGATCTAAAACAATTTTTCTAATTTATTTCCGCTTCTAGATTGTCAAATAATCAGATTTTTGGTATTCTAAAATTGAAAATAATCACCATTTTTTTAAGACCATATATCTTCTATATCTTTACATTTAGGCCCAAAACTTTCTGTTTCCTTTTATTATATTTTCTTTCTTTTTAGGGTTCCGCACCAAAAACTCTTATAAGATCACTTTGCTATCTGTGTGTCCGTCCGTCAGTTCATCCGTCCGTCTGTCTGTCTGTCAAAAGCCTTTATCTCAGGAACGCTTGGAGATGTCGAGTTAAAATTCAAAGTCAGATCTATGGTTCCTGATTTCCTGATAAAATCGTATTACTACGCAGGTTTATATAGCAAAAAAAACGCGTATTTCAATACTATAAAGGGAATCAAAATTAAAATGGCATTTCCGGTTGACATAGAATTATAAAATTTGGCAGCTAGCATCTATAGGTGTAGCATCTACATTTGTTGTTAAATCCTTAAAATAAGACCCTTAAAAGCCGGGCAACTTGGTATTAAAGTCGCTAGTTCAAGTGAAGTCAATGAGATGAAAGGGTTCTGGTTAAACTAAGCTTGAATTTCAGAAAAAGCTCGAGACGTCCGTTTTTTACGGAACACTCCATGGGCCACCCCGACTAGCACTTGTCCGGTTATTTTAGCTTTAAGCTGTGTCCTGCACATAGCAGAGTAGTTAGAGGGAACATGTTAATCTAGTGTTAAGACACTCCGATGCTATTAAAACTCCATTTTCCGCCGAAATTTTGCTTTTCATGTTGAGAAGCGGAACCCAACGCCGCACTTTGTCAGAACAAGGAAAAAATAAATATCAGTACATTTAATATTTTCGAATTTACAGTCACACGCCCCTGCACCACGAAAAATACATAAAAAACTAACAAAATATACGTAAAAAATTATTTTAGCTTTGACATCACTATTATAAATGAATATCATAATACACTTGTCAATAGCGCGTCAAACTATTTAACATATCAAAACCTAACAAATATTTAGTCGAGTTCTATAGTAAATTACATTACAGTATATCTACTATTAAATATAAGACCTGGATATGAAATATGAACGGATGAAAACTATAAGAATATAAATTATATCTAAATAAACCATCCAGGAGCTGCTGGATAGAGTCTACATGTAAACGTTTAGTTCGTTGTGGTTCGATTCCCACTCGGAGCAATGAATTAACAGACAGTTAATTAATTGCTCCGAGTGGGAGCATAGAGTGCCTAAAGACTATTTTTCTCTTTCTTAGTTCTCGAAATGCGGGATAAAGCGTGAAAGTAAAAAAATCAATGTTCATAATATTTGCTTTAAAAATTATTACATTATTTTCTAAGTTATATGCACGTAGACTATCAAAATTTACGTTTGAAGTCTCCTTCTTCCAATTATTTATAAGTATACGGGATGCTTGAAATACAAAAGAATGAACAACGATACATGCTACAACACGGTACTACTAAAAATAAGTTTAGAATTGTATTCTAGCTTATTATCCTTACTTTTAGAAACATCAAAGGCAACAAGTTGTTTTAGAAAATGAAGACTAGAGATGGGCTTAGAGATTATTTCTAATATAGATTAAATATCATGTTTATTTAAATGTATATTTTCGTTTCTTTACGCTCTGGTGTTGAGACTAAGTGTGGCGTTGAGTACCAACACTAAGCACGCAATGCCTCCAGATTACGATGGTAAGTGGGGAATGGAGTGTCTTAACACTAGGTTCCCTCTGCCTGCCATGCTGTGTACGGAATACAGCGTGAAGCTGATTTTTATTTAGGAATTGGACATAACATAATTCTGGAGGTATTGCTTGTTGAGTGGCAGAATCCAACGCCGCGCTTAGCCTCGATACCAGAGCGAAGAAATGGAAATATAAATTTAAGTAAATATTTCATCTCCTCGAGTGGGGATCGAACCCACATGCAGTAGGTTTTACAGTCACACTTCGTGCCGCTGCGCCACGACTGGCCTCAGCCTGTTTTTTCCTATATAAAAAAACACTATGATATACCATATCACATAACAGTTCCCTACATATCCAAAATATTAATGAAAACAAATAATTTATGTCACACAACATCACAATATTACTCCTGTATCACACATTATACTAAATTAAGATATGTTATAATGAATAATTTTCCATACTAAAATTTCTCTCGCCCTTTCACATTTGACAACGTCGACTCCATATTCCGTTTGAAGCTACAATTACTGTTTACAATCACTCATTTGACTCATTTCAAAGGAGAAGTAATTAATTTGTTCAAACAAGCGAGGTGTTTAATTAACGTATGAATAATATTAATTAAAAAATATAGAAAATATATAGTATTAAACATAATTAAAATACCATTTTAATTATGTTGATGATGTTGACGTTGTTGAGATGCGGAGCTTAACGCCGAGCTTTGTTTTATTATGGGACTGAGTCGATTGAATTATTTCTAAAACGAAAATAATTCGCTAGAGTGGGAATCGTACCCACAACTGTCGCATTTACAGACAGACGCTAGTCACAAAATATGTATGTATATATTTTTACCTTTACAAAATTAAATCAGCGACACGGTCACGCATACAGTAGAGTAGGTGTTGACTGGCAGAACTTAACGCCGCGCTTGCCTCGACGCCAGAGCAAAATAATAAAACTATAAATTTTAATAAATATTTTACTTCCTCGAATGGGGATCGAACCCACAACCAGTCGCATTTAAAATCACACACTTGTGCCCCTGTGCCATGACTGGCTTCAATCTTTACCAATTTTTTTTTCAATTTTCTATTGGTTCATTAAAAAGTTGCTATAATATTCAAATACCTAAATTAAAATTTTAGCTGTATTTTCTCTACTGAAATAGAATATACTGAATAGGCCTCATTAACATTCACTATATCGATAACGTATAAAGCTTATATAAAAGAGCTTATGATGAATCGTATGCTACCTAAGTTTTCATAGAAATGCTAATTAAAAATAAAATCAACTTCACCCTGTATCCCGCACACAGCAGGGTAGACAGAGGGAACCTAGTGCTAAGACACACCGTTCCCCACTTTCCGCCGAGTTCTGGAGGCATTGCGTGTTGAGTGGCGGGACTCAACGCCGAATGCTAATTAATGTATATAATAATTTATATAATTAATTATAACGGAGTTGTCGCGGCGCTGGGGCGATGATTGTGGGTTCGATACCCACTCAAGGAAATTAAATGTCTATTTAAATTTATATTTTAATTTCATCGTTCTGACACTACGGCAAAAGCTTAGCGCTGGACCACTCATCACGCAATGCTTTGAAATATTCAGCAGAAAGTGGAGAACGGAACGGAAGTATATTAGTGGAGAGGCGAGTGCCTTAACACTAGGTTCACAGGTTCCCTAAAAAAATAAAGAATAATTTACAACATCAGTAAATTCAAACAACCTATCACTTCGCGTCTGGAATCACAGACAGACAAAAATAAATCTAACCTATTGTACCACTTCGGTACTATACGAGCACATCGGCAGGCATGCGGTATCAGCACAGGCGACCATTCAAGACACGCGCCTCTGTCATTTCGTATGGAATTGCTGTGGTTCTATTTATATGTAAAAGTGACTCGAGATTCGTGTAAGCTTAGAAAGTTTGTTTTTATTTAATGTTATTTTGCTTCCTTGCAATGTGTTATCGAAAAAAACAGCTTTACGGTGTATTTCGCAAATAGCGGGGTAGGCAGAGCTAATATAGTGTTAGGACACTCCGTTCCCTAATTTCCGCTGTATTTTTGAACCATTGAGTGTTTTATGCCGGAACTCATTGTCATACTTATTTTACTAAAATGTTAAATATGTAAAATTTATGTGCATATAAGAATTTTATGATATTTTTAAACTGATGGCTTTCCAATTACGTTCATGTAAAAATCAGCTTCACGCTGTATCCACACAGCAGAGTAGGTAGAGGGAACCTATTGTTAAGACACGCCGTTCCCCAATTTTGCGCCGCATTCTGGAGGCATTAATGAGTGTTTAATGTCGAAACTCAAACGCCGTGCATTGCCTCGACACCAGAGCGAAGAAATAGAAATATGGGGAACGAACCCACAACTAGTTTAATTTGGTTAGCAGCCACGACTGGCCTCATGTGACCTCACGCTTATGTAATTAAAACTAAAAAAAAAATCTTTTAATTAAAGATTATTTTTACAATTTTTGCGAAATATTATTTACTTATACATTATTTCATAATATTTTAAGTTTTATTAAAAAAAAACAAAAACAAGCTAACAAAATTCCTAATACTAACATATCTGATATAAATCGAACCGCAAACTATCGTGTACATTGGCTTATGTCAGTCTATCTGTAACCCATTTGCTACGCTCGACCTTTACAGAGAATGTTTTTGATGGCCGGCGTTCAGTCCACGCTATGATGCTTCACTGTCGCTATTCCTATCGCGAGTTCATTTATTTTCTCTTACTGACTGAAATAAGAAGTTATATACGTTTGTTAGATATTTTCTTTTTTTTATTTGTTTTTCTATGGTGGAGAGGTCGGTAGTGGCGCAGAGGCACGAAGTGTGACTGTAAAATCGACTGGTTGTGGGTTCGATCCCCACTTGAGGAAGTGAAATATTTATTTACATTTATATTTTCATTTCTTCGCTCTGGTATCAAGGCAAAGCGCGGCGTTGAGTTCCGCCACTCAGCACGCAATTCCTCCAGAATTCAGCGGGAAGTGGGGAATGGAGTGTCTTAACACTAGGTTCCCTCTGCCTACGCTGCTTTGTGCGGGATACAGTGTGAAGCTGATTTTGAGAGTGAGAAGAAATTTGTATAATTTCTACTTTTGGTCATATTGGGAATATTGTAGGTTTATGAAAGTTAAATCATAAGAAGTTTTCTTTTTAATTTTTTTTTCATTTCATAGATATTTGTTCATAAAAATGTAAACATAGATTAGAAAAACATATCAATATTTTTACGGTCTTTGTGTATGTTTTTGTATTTTCACCCTATATCCCGTTCATAGAACAGTAGTTGGAGGGACCATGGGAACTTAGTGTTAAGACACTCCGTTCTCTATGTTCTGCCGATTGATGAAGGCATTAAATGTTGAACCACGCTTTGCGTTGTAACACAAGCGAAGAAATGACAATATTAAATATTTCATTCCCTCAAATGGGAATCGAACCCACTCTGCATAATTATCATATATACCAATTATAACATATTTTTTGTTATAAATTTATAGCGATTGCTATTTATGTCTTTAGTTAAAAATACTTCATTTTGCCTACCAATGTACTCAACATTATCCATAGATAAGTTACAATTAGCTGGTACAAAATGATTAAAAAAGAATAAAGCATATACTTAAAGCACAAGCGTGTGACTTTACGCGACAGGTTTCGGGTTCGATTCTCACTCGAAAATATTAAATATTTCATTTCTTTGCTCTGGTGTCGAGGCAAAGCGCGGCGTTTAATTCCTCCGCTCAACATACCATACCTCTGGAATTCTGCGAAAAATGGAGAGTGGAGTGTCTTAACACTTACCTCCTTCTGCCGTTGTTGCTAAAATTGAAAAAAAAATAGTAAAACTATTTTTATTCGTAAAACTTAATGTCAGTTACTAAGAAGCAAATGTATTTCAGGCCTTATGCTAACTTTTGATTTATTATTCCGACGCGCTACAGACTGACTCGATCGGTATGGAGTTGTTAGTTTGTCATACAAATGATTAATACTTCTTACGCTCAGCCCGTTTACATGGCCTCTTTAACGTGATTGATAGTGCTATGTGTCACTTATCTAATACTTTATTCTATTCAAGAATAATTATAGATTATATTATTAAAATATGGATATTCGATATGTTAGTACTTAATTAAATTATTCAAGAATATAAGGAATTTCTTTAAATTTTGTTGTTATCGGTTAATTTATAATGTTTGAGGCCATTGTGGCGCAATTGTGCAGCATCTGTTTAAGGATGATTGCGATGGTTTGGATTCGAATTCGGATGGATTTTTATTTCTACTTTTTTTAAAGCGTAGAAATGTTTTTTTTCCCACTCATTTGTCTTTAGGCGGAAAATTAAGAATATATCTATATGTGTAATGATATTCTAAAGCATATCATAAATAGTATATTATACATAACAAAAACTATATGAGAGCGCAGCTCAGAATATTGCCCTGAACCGGCGACCCAAGCGGGTCTAATGGACCCCTTTGAAATCCGCATATCAAAACTCGCCTCCACTGTGCGAGTTTCTTTCTCTACGTAACCAAATTGAAATATTATTCTAATAGGGTCGCCGTTGAATTACAATACGAATAAAATTGCTGTTATAATGCATAGATATTTAAAAATGATCTTATAAAATTAAATTTGAATTAATCAGATTTTTTTAAAACAAGCAAAGACTACGTAAACACAAAAAAATATATTTTACTCAATGTCTCTTACGTGCCGTTTATATTGCTATTTATTTGGCCGCCGTATGTATATTTAATGCTTAGCATATTATTTTTTTTGAAAATATTTTTTTTCAGCTTCACGCTGTATCCCGCATACATCGGAGTAGGCAGAGGGAACCTAGTGTTACGACACTCCGTTTTCCACTTTCCGCCAATTGCCAATTTGAAAATAATCATTGAAAAAAAAAACATAAAACAAAACATATTCTAATTTAAGCTTATTCCCTGTATTAAATTTAAAGATTTTCGTCGAATAACCTACTTTAAAACAAAATTCACAGTTAGTTGTATAGCCACGATCCTTTATGGCGGCCATTCCAGGCGTAATGCCCATAAAGCCGCATCGACCGAAGTGCCACAATAATGTTAATTGCCATACACCTCCACGGTGTTTGCCAAGGCACTCCGGCTAACGAGATGCCGCGCGGTAAGGTGATTCTGGTATAATGAGAAAAAATATTTTTGTTTCATTAAAACATTCTTACGATGTTAAGTTGTGGTAATTTTTGATGAGGTTTTATCATTTTCACCCATGTTCGTTTAATTCGGTGGTCAGAGGGAACCTGATCTGTGGTGTCTTAATGGCAAATGCGTGTTTTAACACTACGTTCCCATTGAGACACTGCCATTCCTTACAATCCGCGAAATTCTGAAGGCCTTGCGTGTTGAGAGGTGAAATTCAACTCCTCGCTATACTTCGACTCCAGAGCAAAGAAATAAAAATATTAAATATTTCATTTACTTTAATATCGGTATCGAACCCACAACCCACACACACACACACACACGCATGTGCCCCTGCGCCACCTAGAGCTCAGAACACATAATGAAAAACATATGTATACTACATAAATAAATACATACATAAATCACTGAAGCTAATTGAAATTTAGTGTCATCTAATTTCATTTAGTTGCATATCATTCAATTATCTAATGACATCGGTACAAATCGTTATTAATTAATAAATCTTTCTCAGAATAAAATAATTAAATCATGCCGTCGTAGCGCAGGGCCACAAGGGTGTACCGTAACGCAACGGTTGTGAGTTCGATGTCCCCGTGACCCGAGGGAATGATGTATTAATTATTAAAATGTTTATTTCTTAAGGTTCCCTCTGCTTAATCTGCTATGTGCGGGATACAGCGTGAGGTGCGTGATTTGATTTTATATATCATAATAATTATAACAAAAGTAGCATTTTATATGGTAGTATTATACACGATTATACCTGAAAATTATATAAAATACTATTTTATTTTTAATATTAAGATAAAAATTTTAAATATCAATTTAAAGTGAGGCCGTCGTTTAAGTAGTTTTATCCCACTTTGGCAAATTATTATACTTAAATTTCCATATATTTCCCCGCTCTGAGACATAGCGCGGATAGACAGACCGCGGCGTTGAGTTTTGCTAATCACGCTATAACAATAAATATCAAAAAAATCAAATATAATAAATAATAACTGAGACTCCATACAAGAAACCTTTCTTTGTCGTTTTTATTGATAATGGTATAGAACCCTTCGAAATTCGGACTCGTACTTGGCCGGTTTTTCATTTCAGAAATATTTAAGCAATCCTAAAATGTAAAAAATCTAACATATTATTAGATACTAATAAAAATAAATTGCCCATAATAATATAAAAATATGATAAATGTCCTACAATTCCCCTTACCACAGTAGGTATCACCTTGCACGAACAGTCACGTAGCTAGGAATAATGGCATATTTGTAGTGACAATCGATTTGACGGTACAAATGGCCTGACTATTGGCTGGCGTGCCACAGATAATTTATAAGTATTGACGGATACGTGTTTTTGGTAAAAAGGTTGTATTTTTTTATGTTTATTCTATATTTTTTATAATATACTATTTTTTTCTTTGTTATTCTAAAATTAGGAAAAAAAAATACCTTTTAATAAAATATACAATTAAAAAAGACCATCGAGAGTGCAACTGTAAATGGGAATGAAATATTTCATATTATCGTTTCCTCGCTCTGGTAACAAGGCAAAGCGTGGCGTTGAGTTCCGTTCCGTAATACCTCGAAAATTCGACGAAAAGAAGGGAAAGGAAGTGTCTTAATGGATAACGGAGTGTTGAACACTATGTTCCCGGCTTCACTTTGTCTATCCTGCTTTGTGTAGGATAAAGTTTAATATGATAAAATATTATTCATCTTCAAAATCACCGCACAACGTAAAATAAAAATGGATATTTCAGAGCGGCCAAATCACTGATTGCTAACTAACACGCTGAAATGCTGGATACTAGGATTCTGTGTTAAAATGAATCACAGGCTTCCATCTGGTATGCTACTTTCTTATAAATCTTCATGAAATCCATGCGAATAGAAAAAACGTTAACGCCATAATAATTATTGAAATATAATAAAATAAAAATATTTGTAATACAGTATTTTGATCCTTAGACCTTATAGAAACAAATGATAAATACATCGAACCGTTTTTCCTTTGTGTTAGTTTTCTTTAAGCAAAAATTATACAGTGCAACCTACTCTCATCGTCCCTCTTTTGAAATTATATGGGTGAATGGATAAGTAGTTCTAGTAGCATAGACTAGTATCTGGAATGCTTTTACAAAAGGTCTAACTCTACACATAGATGTACATCAAGATCCTTAGATACATACCACATTCTTGTGTATTCGATTGAGATCGTAGTTGAACTAATTTTGCCTTAACTTCTCCAAGTTCTCCAAAGAGAAGCTAATTTAAGAAAACAATTCTCTCAAAGAATGTGTTGTTATATCCTTATTAGTATAAACAATGTTTTAGAAAAATATTTTTGAAGATGTTTTATTCTTTTTCTATTTTTTTTAAGATTTTTTTTTTCACGTTGTTTTCCGCATCCGTTTTCCGCTGTCCCCAAATTCTGGGGGTTCTGCGTGTTTAGTTGCGGAAATCAACGCCGTGCTTTGCATCGACACAAGAGCAAAAAAAAATTAAATATAAAATATTTCATTTTCTCTAGTGGAAATCAAAGAAAAAGTTAAATATTTATTTAATTTTACATTAATGTAATACAATTTTAAATCAATTAACAATATTTTTATCCAAAATAAATGCATTAAAAACGTCAAAACACATATTAAATACATCAAAACATTGCAAACACCGACATACATGCTAAAAGAATATTTCACAGTCATGAAACTCTCACATAAAAGCGATACGAGTGCTTCTTTATGCACACTAAAGGGTATTATGATGCCCAAATACAGTGCTCCGCGTGTTCCCAATCTTTATTACTTTTACATGGCAGATTGAGACGTTAACATAAATTCCTTCCGTTTCTCGGGCAAACATTATTTGGTAGGGTTACATTGTAACGTGTTTTATTATTAACTGATGTGTGAATTTGTATTTAGAGGAAAATTACGAAGTTGCGAATGAGTAAGGTATAAATTATGTTTTATGTAATTGTTTACTGGGTATATAAAATTATTTAACTGCATACAGAAATGTCGGTCGGTATAGTATGTACAATATGGATGTTTGTTTGTTTTTCAGGGTTCCGTATGTTTTAAGAAAGAATGGAAAAACCTTTATAAGATCATTTTGTTGTCGTTCGCCTGTTTGTCCGTCTGTTTGTCTGTCAAGAGCTTTTATCTCAGGAACGCTAAGAGATATCGAGTTGAAATTCAAATTATAAACTCAGATCGACGGTTCCTTAATTTTCTGAAAGAAAAAATATTTCTATATTTCCTTATAAAAAAAGGTATGATTGTGTCTATATAGGCAATGAATTCTTCTTTCGACACTATAAAGACAATCAAAATTAATAGGGTACTTTCGGTTGACCTAGAATTATGAAATTTTTACAGGTAGTACTAGTTTGGGAAAATATCTGAAAACTATACATTTGTGGTTAAATTCAAAAAAATAATAGCCTTAAATACAAAAAAAACCCGTGTTTTGACACTATAAAGGGAATCAAAATAAATAGGGTACTTCTGGTTAATTTGCTATTATGAAATATGGCACCTAGTACCTATAGGTAGAACTAGTGTAGAAAAAATCTGAAAACTATATATTTGTGGTTAAATCCTAAAAAAATATAGTTTTAAATGGGGGATAAAATTTGGTATTAAAGCCGCTAGCTTAAGTAACGTATGAGATGAAAGGCTCTGGCTAAGCCTGGATTTCAGAAAAAGCTCGAGACCTCCAATTTTTGTACTGAACTCTCGATGGGCGAGCCCGACTCGCGCTTGTCTGATTCATCATTAATATTAACTAACTTCTGAATGAATAAGCATACACTTATATATTTTTATATGATTGAGATAACAGGAATATTATTTCAACAGAATATAAAAGAATAACGTGTTATTTCCGCGGTCTAGTTTCGTTCAAGAAACTTTACGATCACAAAACCTGAACCACAAAGAATAATTCGACATAATGCTATTATATTGCAATCATAGTTGAAATTGCATGAAAGACTGAATTTACAGTCAACTGTCTGAAATAAAATACATAAGAATTCCTTATACCGTAGCAAAATAACAACGACAAACTAAAATGTGAACAGAAAAACTTAAAGTTTAACATTGTATACTCGTTAGCAACTCAAGGGCATGTAGAATTCACATTAAAATTGTGCTATTAAACAAAATATATAACGTATTACTGCATATCTTAAGCAGCTTCACGCTGCTCACAGCAGGGTCAGCAGAAGAAGCTTAGTGTTAAGACACTCCGCTCCCTATTTTCCGCCAAATTTTTCAGTTAGGCGTGTTGAGTGGCGCAATTCAACGCCGGAATTTTACGTTGGTGTCAGAGCGAAGAAATGAAAATAATAATAAATAATAATTAAGCCTCCGAGTACGGATCAAACCCACAGTCATCGGGTTACTGCTACACCCTTATGCTCCTGCTCCACGACGGCCTTAAATTATTACTGCATTATAAAACTAATAAAAAGCAATATTTAAAAATAATGTCAATAGTGGAATAAATGTACTTGAAATTTTAAAACTTTTTGAGGCTAAAATAAAAATAGGTTAAGTAAGTTATAAGCCGCGTCACTCAAATCACTAAACGTCCGCTACTAATATAAAAAAACTAAAATTTGTTTGTAGAATTTTAATCGTATAGAAGCATATAAACATGAGCATACAGCAATATGTTTTTTTTTTCGAAGTAAATATTTTTCCCGATTGCTAAGGAAGGGTTGTTTTTCGCGCGTATCTTGTGTGAATGTATGTATTTAATATTCTTTATTACCTTCTATCTCCAGAACCACTGAACGGATTTAGATAATTTAGGTATCGTTAGATTCGTATTAGCACCCCAAGTGTTCTTAGATAGATGACGTTAAAAAAACAATCATGGCGGCTGTGAGACGCCATTGGACTTAGTGAAAAAAAAAAATCGTTCCGAAAACCACAGTATGGGTATCAAAATCAAGAGCTCAATACGAGGATTTCAAAAAGGTATATCATGATTATCATTACCATAATGAATCCTAACGAAAAAGTGAAAAATAAAAAAAAAATTATAAAAACAAAAACCCCTACTGCATAAAACTAAAAAGAACTCATTATTTTTTACTATAGCTTTGACTAATTTAGAAATTTCTCTTAATAACAATATTTTTTATTAATAATTTAGAGATTTAGAACTTAGTAACATAGTATTTTTTTTAATGTAAATTTTTCGGCTGTATATATTTTCTCTTACTATTTTCCTCTATAAATGGGCGAAAACCTGACTGATACTAGGTTATATCTGCTTATTTCACATTTTTATTAATATTTTCGGCAGCAACAAAGCGGTACAGCCTGACTATAAACGCGACGGTTGTGAATTCGAATATAACTCGGGGAATAAATTATTTTCGCTCTGTAAGTGGCGTTGAGTTCCGCTACTCAACATAATATCTCGAAAATTAGAGTGAAGTGAGGAGAGGATTGTCTAAACACCAAACCCTCTGTGCCTAACTGACGTTTACAGTTCAGAGAAGCTTAGTAATAATAAATTGATTTCATGTGTTTCGATAATGTTTGTAGATTAAAGAGCCAATTTAACTTTATTTAGATACGGCAAGAATGCCAACATTATAAACCTCATTATACACAATTTAAATCATCATAAAAGCTTATCGCGACGATCAATATTTAATTAAATTGAAATTTTAAAATTTTAAACTTAGCAGATTTTACATATTTTATATTAGTCCTAGATTTTTTATAAAAGTAAATCACGCGACAAGCTTTTATGATATTTTATGATCTGAATGCGGTTATAAGTTGATAGTTAAAATTTAAAAGAAAAAATATTTTCTCCTTTTTAGAGCGTTTAAATAAAAACTTTTTCTAAAAAGTTTTTGTTTGCTTTTAATTTATTTAAATTATTAATATACTTAAATGAAAAAAGCCGAAGTACAAATAAATGCTGAATATAATCTTTAAGTATTCTTTATAAATATAAAATATATTTCTAAACGTATTTCCAAGACGTGGGTTCCTTCATTAAGAGACAGCCCCTTAGTACCGAGAATATGAAAAATATTTCAAAGAAAAAATAAAACCTTTATTACGAATACTTGCGTAGGATGAAAAAAAACGCTTTTGTCGGGAGTAATAAGTGCAAACGTCACTTACTCTACGGAAGCCGAACGATTTAAATCACAACTTTTGTAGGCCAAGAATTATGGATTTAAAATATTTTTTTTATAAAATTGTAACATTACAAAAAAAGTTATTAAGTTTTATAATGTTGGCATTCTTGCTGTATCTAAATAAAGTTAAATTAGCTTTTTAATCTACAAGCTAAAATCTGCAAGCATTCTCAAAACACATGAAATTAATTTATTATTACTAAGCTTCACTGAACTGTAAACATCAGTTAGGCAGAAGGGACTTAGTGTTTAGGCAGTCCGCTCCTAACTTCACTCTAAATATCGAGACATTATGTTGAGTGGCGGAACTCAACACCGCTTACAGAGCGAAAATAACATATTAAAATAATTTATTCCCCGAGTTATATTCGAATCCACAACCGTCGCGTTTATAATCAGACTGTATCGCTTCGTCGCTGCTGAAAATATTAATAAAATGGCGAAATAAGCAGCATAACCTAGCATCAACCCGTTTCCGCCCATTTATAGAGTGAGGTAGTAAGAGAAAATATATACAACCCAAAAGGTATTCGTAAAAAAATAATTCAAATACTATGTTACTGAGTTCTAAATCTCTTAAGTATTAAAATAAAAAAACATTATTATTAAGTGAAATTTCACAATTATTCAAAGATATAGTAAAAAATAATGAGTAATTCTTGTAAAAATACTTACTTTGAAAGAAAATCATATTGCAGTATGCTCATGCTTATATGCTTCTATACGATTAAAATTTTACAAACAAATTTTAGTTTTTTTTATTAGTGGCGGGCGTTTAGTGATTTGAGCGACGCGGCTTATAACTTATTTAACCTATTTTAATTTTAGCCTCAAAACGTTTTAAAATTTCAACTACATTTATTCCACTATTGACATTATTTTTAAATATTGCTTTTTATTAGTTTTATAATGCAATAAAAATATAAGGTCGTCGTGGAGCAGGAGCACAAGGGTGCGACAGTAACGCGATGACTGTGGGTTCGATCCGTACTTGTGGGACTTAATTATTATTTTCATTTCTTCGCTCTGCAAACACCTACGCAAAATCCCGCCGTAGAATTCTGCCACTCAACACGTAATAAAATATTTTCTTCTTTTAGAGCGTATAAATAAAAGCTTTTTCTTAAAAAAGCCCATATCGCCAAATTACACAAGTCACAATTAATGAATCGATGTTATAGGCTTAAAAAAGTAGTTTTTTTTAAAACTAGCATTTTTATTCTCAGCGAACTTTTTCATTATAGAAAAGCACAAATAACTTCAATAGTGCTATAATATATTAGATTTAGAGTGATGTCACATTATTTTTCTAATTGTTTTCGGCCAGTCCTTTCATTTGATACTCATATTGCAGAAGTACATAAATAATAACTATTCCGCCATCTTGGATTTAGAATAGTATCACATTACTTTTCGAGTTACTCTCAACGAGCTCTTTCATTTGATATCCATATGTAGAAGTAGATTAAAAATAAATATTTCGCCATCTTGGATGGTCCGCCATATTGATTATATTATATAATAATATTTTTTATATAATTTAGAATGACGTCACATTATTTTTTGAGTTGCTCTCAACAAGAAAAAAAAAGTTACTTCGAAGCATATTTTATGTTTTTAATAGAAAATAGTAATGTATTTTTAAGATTCACGCTGCGTTGCCGCTCTCCACTTTCCGCCAAATTATGGAGGCATTTCGTGTTGACGGGACTCAACGCCGCACTTTGACTCAATACCAGGGTGAAGAAATTAAAATATATTTTATTTCCTCGAGTAGAAACCAAACCCTATAAAAATAATAATTAAAAAAATATTTTTGTTCAAACAAATCTATTTTAAGCCAAAGCTTAACCTTAGACCTAATTAATTTAAGTACTGCGAAACGATCAATTTCAATCATCAAAAGGAATAATTCTCGAAGCCAAGATTACATATTACTCTCGTATTCCATAAATTATTTACAACTTCCTCCACGCGGAGCTTATTAGTTGTTCTTGTTTCTTTTTCACTGATATATACTTTGATGTGCGATTTAACAATATTATGTGTTTTCAAACGGAATAATAAAGTTATATATGTGCGTAAAAATAATTCTGAGTTGCTTATAAGATTTTATTTGTCTTGGCGTGTTATTGTATGGGAATTCTTGCAAATCAATTTCACATACTTCCCAGGTTCCGATTGAGCTGAAATTTAGATTACGACTTCAAATTTGATAAAAATGAAGTGAATATGTATATACAAAATGGCCGCCGTAACAAAATGGTGGCTTACAAATTTTGCACAGATTACCTAATGGCTTAACTTATAAAATAGCAATTAGAAAGCTTGTTTTTAAAAATGTTTTTAATTAATGATTTAGTAGATATTTAATCCTGAGGATAAATTATTACTTAATTAATATTGAGTATTGCATTTGAGTCGTATATTTAAGTTAACTTGAGTTAAATTTAAGACAATATTAATAAGATTATTATTATATGTATTTCAACATACTTTTCTTTGTTCCAGATTAATTTCCACATTCCGTGAACATGGAACATGCTCTCCTGTCTCTGAGTGGACTGTGCACGCACTCTTTACCGATCCAAACCGACACTTATCTGTATAGTTGAAATTCCAAATATGGTGAAATAGTGTAGTGTAGTGATAAAAATGAGCTTATAAGTTAAGTTAAGTGAATGTCGGGAGAACGGGAGATGCCTTACTACGGGTACCGCGAAGGGTCGGTCTCGAGTGGGGGGTGCTCGGACTCAGATGGTGGTGACTCGGACTCAGAGGGTGGGCTGAGCACGGAGAGCACGGCAGGCCAAGGCCTACCCTACCCTGGCTTCACGCCGGTTGCTCTCATATATTTAACACAGGAGACACGTCCTAGAAGCTGGTGCCTCAAGCTAATCACGAATCCATATCCTTTTTTAATACTTTAATGTTAAGATCACCATAATATCCTTTAACGTAATTCCCAAGAACGCATGTTTAAATATAATTAATAAATAATAATCAGCTTCACGCTGTATCCCGCACACATCAGGGTAGGCAAAGGGAATCTAGTGTTAAGACACTCCGTTCCCCACTTTTAAATATAATATTTTAGAACATTAAATGAGAAATGTAGGAAGGGCCTTGAAATCGAAACTTTAACCGCATCGACCGATGTGGAATTCCCTTTTAATAAATTATAATATTTGTTTTGAAGCTTATAGTAAGAGTTATGAGGTCGTTTTTGAGTCGTTGTATAATATATATGAAGCTTTACAATGTAAGAATTTCAAAATTGTTTTATAATATTAAGTTACTACTGCCTTCGTGGCAAAGTGGCAAATCGGTGTGAATAAAAATGCGACGGTTGTAAATTCGATTCCCTTTCGGAAGAATGAATTATTATTTATGTAAGTTTTCATTTCTTCCCTCTGGTAAGGGAAAAGCACAACATTGAGTTCCGTTACTCAACATTTAGTGACTCGAAAATTAGACAGAAAGTCTGGAACGGAGAGTCTTAACCCTCTGCCTAACCCGCTATATGCGAGATAAAGCGTGAAGCTGAAAATAAAATCAACAAGTATTTAGGTAATTCTTGACATGTGACAGGTAAAGTTACCTACTAAGTTATTACATGAATAAACAACAAGGAGATCAAAGCGTTGACTGTATCGGTCAGGCTTTAATTGCTTATTCGGTACCACACGTTAATATATAATCAAAAGGGCCGGTAATACCATTCGTGGACCCCAATTTCAGAATCATGTTTTATTTTGTGTTAATGTTAAAGTAAAGTAAGGAGCCCAGTCGTAGGTTCGATATCTAGACGAGGAATTGAAGTATTTTCATTTAATATTTTCATTATTTCGCTCTGCTCACGAGCCAAAGCGCTGTGTTGAATTTCGCCACTTAACATGCAATACCTCGGAACGGAAGTGAACGGAGTATCTAAATAGGTTCCCAGGTTCCCTCTGCCTACTCTACAGTGAGACTGTGCCTAAATACTAACGGGATGATTGTGTTTCCGATTCCCATATGAAAAATGAGTAGTTTTCATTTCACCGCTCTGTTAAAATAAAAAGGGGGTGTTAAGTTTTTGTAAAGCTAATGTAGAATAAACATGGTAAAGTGACCCAATATACTACGAACAATTACTTTTTTTAGGGAACAAAGAGATTTTACTTATATATTTCATTAGACATAAAAACGCTTCCTTCTTTTGCGAGAATATTGTATTAAAAATATAAGCAAAAAATATAATACACAATATTTTTTTATTTTTTTCGTTAACAAAATAGATTTAAGAATTGTAATTTTGATATGGCTTCAACGTAGTGTATATCGTTATTGACGGTACTCGTGGCTTTTGTTAGGCGGGATTTGTACGGATGTAACAAATATTGACGCAAGGATTTCTATCAACTTCAATATGATGGTATGAGGAAAAAAAAAAATTTTCTATAAATATTGTTTATTTTTTTCTTTATATTATTTTTTGTATTTCAGTTACTTTAACTTATCCATTGAATGACACTCATATAATATTTGCACAATATTTCTTCTACGTCAATATTCATTAAATCATTTCAATGTTTTTATTTTTTTATTTTTTTCTATACATACTTTTTCAGTAGGGATTCTAATAAATTATTTTTCCTAATTTTGCTATACAAGTAAAAATCAATAAAGTGTCTATGTACTTTTAAAATTTTTATTTTATCACATTTTATTCTTTTTTTTAGCTTCATACTGCATTTCGCTGTATACCACATGTGGCAAGGTAGATGGAACATGGGAACCTAGTATTAAGTCTCTTTTATTAAGATACTTCCGTTTCCTCCTTCCTTTCCTGGAAACTGGGGAACGGAGTGTCTTAACACTGGGTTCCCTCTGCCTACCATGTTGTGTGCGGGATACAGCGTGAAGCTGACTAAACATTAACATGATACTTATATAAACATATACTATTTTATATATTACAAAGTAATATTTTAAGCATTATATTTCTCTACTATTATATAAAATTATACAGAATGTCAGTAAAATAAATGTAGAGATCTAGTTCTTTTAATTTGAAACTTACAGACTTTCACGATCCCCGCATTATATGTGACCATATAATAGAGTCGTACTGAACTAAAACTTCTTATATGTCGAACTGATTGAAGTAAAGCTTAGCCTAGCTTATAACTTCTAGTAGTAAGGTTTCTTTTCTACATTTCCCTTATTTCATATATGATTTATTATTAACAACGGATTTAGGATTAAAAAATGTGCTTTTCCTTGCATAGCAGGATAGGTATAAGGACCGTTGTGTTAAGACGGAGTGTCTTTCCCACTTTCCGCAATTTTTTTTAGAAATTGTGTTTTGAATTGCGAAACTTAACGTCGCGCCTTCTCTATCGGAACAGAAAAAAGAAAATAATTTATATATAACAATGCCTCTGAGTGGAGAGTGAACTCATAACCATCGCTTTTACATACGGTTTCCTTCAAAAATCTTGTTTTTTTTTAAACTATCACCATAAATAATATTATCTTCAAGAAACAGAGACCAATTATTCATACACATAGGCTTACATATATATATTTAACATATATTAATATTCAAAATGCCCACTAAAAACCTCATAAACATATTCTTTAAGTCGTTGTTAACGAGGCAAAGCGGCGTTGAGTTCCGTCATACAACAAATAATGCGTAAAGCATTCAACGATAAATTGGGAACGGAAATTTCGTAATAAAATATGATGTAATGTTAACACACTAGGTTTCCAGGTTCCCTCCAACTACCCAGCTATATGAAAAGTAAGGTATTGTTAAAATGCAGCTTATATTTCCTTGGACACAGCATTCTCTATATTATACACAACGTACTACTTCAAACAAAAAGTTACAGAAACACAGAACAAAATTGCGAACCGTAGACTACTATAGAGCTGACTATCGTATAAATTATGAAAGACTGGTCTGGTTTGTTTCATTCTAACAACGTGTGTATAACACAAGCATATTTTATGCGGTTAAAGAAGTGAGATGGGAGCGTTATTTGAAATGAAAAAAATGATCTTTACGTGCTGGCCTTGTCTTATTTTTATTTTAGGAATATATTGTATAGATATTTTTGCATGTTCTTTGTACGATTGAATATACTGCTTTTGAAGATGTTATTTTTTAGGGTTCCGTACCTAAATAGGTAAAAACGGAACCCTTATAATAGCGGTTCTCAACCTTTTCTTGTTTAAGGACCACTTTCATATCATTCTTGGTAGCAGGGACCACTATGCATGTAGGTATAGTAAAAATTTACTACGATAATTAAACACAAAATTTGCCTCGCTATCCCCAGTCATAAAATTAAAATCGTTCGCGGACCATATTTAGCTTCTGCGGACCACTGGTTGGGAACCAGTGCCTTATAGGATCACTTTGCTGTCGGTCTGTCCGTCTGTCATGACCATTTATTTATATCGAAACCGCGTGGACGTGTCAAGCTATTATTAAATTTTGATATTAATATTAAAGTCTACGGTCTCTCGAAGCATACAAAAAATTAAGCTTTTAAATCAAAGCAATCAAAAGATACGAGCATTTGCAATCGATTTTACTGCATTTTATATGAAATTTTCCGCGTAATCAATACTTATTTGTTATTGTCTGTGGACCTGCAGATATGAAATTTGGCATAAAGTGATAATTTATAATGGAAAAAAATATTTGTAAAAACAAAAACCCCGACTGCATAAAACAAAAAAGAAACTAAACAAGCCCAATAGTTTATTAGGATTAACAGTCGGGATTTCTTTAAGTCGTTCCAGGTAAAGATTTCATTGATTGAAGAATTACTTATAATCCTAATAAACTATTGGGCTTGTTTAGTTTATTTTTTGTTTTAAGCAATCGGGGTTTTTTGTTTACAAATATTTTTTTTATTTTTTTGTTAGAATTAATTATGGTAATGATAATTTGTCCTCTATAAACTTTTTAAAATTATTTTTTATCAATTATTTTTTACTCGTTATTTGAAGTCGTTTTTTTTTGTTAGAAAATAAATTTAAGTTATTCGTTCATTTGTCACGCACATACCTAATGCAAATTTAAGACTAATGTGATTTTCACACAGATACCATTATAAGAAATGGATCAAGCACTACCTTTCAAATAAAAAAAGAATAATCTAAATCGGTTAAAATCGGTCAAAAAAAATACAGTCGAATCGATAACCTTCTTTTCTTACAGAAGTCGGTTAAAATTTTATACATATAGCTTAATTCTAAAAATACCAACTTTTCAACAATTTTCATAACAAAAACAATTCTATACAAGAATATCTATCTATACTTCTATTCTTTTATTTATATAGTAAAAACAGCAACAGCAATCAAAAATATTCATTTGGCTGTATCGGCTGAAACAAAACAGAGCGACTCTACCCGACCATACCGACTTATACGGCAACAATTAGTAGAACAATGGCCACTAAGATCGTTCTACGGAGATAACAATGCCGGTACAATTTTCGTAGTTCCGTAGTTATGGTGTAAGTGAAAAACATATATATAAAAAATCTGACCTAAATTCGCCCATTTGTATACAGATTTTAGGTTAACATTTTAATTATTCATTCATATATGAAAAATATATGTGCTATAATATATATCTTTTTATAAAAAAAGACTATTTGGCTTAAGCGCACGTATAATTAACATATTATATGGCGTGCCTGGTAATAAACACAAAAATACATATTTTTAAGATTTTTTTTGAATTTCAAGCAGGATATAGCATTGTAGGAAGAAACTTCTTTAACTAAAACTTTCTGAAAAAACTTAGTGTTAAGACACTACGTTTCCCAATTTCTACCGGATGAGGCATTTCGTGTTGAGTAGCGAAACTTAACGCCGCGCTTTGATACCAGAGCAAGGAAATGAAAATATTAATAAATATTTTTTTATGAATCGATCTCACAACTTCGCGTTTACAGTCACAGGCTTCTATGTGTGCCTCTATGCTACGACGGATAATTCTTTTGGAAAATTTATTTATTATTATTTATTTATAAGATTAATTATTTTTAAATTGTTCTTTATTGAATAATTTTAAATATCGCGATTAAATTTTCTAATGTAATTTTAACGGAACCCGGTTTTTTTATTTATCATACATCATTTAAAAGGAAATCTATACAAACTTAATCTTAAAAAATATATACAAACAACGATACAAACTATACAATACATATAACTTTATTAACGTCTACAGAAATCTCTTGTTTTTTTATAAGTTTGGCATAAAAAAACAGTGATGAAATATTCCATTCTCTACAATATTATATTTTTTTACATAATATTAATTTTATTACATAATCATCAGTATTTTTAACATCACGGGTGCAGTAGCGTAGGCAGAGGAATTTAGTTTTTCTTTGTCTTATTGTGAGAACGAGAAAATGAGAATCGAACCCACAATAGTCGCGTTTAGGACCAAACGGTGTGCCGCTGCACCACCTACCCCGTAATTGCAAAAAAAAATGTTATAGTTAATGTAATATATTACAAATGGACAACATTGTGACCTACATATCCTACTATACATATATAATATACATTTTTATGAAATCCAACATAACGAAACTTTATTATTTATTTGAATACTTCAGCAGTTAGACATAGCTAACGGGAGCAGTTTTATCAGCAAGTTATAATTGCTCCACGGAAAGACATAACAATTAGAGCTTTTATAGTTTGGTTTCATATTATATGTGATATTATAATATATTCTTTTTTGTCAGCTTCACGCTGTATCCCGCACACAGCAGGGTAGGCAGAGGGAACCTAGTGTTAAGACACTCCGTTCTCCATTTATACACATAATATATTGATAACTTTTTTATTAATCCAATGTATTTTTTTATATACTATATAAATTACTTATTGGAAATTTCAGCATAGAAATTTGATCATGAGACTCAAAAATTTAAGTGGGAGGGGGCATTTTTTTTTCAATTTCACGCTGCATCCCGCTTTTAGAAGGAAGGATAGGCGGAGGGAACCTAGTGGCATGACAATCTATTCTCCATTTTGCCACGAATTCTGGAGGTTTTACGTTTTGAGTGGCAGAACTCAACGCCGCGTTTCGTCGCAACGTCAGAGCGAAGTAGTGAAAGTATTAAATATTAAATTTTCTGGAGTGAGATGACATGAGGCCGTCGTGGCGCAAGAGCGCAAGGGTGTGGCTTCGATTACCACTCGAAGGCATTAATTATTATTTAATTAATATTTTCATTTCTTCGCTTTGGTATCAAGGCAAAAAAGCCCGGCGTTTAGTTCCGCCACTCAACACACAATGTCTACAAAAATTCGGCGGATAGTGGTCTTAACGCAAGATTCCCTTATGCCTACCTTGCTGTATGAGGGATACAGCGTGAAGCTGATTTTAATTTTATTTTGGAGTAGAAATCGAACTAGCAACCTGTCACGTTTACAGTCACAAGCTTGTGCTCCTGTGCCACGACTCAAAGCAAGTACATAAAAATAAAAAAAAATAACAATATCGAAATCAGGTTGTTAATTTAGTGTCGATCAAAACTTCTAAATATATACTGTTATTGAGTTAATCTCTTTCTCTATATATAATAAGACAGTAAAAATATTTTGTCTGTACATTTAGTAATTTTGACTGAAATGGATAGAGGGACACTTAAAAAGAATAATAGAAAGCAAAAAGATTTTTTTTTAATTTCTTGTCTGTCTGTCTGTCTGTCTGTCTGTCGACATATTTCTGTCCGCATTTTTCTCTGAAAGTACTGAACCGATTTACTTGAAAATTTCACCAATTGCTTTGTTTTAACTCAACTTAAGTACTAAAGTTTGGTTCATCAAAATCGGTTCATTAAAAAAAAAGTTATCGTCATTTGAATGAACTCAAGGCATTAGCTTGCCTGCGAATATTATATAGCAATCGCGCTGGTATGACCCTGGCTAAAGAATGACGTTCGAAACGTCTGGGTTATATGACTGTTGATAAAAATATATATTTTTGAAGCACTACTATATAATATTTTATACAATAAAGTAAACAAAATTGAATTGTTAGTGGAGATTACGTTCATAAATCATAACAGTTAAGTTTAAGTCGTAATTAATTCAACCGGCCGGTCGTGGCGCAGCGGCACGAGGTGTGACTGCAAAACCGACTGGTTGTGGGTTCGATCCCCACTCGAGGAGATGAAATATTTACTTAAATTTATATTTCCATTTCTTCGCTCTGGTGTCGAGGTTAAGCGCGGCGTTGAGTTCTGCCACTCAACACGCAATGCCTCCAGAATTTTAATTTATTTTAGTTCAACACATAGATAAAGAACGATCTTGAAAGAAATATCAAGTAAATACAAAGATATTTTGGTTGGTTCGTTCATATAATATATGTAACTAATTTAAAAACTGTACAGGAGTTAATATGCAATTAATACAGTTATTTTACAAAGAATATTATGAATCCTACAACCTAAATTAAATTATTCACTGACATCAGCACATTTAACAGAGTTTTAGAATTATGATGAGACGTATATTATATAGGTAAAAAGAACATAAAGTTACAAAAATATATACGTGTAATACATAATTAGCTTTATGTATATTTTATAAATATCAAATATCAACAATGGTCGTATTTTTTTAATTAAAACAATCAAAAATTCTTTGACGATAATGTCGTTAAAAAAAATCATATTAGAATTCATTATAGTTGTCAATCGATTGTGCTTATTAAATCAGTAATCATATATTTTAAGCGGGCGAAGCCGTGGGCGAGCCGCTAGTGAGTACATAAAACATTTAAATATCAGCTTTTTAGCGTACATCAACAGGAAATTAATTACCTTTTAAAGAACGTTTACGGAAAATGCATATATATTTGAACTTATATTTAAAACTAGCGGCCCGCCCACGGCTTCGCCCGCTTAAAATACATGATTATTGATTTAAGCAGAATTGATTGACAACTATAATAAAATAAAATAAATAAATAAATCAGCTTCACGCTGTATCCCGACACACGGCAGGGTAGGCAGAGGGAACCTAGTGTTCTAAAATAACTGTAATGTTTGCATATTAACTCCTGTTTGCATATTATTAGATAAATGAATAATTGGTAAATATGTAGTTATTACAGAGTACACGTAGAAAGGATGTTTTTAGGCATTTTTATATTGATTTATTTCAAACGAACGAACGAACCAAAAAATCTATGTATTTACTTGATATTTCTTTGAAGATCAAATCGTTCTTTATCTCTGTGTTGAATTAATTACGATTTAAACTTTACTGTTATGATTTATGAAGGTAATCTCTACTAACAATTCAATTTTGTTTACTTAAAATAAATAAATCAGCTTCACGCTGTATCCCGCACATAGCAGGGTAGGCAGAGGGAACCTAGTGTTAAGACACTCCGTTCCCCACTTTCTGCCGAATTCTGGAGGCATTGCTTGTTGAGTGGCAGAACTCAACGCCGCGCTTAACCTCGCCACCAGAACGAAGAAATGGAAATATAAATTTAAGTTAATATTTCATCTCCTCGAGTGGGGATCGAACCCACAACCAGTTGGTTTTACAGTCACACTTCTTGCCGCTGCGCCACGACTGGCCTTGTTTACTTTATTGTATAAAATATTGTATAATAGTGCTTCAAAAATATATATTTTTATCAACAGTCATATAATCAAGACGTTTCGAATGTCATTCTTTAGCCTGGCAACCTAATGCTTTGAGTTCATTCAAATGACGATAACTTTTTTTTTAATGAACCGATTTTGATGAACCAAACTTTAAAACCTTAATTGAGTTAAAACAAAGCAATTGGTGAAATTTCCAAGTAAATCGGTTCAGTAGTTTCAGAGAAAAATGCGGACAACAATATGTCGACAGACAGACAGACAGACAGACAGACAGACAGACAGACAGACAGACAGACAAGAAATTCAAAAAAAATCTTTTTGCTTTCTATTAGTCTTTTTAAGTGTCCCTCTATCCATTTCAGTCAAAATTACTAAATGTACAGACAAAATATTTTTACTGTCTTATTATATATAGAGATAACTATTTATATTATTTAAGCTATAATATTGTTATAATAAATATTCTTTGTAAAAAACAATATTTTTTTACTTCAAACTGTATTCTGCACATGTCAAGGCAAGCAGAGGGAACCTAGAAATCTAGTGTTAAGACACTGTATTCCTATTAAGATTCTTTCGTTTCCGTTTTCCACTTTCCGCCGTTGTTCCGAGGCATTGTGTGTTGAATGGTGAAATTCAAAGCCAAATTGTTACTATAGCGAGGAAATGAAAACATTCAAAATTTTATTTCCCCAAATGAGATTCAAACCCACAACCTTTCGCGCTTACAGACGCTTCCTAGTTGGGTACAAGCCGAATGGCCGCGATGTTCTACTTTTACTAGTAGTACTCGAACTTTTTCTTATACCTACTCTGATTCTTTACTTTTACTATAATAGAAGATTTTTTTTTTTCATTTTATATAATAACAAACAGTAAATCGTGACATTTTATTTGACATAGGTGTTCGACAGTAGTAAATTGACCCAAATTCCGTTATCGCGAACACTTCACACCACCATTTGCTCAGCAACAATGGCATTCTGAACACGTTAGAGATGATTTATCTCGTATTTTATTTTTACACATCTGCTAGCTCTATAAAATTGTAATAATAAATAAACAAACGCGCTTTGGCTTATATCCAAGATGAAAGTTTTAAAAAAATGTTGAACCACATCACGCTGTTGACGTAACATTTAAAATCCTTATTTGATTGAGATACAAAAGTCATATAATAAATAGCACAAAGTGAGAGTCAAATACTGTCTCTATTATAAAGGAGTGTGTATATAAGTACTTAGTACTTGTAGTAGTTGCTTGGTATAGTGTAAAAAACAACTTAGCCTCGAATAACTCTCCAATATACTTATTTAGAATACGTATAAAAATTTGAACGTAGCGAGCGCGCCTCCTGGAAACCGACCAGGCGCTCTGACCACTAAGCCATACGTTCTCATCGAGCTACGTCGAAATTTTTATACGCTTGTTACAATTTATTTGCTGTTAGTATGTCTGTAGGGTCAAATTTTTACAAATTTCCGCTACCCAAAGATAATTACTAAGAATTATCGTCTGGCAAGAGAGAATACTATTTATTAAATATTTTTAAACATTTTTAAAGTGTTATTCCACACTTAGGAAAGAAAAATACTTATTTAGAAAAAAAAATATACGTTTTCTAAATAAGTATTTTTCTTTCCTAAGTGTAGAATAACACTTTAAAAATGTTTAAAAAAAACTTTCCAATATTTAGGTAATTTTAAACTTAAAATTATATATGAACTTGAACAGAACCAATCCAAAAAAAACCAACCCAGTATGATTCGGATTAAGTGAGTCCTTCCGTAGATCATGGGTTTGTTACCATCTTCTTCTGAAAAGTTAGTAAGTTAGTAAGTTGTATTTCACGTTAATCTATACTTCTGTATAGATTAACGTGAAATACAACTTATCGACTGTCGATAAGTCGACAAACTTAAATTTACGAGCGTAAACATTCATTTTGTAAGAAATTGTCTATATTTATAAGTTTGTAATGTGTTTTTTTTAAATAATTAATACGTAGATCTTGGAAATAAAATACAATAGATGAAATATCGAAGAAAATACAATGAATACTGTAATTGGAGTGTTCTTATTGCTAACAATAGAATGTACTTTATATCATTCTTGTCCTACTTCACTGAATCGAATGCTGTTGAATGTTTCAAAGTTCTCTAAATTTTTATTTTTCAAGATCGAGTTTATATGATTAAGTATAGAGCTTCCATAAATGATGACGTCTTTTCTATCTTTTATTATCTTATCTATTTTCTTAACTTCACATTTATTCGCCCTTCTCCATTTTACGCCTGATCGAACTCACGACCTTTGTGATTATAATCAGACGGTATTCCACTTACAAAACTGCTAACCGAATACTTAACAAAAACAAAAATAAAAACACGTATTTTATTATTCTAAGAAACATTATTAGAATGTATAAACAACTAAATGGCCTGTAATACTTGTTCTATCCGTATAAATTTTCTTTATACGTGTAGAAACAGTCAAACGGATTACAAAGACATCTAAAACTACGTAAATGCTAATGCGATGTTCACCAGTCTGAATGTTTCCTCTTTCTAACAAATAATATTTACTTATGAGATTATTATTGTGTTTTTCTCGCTGAGAAAATTATTTTGGTTGTTTTTTTTTAGTGTCACGCTGTATCTCGCACACAGCGTGATAGGCAAATGGAACTTAATGTTGGGACACTCTGTTCCCCATTTTCTGCGGAATTGTGGAGGTATTAGGTGTCGAGTGGCGGATTTTAACGCTGCTCTTTAAACTAAAAGGAAGAAAATAATATTAAATATTTCATTTCCTCGAGTACGAATGGAACCCACAACCTGTCGCGCTTAAGGTCACTGACTGGCCTCAATGGATCTTTTTATAGTTTGGCTTTATAGGCGTAAACATAACGATATAATGTTTCTGAATAATAATTATAATATTAGACTTCACATACTTATATTAGCTATAACTTAAATAAAACAATCCAGTCCAGTAAAACAGTGAGGTCAGTCGTGGCGAAGGGGCACAAAGTGTGACTGTAAAACCGACTGGTTGTGGGTTCGATCTCCACTCGAGGAGATGAAATATTTACTTAAATTTATATTTCTATTTCTTCGCTCTGGTGTCGAGGTTAAGCGCGGCGTTGAGTTCTGCCACTCAACAAGCAATGCCTCCAGAATTCGGCAGAAAGTGGGGAACGGAGTGTTTTAACACTAGGTTCCCTCTGCCTACCCTGCTGTGTGCGGGATACAGCGTGAAGCTGATTTATTTTTTATTTAAGTAAAGTACTTTTGTATTACACCACGTAACATGTCCGGAAAGTTAGGCGGAAAGTGGGAGTGTCTTTACTTTCCCCTTTCCTTATCCTGTTAAGCGGATATACAATTATATTTTTTATAGTTTAGTTTGTATACAAATAATTGTTGTAATTTTAACAATGGTATACTTAAAATTTGCTAAAATAAGAAAAAATCCTCTTTTAACAAATTTAATTGAAAAATATTTTTTAATTTTTTAACAACTGACTTCAAAAAAAAGGACCTTATCGGTTTGATACGTATGTATGTAATACGTTGGAATTAAATAATATTTGGGTACGATGCTCCATTTAGACTTTCAAGCACGTGTGCTTAATTTGGTAAGTATATATTTGTTTGTAAGTTTGTTTATTTGTCCACGAACTTCTAAAAAAAAGAACAATAAAACTAAAAGTTATATTGAGATATTTCTTTTTTTTTTATTTATGTTAGGTATACTTCAACTTAGGGAACAGTATAAGTTTCATTACAATCGCTTCAGTAGTTTCTGAGATATGAGGAAATTAATAAAACATAGGTACCTACCTATGTTTTAGTAGAACTTGCATTTTTTTCCTTTTGAGTACAATGGCTGTTTTCTTTTTTTTATACCAATTTGAAGTCAGTTTTATTTTTTAATTATGTCATTTTATTATAGCATGTCTTTAGACATATAATATAGACTATTTGATTGTTTATATTAATAAATTCATTTTCAGTCTTGTAGGCTTTAGCGTTACGAAGTTATTACTGGCATAAGTCCAGATCCAATGTCTATGATATCGAATATTTCACCAAAACATCCTAGCAGCATCTTGGAAGACGATGCACTAATATAATTTATTAAAACGTAAACTATATATAAATATTAATATTGTAACGATCCATACCAGAACTAAAATGTGAAGATAAATAGTATAATTCATTCAAAATAATAATAATTTAAAAAAAAAATATTATAAATATAATTTATAACATTATTTACTTTATAGCTTGTGATAAATACAATCTTATAAATAATAGTATAGTTCAGTTCTTTAATTACGCGTTTACAAGTAATATTAAAGGGACGTAATATACCGTAGGTAAAACACGCAGATATAAAATATATTTATTAAAAATATTTAATAATTATATTTAATCATTGTGTATTATAATTTAAAATAAATAATAACATAATTATTATTTAAATTATTGTAAAATATCATGTTGGCTGAATAAGCTACTGTCAACGTCAAAGTCAGAGATAGGATAGAAAGAGAAGAGAGATGGCGGGCGCGTCTGGTGAAGGATAGTTATTCAAAATGTTTAAAGTTTTAATTTATAATTAATGTATATTTAGTTACATCTTATATGTAAAAAGTATGTTAGTTAGTACATGTAATAGTGATATAAGTATTCGAGGCTGGTAAGATAAGTTATAAGGGCTTTCACTATTTACGATTGCTTGTTTTGGAATACTTCGTCGGTAAGTTTTTAATAGCTTATTATTAAAACAAAGAAGAATAATATTAATGCACGTAATGCTCTCAATATCCAGAGATAATTATTATTTATTTAGTAAATGGAAATAAATACATGAATATGTTTTTATGAGATATGTCAAACTACAATTATATTAATGTACGCAGAATGCCTGCCGCCATCTTCGTTAGATGCGTGTATGGGAATTGAGAAATGAGAGTTATAGTTTACGTTTTAATAAATTAAATTAGGTTTGGTGAATTATAATTACTTATAAATGTAGTGTCTGTATTAGTAAATATTTAACATGTTACTACAAAAGGAAATACAAATATAATAGTATCATTTATATTATGATATAAAATTATTATATCAAAATACGTATTTATAATTTATAAATAATATATAATATGAGTCTGTTTAATGACCTACAATAAAAGTAATCTGTCAAGATATTTAATTAATTATCATAAGGATATTAGACAGTAACAAAATATCAATTATAAACTATTTGTACGATCATCGGAGTTCATTGACCCTATGTTTTACTAATAACTAATATTGGAGTCACAACCGACTGCTGCTTGGCTTCGCTGGTACTAATACGCTTGTCTAGGCAAATTGCTGTGGCCTTTTATTGTTAAACTGCGATCGACGTTGTCTTGTGGTGCGCTTACGATGCATAAGCGATGCTCATATGTATATATATATATATATATATATATATATATATATATATATATATATATATATATATATATATATATATATATATATATATATATATATATATATATATATATATACATATATATGTATAACAGTTTCTATAGTTGTTCTATAATTCGTTGTATGATGAGTAGGTGTGTGGTGCTGTTTTATGTCCTGGAACTCCGGTGTATGTAGTAGTGTCCGCCTATGAGTCTAACAACTTGTTTTAATGTAGAAAACAAATGAGACACGACTGTGGGGTGTGTGCCGTGCGTTTATTTAACATATCGGCCGCCTTGAGGTAGTGCGTTCGATCCAACGACTTATATTGATCTCACAAATCAGTCAACGTCACGGAATCACCATTCTAATACATTCTTAATATAAACAAGCGTAACCAGTACATTCAGAAAGATCACACACAAACGTCCCGGAGAGTTCAATAAAGACTGTTGCAACCACGGTCTGGTAGGAATTCACGGTGTAGGGGCGGGGCGGGACGGTGCCCTTGCGCTTTCTTCCTTTTATTATAACTAAATATTTTACACAGTAGATAGGAAGATAGGACGTCTTCGATATACTTAAGAAATGTCACGGTAGATTAAAACGGACAGACATGACATGTTATTTATTATTATTATATTAAACTTATATTAAATTTATGGTACATTTGATATTAATTACCTGTAAATCTCTAAAAGATCTTGGATTACTTACGATCACTACGAAAGGGTTCTAACTATATTAGACGTATCTCGAGCCATATTAAAATAATAAAATTATTATTTAAATAATTTTATTTAAATATTTTATTGAGGAGTAGGGTGGGATGTCAGTTTCAATATATAAATTTTGAAAAATATAATATTGTATATTCGTTCAAAAATATTATTTCTTTTTAAAAGGGACTCAGGTTCTGTGGATGAAGAATCGGTATCATTTCGATATCCACTAGAAGCAATATGGAGAGACTAATTGTTATCATTTCTTCGCTCTGATTGACAAAATGTACCGTCAAACTCCGTCAGTCAATACAAAATGTCACGAATTTAGACGGTAACTAAGTTATTTACCTAGTGAACTGGTAGTAAATTAATTATTGAATAAGATTTATTTGACAAAAAATAATCAGCTTCACGCTGTATCCCGCTCACTGCAGGGTAGGCAGAGGGAACCTAGTGTTAAGACACTCCTTTTCCCACTTTCTGCTGAATTCTGGAGGCATTGCGTGTTGAGTGGCAGAACTCAACGCCGCGCTTCTCCTCGACACCAGAGCGAAGAAATGGAAATATAAATTTAAGTAAATATTTCATCTCTTCAAGTGGGGATGGAACTCTCAACCAGTCGGTTTTACAGTCACATTTTGTGCCGCTACGCCACGACTGGCATCAAAAAAAATAATACAATAATTTGAAAAAGATAATAAAAGAAAAATAAACTTCCCTAACTATTGATCTAAACGTTTTTTAGCTATTGGATATTCCTACTGAGCATATGTCACTTTTAACCTACTGTTACATTTATACCAGTACAAGTAGTAAAAGTACAACAGTATTCTGCCTTATAGTTCAGCTTAACCGTACATTGAGGCCAGTCGTAGCGCAGCGGCACGAAGTGTGACTGTAAAACCGACTGGTTGTGGGTTCGATCCCCACTCGAGGAGATGAAATATTTACTTAAATTTATATTTCCATTTCTTCGCTCTGATGTCGAGGCTAAGCGCGGCGTTGAGTTCTATTCAGAAAGTGCGGAACGGAGTGTCTCAACACTAGATTCCCTCTGCCTACCCTGCTGTGTGTGGGATACTGCTATATAGATAGCTGATTTAATTTTTTAATTTAATTTATAATTTTTTAATTTAATTTAAGCGTACATAGCTTGGACGAAACGCTGGCTCGAATGAAGATGGGTATCGAACCCACAACCTGTCGCTTTTATAATCGTACCCTTGTGCGTGCGCTGCGAATTACCTCATTAATTTATATAGTCAAATAATATATTATTATAATCAGCATAAATTATTTTTTAACAAAAAAGAAATCGACTTCTAGCAATAAACTAAAAACTATAAAATGAATTTACTTAACATAAAGCAAAACGTACTTAGATTTTGTTGATAAAAATAATTAAAGAAAGATTTTATAATTTTGAAGTCGGTGCCAAGTAAAACAAACAGGCAAATCTGATATTGTAGTAAGGTTGTTGTAGCATTAGCTTGTTTGTTGAGTGTTTACAAAAAATACTCAAATCCCTCTGAGAGTGCCTCTAAAACTTAAAGATCTCTCGATTATACTATCAAATTCAGGATCTTATCATCAGACATGGTCACCACAGGGTCCACCTGTGAGATATACCCTTTTAAACAAAAAAAGAATTATCCAAATCAGTTCAGGCGTCTTCGAATAATCGCTGAACATACATAAAAAAAAAGTTCCGACAGATTGAGAACCTCCTTTTTTAAAGTCAGTTAATAAATTAAGTAAACTACTTTTTTTCTTATAGTAACGAAAAATTCAAAAACACAAGCCAGTCAATTTAAAAACAAATAACAAACCCTAAAATCTTAATAATTTCCACTTCATTAAAATCACACACACACTATTCTTATAAATAGAAAATATTACGACTCCAGCGTGCCAATGACTTTCAAAACATCTGAAAGCTAGTTTACAATATGATATCACTTCCGGCCTCGGCTTCGCCTTGACATCAGATGTACGCTACATTTGGGTTACATTCGGGAAGATCGTTTAAAATTGTTTATTCTGAAGTATTTTAGTATTATTTGACAGATGAAGGTTAATAAAATGAAATTATTTTATTATTATGTAGTTTTAGAAGTTGATTTTTGAGGCCAGTCGTGGCCCTGCGCCACGTGGTCAGTGTTCGATTCTTATTTAAGGAAATGAAATATTAATATTTTCATTACTTCTCTCTGATGTCGAGGCAAAGCGCGGCGTTAAGTTCCGCCACTCGACACGCAATGCGATAATACTAGGCTCCTTCTATCTACCCTGATGCACGGGATACAGCGTTAAGTATAAAAAATGTCAATGATAAAGATTAATAAAAACTTATTATAGTAGATATAATCTTAAAAGTAATTTTCTTTATTTTTATTCGTAGATTCAACTCTTTTACGTTACTTTGCGTAATTGCTCTTTAAAAGTGAAGTATTTTACTCTACTTTTTAACTATAAAGTTTAATACTACCACTGTTATAGCTTTTTAAAATGTAAAACAACTAGCACAAGTTGCCAGCAAAAGCGATCTTTTCCAAGTTTTCATAGAAATAAAGTTACTCTCGTACCGAAAAGTCCTGCTGTGAAATTTAAATTAATTAAAATAGTATGCTATGTTTTACGATTTCTTTTTAATTTGTTATACACTCTGTACTATGTACAATTTTTCTAAAGTTTTTGATAATCTGTTAATCGTATTCCAAACGGCTGACATATTATTTGACAGTATCTGCCCTTGTACATGGACTCCGAATATATATTATGTATATATTTTTTTTCAATGTTGGTTATTTAAAACATTTTTATATAAAGATTTTTTTTGTCTCTTTAATGTTGAAGGTCAAAGAAGTTTGGACAAAGCTTTTTTTTTTAAATACTTTAACGTGACATAGTGAGGAATAGTAAAATTCACAGTTTTATTATTTGAAGCTAGTCGTGTCGCAGTGGTACAAGCGTGTGACAACAACGCGACAGGTTGTGGGTTCAAGTTCCACTTGAGGAATTGAAATATTTATTGTTTTCATTTCGTCGCTCTAGTGTCGAGGCAAAGCGCAGCGTTAAGTTCCCCCGCTCAACACGCACTAGGCTTCTTCTGCCTACATACAGTGTAAAACTGAAAAAAATTATGCAACGCCATGCCTTCAGATACGTGAAAAAGTTAGTAAGGATAAATTCGGAGCACTTAATTACTACAATTAGTTCCGTATAAAGAAGCTAGTCGGAGGGAACCTAGAAACCTAATATTAAAATATTCCATTCCCATTAAGGCACTTCCCTTCCCCAGTTTCTGCCATATTGAGGTATTACGTGTTGAGTGGCGGAACACAACGCCGTGGAAACAAAGAAGAATATAATAAAAAAAATATAATTATATATAATATTATTATCTTTGATTATTCATTTAGTTAAATCGTACGCATGTTCACGAGTAAAGAAAAATGTATGTATATTTCAAAATTATAATTAAACTTCAGTAGGTACTAAGCATAAAAGCATTAAATTATGTTTTAATTTTGATATAATTAACGCATTATCGCGTATCAAATACGTTTGTTCGGTATTCAAAATTCAATTAACATGCATAAACGATAGTTTAAATATAAAAGTCATTTAACGGCCTAGTAAATTTATAGCCTGGTCTGTGAAAGAATATAAAATTTACGAAAAAGTACATTTAGATTTTAAATTACATTTTAATTTTCATTTATTAGAAATAAAAAAAATACAAAAAAAAACAAATAATTGAGGCCGATCCCCACTCGAGGAGATGAAATATTTACTTAAATTTATATTTCCATTTCTTCGCTCTGATGTCGAGGCTAAACGCGGCGTTGAATTCTACAACTCAACACGCAATGCCTCTAGTCTTAACACTAGGTTCCCTCTGCTTACCCTATCTGTATGCAGGATACAACGTGAAGTTGGGCAGAGGGAACCTAGTGTTAAGACACTCCGTTCCTCACTTTCCGTTGTAGGTTTCCTCTAAGAAAGGGACGAAATGTCTTAACTAGGTTATCTACGTCTAATCTGCTATAATATGCGGACAGCGTAAAGCAAAAAAAGTAAATAAAAAAAAATAAAACTAAAACTAATTTATCTATTAAAAATCACTATTTTTTTTTTATATAATGACCGACTATGTTGTATCATACGTTATGGCTGTGTTATTTCGAACATTGTAAGTACACTCCCGTCGGAATATTTAAAGAACGCTCAGACCACTGCATCGAAATACAAACAATTTTTAAAAGATTAAAAGAATAGAAGTGGTTGAATTTTATAAGGAGTTTGTACTTTCATAAATTTTGGCCTTGTTACTCTAGTGTGCTAGAATGCTAACCAGCTTAAAATAAATGCATATATTTAAAATGTAAATATTAAGTTTAAGATCATATAACTACATATATTTTTAATGTTTCGTACCTCGAAAGGAAAAAACGGAAGCCTTATAGGACCACTTCGTTGTCTGTCCATCTGTCAAGACTTGGGTCTTTCTCAGGAACGCGTGAAGATATGAAACTGATATTTGTATCAAATACTTAAGTTGGATCTGTGAAAAAATCAAATTTCTAAACTAACGCAATCAAAAGATACAGCCGTTTATTCCACTTCTAGCACAGATAAAGGAAAAACAGCGAAAAGTATAAAATTATAAGTATTTCATAGAAAAAAATATTACAGACTTATAGTTGTAGTTCATTTCAAACAAAATAAGCGCATACGTCCGCAAATTTAAGTTTGTCAACTTTAAAATGTACTACCCGTTGAATCTAGAAATTGGTACGGAACCCTAGGTATGCGGACTCGACTCGCGTTTGACAGGTTTTTTTTAAATACATTACCAAAATAAAGAAAAACACGGAAAAAATCACCAACAAAACGGTATCAAATTTGATATCGCTTATTTCAATAATACATTCTAGAAATATATGTCCCTTAGTTCCACATATGTTAAACATATATATTGTGAAACGTGCAATTTCCATATATTTACTCACATTTACAGTGTACGTGCCCATTTCCTTTTGTACACATTCAACGATACACCTAGAGCTTATAAAGTAAAAAATCCTTTTTTTTTCGCTTGGATCTGCATGCAGTTATCTTAGCGTTTGTAAAACATATGAAATAAAGATAACTAACATAATTTCTGTTTAATTTTTAGGATATTGCAGTATTTAAAAAAACCGGTTAATTGCGAGTCCGGTTCGCCCAACCGAGGCTTCTGTACCAATTTGAGAATTGTAGGTCAACGGGTAATACAACTTATAAAAGTTGACAAACTTAACTTTGTCGACATATGCACTCGCTTTGTATGAAATGAACTACAAATATAAGTCTGTAATGTTTTTTTTCTATGATATGTCTATAAGTTTTCACATTTTGATTTTTTTATCAGCTTCACGCTGTATCCCGCACACAGCAGGGTAGGCAGAGGGAACTTTTGAGTGACAGAACTCAACGCCGCGCTTAGCCTCGGCACTAGACCGAAGAAATGGAAATATTTCATCTCCCCTAGTGGGGATCGAACCCACAACTAGTCGATTTTACAGTCAAATTTCGTGCCGTTGCACCACGACTGGCCTTTTTTCCTATGAAATATCTATAAGTTTTCACATTTTGTTTTTTACTTTCATTTATATTGTAATTTATCGAAATAATTGGAACAAACATACGATAAAATGATCCTAAAACTGTTCCGCTCGTAACTTTTGAGGTACGGAATCCCAAAAAGTAACATATCAACCAATATTAATTATGAAAAAATGTGATAATCTCTTTACATGAAGCGTCTATCCCTTTTATGCTTATTTGGTTCTTAATATGCGGCAATATATCATCCGCAGCATCAACCACTGCACGCAGATGACTGTAATTTATTGCCATAGAAAGTTTCTATTTGAGTCTCGTACACTTGTGTGTCGGCATTTTGTTCTATAAATGTTATGCGTAAAACCAAAGATTCAAGCTTATTTGTTAAGATTCATTTTTTTTTGGCTTCACGTGAGTCTCGTGTTAAGACATTCCATTATCTACTTTCCACCGAATTCTGTAGGCATTGCGTGTTAAGTGATGGAACTCATCGCCGCGCTTTGCCTCGACACCAGAAACAAAAAAGGAAAATATTAAATATTTCATTTCCTCTATTAGAATCGAACCTGGAACCTATCACATTTACAGTCACACGCTTATGCCACTGGCTTCAAGACTCGATTCATACATCTGTGCTTGTTTTGCTTAAAGAAAAGAGGAGAATGTAGGTAAAATCGATTTCTTAAACATTCATTAATTTTCATTTTATATTTAAAAAAAATATATCAATAACACTCATTTCCATTATTTATTCAAAAAAGATATCAATATTGTCCAAATAAGAGATGAATGAAGTAAAATTCAGTATTTGAATAAAATGAATGCCAGTATAATGGTATTTACTTTCAGTTTTTCGTTTGAAAAGGTCTTTTTCAAGATGACAGAACATTTCTATAGAGGGAAATACTAAAGAAGAATCGATGATTTGAAATCAAAGCCCGAACCGCTCTTGAGAACAGACATACTTCTTATAAAATCAATTTAGGCCGACTACGGACTGAAGCTAGCTGTACTACGCTAATATTTTACTCGTATATTCTGTGTACCTAGAGGACTCATTAATTTACTATTTTATATCCATACTAGTCGTAGCGCAACCAGTCGTTGGTTGTGGGTTCGATCCCCACTCGAGGAGATGAAATATAAATGTTAATAAAATATAAATGTTAATAAACATTTATATTTTCATATCTTCGCTCTGGTGTCGAGTCAAAACCCGGCGTTGAGTTCCGCCACTCAACACGTAATACCTCCAGAATTCGGCGGAAAGTGGGGAGCGGAGTGTCTTAACACTAGATTCCCTCTGCCTACCCTGCTGTGTGCGGGATACAGCGTGAAGCTGATTTATTTTTTTATTTATATATTACTAAATATGAATATAACAAATAGCTTCACATATAGAGACTAAGAAGGGAACCTAGTGCTAAGACCAGAAGTTATCCACTTCCTGCCGAATTTTTCGAGGCATTGCCATTCGAGGCATTAATAGGTGCCGAGCGAAGAAATGAAAATAATAATCAATAATAATTCATTCCCTCAGAGTGAGGATTGAACTTAACACCATCGCGGTTTAGCTACACTCTTGTGCCCCTTCGCCACGTGAATATATTTATTACAATTTAATTATTCAAGAACTTCAGTGCATATATTTATTATATATTTCTTTAAAGATAAAGAGAAATTTAATCTTTTATTTTTACTCTAATAAAAAAATATATCGAGTACACAAATAAAACTGACAAGAACTTTGAACAGGCCTTAGCTGTCTTTTGATGTCAAACAAAAGGCATCTTCTGGTCAAGATCATGTTCTATATTTTAAAGCTCTCTTCAGGGATTTAATTACTTTCATTCCCCTAAAGTTTCTCGTCGCTCAACAATAGTAGAAAGCTTTGAATAAGGAGTACTTAAAATAATAAATTGCTTTTATTTTTTTTTAGTTTCACGCTTTTTCCCGCTTAGTAGGTTAAGCTAATGGAACCTAATGTTACTATCTTCTCTTCTAGGCCCCCAATTTTGAGAGATATTGGTTGTTGCGTGGCTCAACGCCGCGACCTGTCTAAAATAATGGATGACAAAACTATTTTAAAAGATTTTAAGTAACTCCATTAAATGTTTAAGAGCTATAAAAATAAAAAATCAGCTTCACGCTGTATCCCGCACACAGCAGGGTAGGCAGAGGGAACCTAGTGTTAAGACACTCCGTTCCCCACTTTCTGCCGAATTCTGGAGGCATTGCGTGTCGATTGGCAGAACTCAACGCCGTGCTTTGCCACACACCAGAGCGAAGAAACGGAAATATAGATTTAAGTAAATATTTCATCTCCTCCAATTGGGATCGAACCAACAACCAGTCTATTTACAGTCACACTTTGTGCCCCTGCGACACGACCGGCCTATTGTATCACATATTTTCAAACAACGCTAACTTAAGCAAGTTTTCATATTTGACACTAACTTTAAACCAGACTGGTGCAGAGTAGAAATTAGGTACATTTCAACTGTATTAAGAAGACGAAGACTTTCTAAATGTCTTGTTCTTGAAGATCACTGGTCCTCTCACACTGTCATTGAGGAGTTGTCAAAAGGGTTAAGGTAGACTAATATTCCTTCAAATTCATTAAATTCCACCATCAAAAAGGGCTTAGTCTTCTTGAGATTTAAATATATAAAGCCTTCGAAGAAAGGCCTTGTATAGTTAAACAATGCAAACATAGCAATCGCCAGAGAACAAAAGCTCGACTGGAACACAACCTTTTGAAAGCGTAAGCTACGCACACAAAGGTTTATATTTATTGAAATGGTTTATAACTTTTCCAAGTAATTGCTTTAAATTAATTCAATTGTTATTAATCATGTGCATATGTATAAAGTTCTAATATATATGTATATTTAATTGTTTTCATTTAATTGAAATAATATAATATTTTATTATTAATATCCCTAACATTAATAATGAAATCCGATTTTGATGAACGCAATGTCCTTAACTAAGTATTATAATAGTTTTACCAATTATAACACAAAATACACATTTTGATCAGGCCAGTCGTGGCGCAGGGTATAAAGTGTGAATGAAAACGTGACAGGTAGGTAGGTAGATAGGTGTAGGTTAGGTTTCCGCTCGAAAAAATGAAATATTGAATAATTTCATTTCTTCACTCTGGTGTCGTGGTAAGCGCGGTGTTGAATTACCCCACTTAACACGCAATGCCTCCAGAATTCGGAGGAAAGTAGCGAGTGGAGTGTCTTAACACTAGACTCCCTCGCACCCTGCTACATGCGGGATACAACGTGATGCTGAAAACAATATACATATCTAATATATTAAATTAATAAATTAATTTGAATTTGAATTTGAGGCCAGTCGTGGCGCATAGGCACGAACTGTGACTGTAAAACCGACTGGATGTGGGTTCGATGCCCATTCGAGGAGATGAAATATTTACTTAAATTTATATTTCCATTTCTTCGTTCTGGTGTCGAGGCAAAGCGCGGCGTTGAGTTCTGCCACTCAACACGCAATGCCTCCAGAATTCGGCAGAAAGTGGGGAACGGTGTGTCTTAACACTAGGTTCCCTCTGCCTATCCTGCTGTGTGCGAGATATAGCGTGAAGCTGATTTCATATATTTTTTTTAATAAATTAATTTCAAATTAAATAAGTAAAGTGTTCACCTACATCTGAGATTTTAGGGGAATTATTAATGAAATTGGATTTTAACGAACTCAAAGGCCTTAACTACGTAACAATTTTGCCCATTATAATACAAAATATAAATTTTCAGTTCTTTTTTAAAACCATACAAAAATATTTAACTTTTAAAATTTTTTAACTGTTAATCTACACTTAGGAAAGAAAAATACTTATTATAATAACTAAGTTAACATTTATCCCAAATTCTGTCTTTACCCAACGTCTGTCTGTCCGTTGTACGTTGTACAATGTAATTAGGCTTTGCTAAACTAGCTGTAACGTTAATTACAATACGATATATATGAAGATGCAACTGTTGTCAACGACGCATTCTGTGTCTAACTGGATACATTCACTATGTATGTAGCTATACGATTATCTTATAAGAATATTTCTTTTCGTCTTTTATATTTTTAAATATTATTCTATACTCTACTAAGACAAGTATAACATTTATATTTAAATGTTATACTTGTCTTAGTAGAGTATAGAATAATATTTAAAAACACAAATTTACATGTTAAATCTCTCTACAGAGATGCTAACAACATAAATAAGTTGTAACAAGCGTATAAAAATTTCGACGTAGCTCGATGAGAACGTATGGCCTAGTGGTCAGAGCGCCTGGTCGGTTTCCAGGAGGCGCGGGCTCGAGTCCTGCTACGTTCAAATTTTTATACGTTTTCTAAACAAGTATTTTTCTTTCCTAAGTGTGGAATAATACTTTAAAAATATAAAAAAAATGTTATTATTACTAATATTACATATTATAATAATAGGCGGGGTATACGAGTATTTCCCTAGACTTCTGAGTGCCAGATATAATGTATTCTGGAAGGCTACAGAAAAGTCGTTTCAAATATGAGCACGTGATTTATGAGTTTCTCTCGTGACAGAACTATTGTAGTAATGAAATTTCCGTGTATATTCAATTATTTCAGTTTTAACAGTTTATTTATAAACATTTCAAATATTAAATCAAGAATAACTATGTGATTTACACTTCTACATTTACCCATTTTTACTATAAACATTAGTTGATTTATTTTAGCTTCACGCTGTATCCCGCACACAGTGGGGTAGGCAGGGGGAACGTACTGTTAAGATCTTTAGTTCCTCGATTTTTTATTCTAATTCTATGCATATGTATAAAGTTCTAATACATATGTATATTTAATTGTTTTAATTTAATTGCAATAATATAGTATTTCATTATTAATATTCCTAATATTAATAATGAAATCCGATTTTGATGAACGCAAAGTCCTTAACTAAGTATTATAATAGTTTTACCAATTATAATACAAAATACACATTTTGATCAGGCCAGTCGTGGCGCAGGGGTATAAAGTGTGACTGTAAACGTGACAGGTAGGTAGGTAGATAGGTGTAGGTTAGGTTTCCGCTCGAAAAAATGAAATATTGAATAATTTCATTTCTTCACTCTGGTGTCGTGGTAAGCGCGGTGTTGAATTACCCCACTTAACACGCAATGCCTCCAGAATTCGGAGGAAAGTAGCGAGTGGAGTGTCTTAACACTAGACTCCCTCGCACCCTGCTACATGCGGGATACAACGTGATGCTGAAAACAATATACATATCTAATATATTAAATTAATAAATTAATTTGAATTTGAATTTGAGGCCAGTCGTGGCGCATAGGCACGAACTGTGACTGTAAAACCGACTGGATGTGGGTTCGATGCCCACTCGAGGAGATGAAATATTTACTTAAATTTATATTTCCATTTCTTCGTTCTGGTGTCGAGGCAAAGCGCGGCGTTGAGTTCTGCCACTCAACACGCAATGCCTCCAGAATTCGGCAGAAAGTGGGGAACGGTGTGTCTTAACACTAGGTTCCCTCTGCCTATCCTGCTGTGTGCGAGATATAGCGTGAAGCTGATTTCATATATTTTTTTTAATAAATTAATTTCAAATTAAATAAGTAAAGTGTTCACCTACATCTGAGATTTTAGGGGAATTATTAATGAAATTGGATTTTAACGAACTCAAAGGCCTTAACTACGTAACAATTTTGCCCATTATAATACAAAATATAAATTTTCAGTTCTTTTTTAAAACCATACAAAAATATTTAACTTTTAAAATTTTTTAACTGTTAATCTACACTTAGGAAAGAAAAATACTTATTATAATAACTAAGTTAACATTTATCCCAAATTCTGTCTTTACCCAACGTCTGTCTGTCCGTTGTACGTTGTACAATGTAATTAGGCTTTGCTAAACTAGCTGTAACGTTAATTACAATACGATATATATGAAGATGCAACTGTTGTCAACGACGCATTCTGTGTCTAACTGGATACATTCACTATGTATGTAGCTATACGATTATCTTATAAGAATATTTCTTTTCGTCTTTTATATTTTTAAATATTATTCTATACTCTACTAAGACAAGTATAACATTTATATTTAAATGTTATACTTGTCTTAGTAGAGTATAGAATAATATTTAAAAACACAAATTTACATGTTAAATCTCTCTACAGAGATGCTAACAACATAAATAAGTTGTAACAAGCGTATAAAAATTTCGACGTAGCTCGATGAGAACGTATGGCCTAGTGGTCAGAGCGCCTGGTCGGTTTCCAGGAGGCGCGGGCTCGAGTCCTGCTACGTTCAAATTTTTATACGTTTTCTAAACAAGTATTTTTCTTTCCTAAGTGTGGAATAATACTTTAAAAATATAAAAAAAATGTTATTATTACTAATATTACATATTATAATAATAGGCGGGGTATACGAGTATTTCCCTAGACTTCTGAGTGCCAGATATAATGTATTCTGGAAGGCTACAGAAAAGTCGTTTCAAATATGAGCACGTGATTTATGAGTTTCTCTCGTGACAGAACTATTGTAGTAATGAAATTTCCGTGTATATTCAATTATTTCAGTTTTAACAGTTTATTTATAAACATTTCAAATATTAAATCAAGAATAACTATGTGATTTACACTTCTACATTTACCCATTTTTACTATAAACATTAGTTGATTTATTTTAGCTTCACGCTGTATCCCGCACACAGTGGGGTAGGCAGGGGGAACGTACTGTTAAGATCTTTAGTTCCTCGATTTTTTATTCTAATTCTAGAGTTGAGTTGAGTGGCAGAACTCAAGGCCGCGCTTTGTGACAAAGCTCGCTGCGTTGAGTTCCGCCACTCAACACGCAATGCCTCCAGAATTCGGTGAAGAGTGGGGAACGGAGTGTCTTAACACTAGGTTAATTCTGCCTACTGTGTGCGAGGTACGACGTGAAGCTGATGTAATTTTAAAAATTTAATTTTTAAAAATGTTTAAATGTTACGTAAATTAAAATATCTGTGATAAGTATTCTTGAGTAGATATCTAAATAAAATATTTAGACATTTTAGAGTTAAAAATAACTTTTCAGCTTATCTTGTATAGCGTAGGCGTACATTGTCAAGACAATATTAAAAGATTATTTCAGAGTACAAGGCAGCATTGAATTAATAAGAAGGTTTTACTTTACTCTCTAGGTCATTAGATGTTCATTAAGGTTTTCTTTGTTAAATCTCGAAACAGTCCCAAATTTCGTGGCACGAGACACATCGGTACATAATAAAGTAGTCTGTGCCTAAAGAAAGATAAAAGGTTGCGTACTTATTTTTTCACGAATGGTTCATGAAAAGGTCCTGTAGTTGTGCGTACATTTCACAGATCATTAGAGAAAAGTGGGTAAACAAAAGGCTATCGACCCTATTTTTTCAATATTATATTTATTTTTAGGATATTAGATATTGGGCTCAGATATTAGAACATGAGAATTCCATTTCTTTACTAATAGTACACCTATTCAAATATTTAAAGTGTCGAAAAGAATATCAGTGATCTTACTCAATGATATTATGGTTTATCATAGTGGCTGTATTGTATTTTTGTATAGATTTCTTATGAGGTAATTTTGTATCTTTACGCTAGTGCTAGTTTGAAGGTAAGCAAATGTAAAAACTTACCCAGTTTGTATTTTATTTTTTCCACCAACAAGACAAAAAAGTGCCTTACGTATGAGTACTGTGGGACTTATCAATCCTACTTTTATAATCCTAGATGCACATGCAGCTTTCTCCTATCATCTAGCCTATGTTGGCGCTTTAGTAATGGCACTGGACTCGTCTGCCTGCTCCTCGAATGCCTCTTTGAGAGCCATGACTAATTTGCATAGGTAGACTATTATAGACCAGTTTCTCTAACTGCTTAGCGTGGCTCCCACCACAATGGGCAGTGAGTGACCAAAACTCCTTTAACCCAGCACACTTCTGAATAGTTTGCCTTAATCATCACTAGTCCTGTCTCCGGGAACCCCACAGCCTCTTTCTATCGCCGGATCAGGACGTCGTCCAAAGATTCCTTCTTTATTCTTTGCTTTCATCATCAAGTTATATGGCATAAGAAAAGAAAAGTCTCAGATTTTTTTTAATATAAATTTAACAGGTTACCATTTTTTTTGTTATGCAATGTTATTTTTAGTTCATGCTTTAACCGATTCCTAGGTAACTCAGTCAACGTTATCAACTTAGCAGTTAATTAATCTAACCTAATTTGTTACCGGCACGTTCTTGATGGATTGCCACTCGGTATCAATGGCTCAGTTAAAGTGCTTTATTACTAAGACTTTTTTGTAAGTGTTAAATATTTCAAATTACATATATTTTAAAAAAAAAAAACGTCGTGAGGCCAGTCGTGGCTCAGGGGCACAAGTGGGACTGTAAAACCGACTGGTTGTGGGTACGATCCCCACTCGAGGAGATGATATATTTACTTAAATTTATATTTCCATTTCTTCGCTCTGGTGTCGAGGACAAGCGCGGCGTTGAGTTCTGCCACTCAACACGCAATGCCTCCAGAATTCAGCAGAAAGTGGGGAACGGAGTGTCATAACACTAGGTTCCCTCTGCCTACCCTGTAGTATGCGGGATACAGCGTGAAGCTGACATATAATTTTCCTTTATTTAATTTTAATGTTTCATTTAAAGCGTTTCTAATGTGTCTTTGATTTATTCTATGTCAAGCTTTAAAAATGAATACTTAACCAGAAATCGGCGGAAGGTGGGGGAACGGAGTGTCTTAACTCTAGGCTACAAAAAAGAGGTAGAGGTAGAACTCTTCATCTCATCAGATTAATGAAACCCTGACTCGCTTTAAATGGAATCGCCCAGTGATTATATTTTGTTATTAAATGATCTATATAAAAGCTTATTACACCCACGTCCTAAGTTATAGAACCAGCTATATATTACGTATGAATGAAGCAACATTGCTGCATAAATAGCTGCATTGTTTGAATACTACACCATATTGTTAGAAGTGAATATACACTAATATATTATATAAACATACATACTTATCTATAGGTTGTTGATACAATATATGTAAATGATCACTTGGCACGAGTGTGGCACAATTATGATCTAATACTATGGTTTTAGATTCAAATATTATTTTAAGTAATTCTTGTTTATATATGGATATAAAAAACGGACAAGTGCGAGTCGGGCTCGCTCACCGAAGGTTCTTTACAAAAATTGGAGGACTCGACCTTTTTCTGTACGTGTAAAATATGTATTGCAATATGCACACCAAGCTTTTTCATCTGATGCCTCACTTGAATTAGCGGCTTTAATACCAAATTTTGCTATCCTTTTAGGCTTTTATTTTTTAGGATTTTACCACAAAAGTATATTATAATTTTCAGATTTATTCCTTAACTAGCACTACCTAGATGCTAGCTGCCAAATTTCGTAATACTTGTTCAACCGGAAGTATCCTATTAAATTTGAGTTCCTTTATAGTGTCGAAATACGTTACGCTTTTACGATATACTCGTAAATGGCCATATTCTTTATTTTCAATAAATGTAGAACTACAATATCCCCTCTCCCCTACAATGTCCCTGACATAAGGGCTTTTAACAAACAGACCACAGACGAACAACAAATATTTATTTATACCTTTAACGGTTCCTTTTTTTCCTTAAGAGATACGGAACCCTAAAAATATAGGTATTTAACTTTTATTAATACATATATGAGGCCATCGTGACGCAGTGGCACAAGCGTGTGACTGTAAAAGTGACGTTTTTCGATACCCACTCGGGAAAATGAATTATTATTTATTAATGTATTAATTTTTTTGCTCTGGTGACGATGACACGGAATGCCTTAAAATTTCACGGAATGGAGTGCCTTAATTCAAGGTTTCCTCTGCCTCCCCTGCTGTATGCGGGATATTGCGTGAAGCTGAAAGAAAATATTTAAACGGGGTAAAGTACGTCATGTAATATAAAATAAATTGATACACAAAATCATTAGCTTTATACGATGATCCCCTTCAACCGTAAACTTAAATTTAAAACTTTTTTTATGTTCATATCTATAAGTCATTATTTTAATAATAAATTTTAAATATAATATAAATAATGGAAACAGCGCTTACATTTGTACAAGTGTATTTGATATTATAAAAGCATTTTTAATGAATCCGCAGTGAAAAATATATTTTTTTACCGTGCTATAAAATTGCGTGTGTCCGGGAAGAAAAGTCCGAGCTGAACCATTCGAGCATCACCAAGATTGTATACATTCAAAACCACACGAGACGTAAACTTCCGTCAAAATAATAATTTGGAAACTTTTCAAAATCCAATGGTTTTAGTAAATATTTATCAGCTTCACGCTGTATCCCGCACACAGCAGGGTAGACAGAGGGAACCTAGTGTTAAGACACTCTGTTCCCCACTTTCTGCCGAATTCTGGAGACATTGTGTGTTGATTGGCGGAACTCAACGCCCCGCTTTGTCTCGACACCAGAGCGAAGAAATGGAAATATAAATTTAAATAAATATTTCATTTCCTCTCGTGAGGATCGAACCCACAACCAGTCGATTTTACAGTCACACTTTGTGCCCCTGCGCCACGATTGGCCTCAATATTTGTATATTTAAGTATAGAAAATCGTTAATCGAGTTTAGGCATTTTTTATAAGCATGTTATCGTGGTTGCGTGCTGCATGCACTTACATTATTCGCATAGTACTAGAAAGTTAATATTAAACTGCCCTTTTTTGTTTGTATGTGAAAAAATTATATAATAAAGTGTTTTTTATAATTATAGTGGTTACGCTATTTCGTTGTTTAGAAATGATTTATGGTTTATGCTTTTCCATAATATACTTTGTAACGTAATTAAGTAATTATATTTTGTTGTTGTACTTGTTTTTATGCATATTTTTATTAGTTTTGGCCAAAAAATTGTTGATTTTTATTGCTTCATGCTGAATCCCGAATATATTTTCCCCATGCTTATATCTGCATCCCGATTGTAAGTAAAGGGAACATATTATTAAAGCACCCTGTTCTCCATTTAGTTGAGATAATGCGTGATAACTGGTGGAAGTCAGCGCCGCGCTGTCTCTATAACGAAACGAGAAAATGAAGATATTTTTTTTCTACGAATGGAAATCGAACCCACAACCAGAGCGCTTATAACCAGACGATGTGCCGCTGCATCACGATACCTTCTTTTCTTTGACCATTACAAAAAATATTTAATAACTAATATTTACTGCATATTTCTATGAATATGTCTAAATCAGTTAAGAATTCTTGTTTCAATACTATATACCGTGACACATTAAACGTATAGAGCAGCTTGTATGAGAAGCGACTGAATGTACGTTAGGTAAACGTGGCCACGGTCTTTTAACGACTGTTTTATGGGCGAATGGAGCCGGTCTGGCTCAATGTCGGCGCTAGTGTCCGATGCTCCATCTAACTACCGTTTTACTAGTAAAACCGAAATAAATAGGAAATTAGAGGTAAATTATATTGGTTAAGATACTTTTTTTTAACTTTCACGTTGTATCCCGCATATAGCGGGATAGGCAGAGGGAATCTGTTGTTAAAATACGCCGTTTCCGATGTTCCAGGATTTTTGTTAATCTTTACTAGTTTAATAAAGCGGAAGAGTTTGTTTGTTTAAACGCCAAGATCTACTGGTCCGATTTACTTTCTTTTTATTTTGTATGAAAGCTGCATTTTTCAGAAGTGCTATATAACATTACGGTGTAAGTCTTAGGTAGCCTTAAATAACGAAATAGAATTGTTTTAGGCGCTGGCGGTGCAAAAATAGCTTATTATATGTCAGTACGTTTTATGCAGTGGCGTAGCTAGGGTATTTGCTGCCTGGTGCGGTTTAGGACTTGTTGCCCTTTAAAATGGTCAAAATAATTTCAGATTTCAAACCACAGTAGAGTAGATATATAATTTTTTATTGCTTCAAAACTATAATAACTATATATAAGTTATAATGGGGGTATAATGGTGTGTCAAGTGGCGACGAATGCGGCGTTGGAGACCGCCACCCAACACGCCACGAGGTGGAGGACGGAGCTACAAATAGCTACGTGGAATGTAAGAGAAGGGATGAAAGAAAAGATGAATGAACTGTTAGATGTGATGGATGATAGAGATTTGGATGTCGTTTGTGTGACAGAGACCAAGCGAAAGGGCAATGACACGACCGATTTGCCGGGCAGTCGGGTCGCTTTCTGGGCCGGCGCATCCACAGCTCTATTAAGCGAACTCGAGGAGTTTTGGGAGAGTGTCAGGGATGTTCTAGGTAGCGTTAGAGGGAATGAAAAATTATTAATATGTGGCGATTTGAATCGGAACTGCACGAAACGGTTACGAGGGAGGGGGTGGGAGTGGTCAGTATGGTGACAAGAAAATAAATGAGACTGGAAAGCTTATATTGGAAATTTGCAAGAAAAGGAATTTGTTTGTGGCAAACACGACGTTTGAACACAAATAAATTCACATGTATACATGGGAGCGAGCGGAAGGGAAAAGTATGATTGATTTATTCCTAGTGGATCAGCGTATTCGAAGCCAAGTTATAGACACGCGAGTGTTTAGTGGTTCTGAGCTGGGAACAGACCATTATCTAGTCGTTGCTAGAATAAGGGGTCTGTTTGCAGGTTGGCGCAACTACACAAGGTGTCCAAACTTGGAGTCGAATTATCGCATAAGAAACTAGAAGCTTCAAGACCCACCGATTAGAGAGGAATATCAAGAAAGAGTTTCCAAGAAGCTAGACAGCAGCGAATCTGGAAATGAAAGTATTGGAGTATGCTGGTAGAACCTTAGCGATTGCATGAAAGAAGCAGCAATAGAGGTATGTGGTAAAGGGAAAGTAGGAAGGCTTTACCAAAAACCGCGACGAATGGTGGGATGATGAAGTGGAAACTGCTATAAAAAGAAAAAAGAAAGCATGGCAGGATTATAAAGCCTCAGCTAAGGATAAAAGTATGAGAGAAATTAAAAAGAAACAGTATAAGCTACAAAATCACCAAACGAAAGTACTCATGAAGATGAAGCGTGAAAAGGCAGAGAATAAACGAGACGAAAGGTTAACGAACAACTTCAGAGAATACACGTAGCTTTTCTGACGAGAAGTTAGTGTTTCTCGAGGTTGCTTGCGAGGTTGCTTTCGAAGGACGATGAAATTTTCACGAAAGAACCACACATTTTGCAGCGATGGGCGGAATTTTACAAGGAGATGTATGAATGTGATGGAGTCCTCAGTCTCAAGTAACAGCGAAATGTTAAATGTTGATGTAGCTGATGGCGAAATCAGTATAAAAGAAGTTGAGAATGCAATACGAAGTCTGAAATGTGGTAAGGCAGCGAGAGCAGATGGAGTTATTGCCGAGATGATCGAATATGGTGGGCCACGCATTTTGGACTTGTTCTGGTTTTTGTGCAATTTATGCTGGAAATCAGGGGAGATCCCAGATGATTGGCGAGGTGCGTTCATCGTGCCTTTGTATAAAGGCACGATGAAAGACTGCGCAAACCATAGGGCTATCGGTTTGATTAGCTTGGGTAGTAAAGTTTAAAAAAAAATAAAATTAAATTAGCTTCACGCTGTATCCCGCACACAGCAGGGTAGGCAGAGGGAACCTAGTGTTAAGACACTCCGTTCCCCACTTTCTGCCGAATTCTGGAGGCATTGCGTGTTGAGTGGCAGAACTCAACGCCGCGCTTAAACTCGACACCAGAGCGAAGAAATGGAAATATAAATTTAAGTAAATATTTCATCTCCTCGAGTGGGGATCGAACCCACAACCAGTCGGTTTTGCAGTCACACCTCGTGCCGCTGCGCCACGACCGGCCTCAAGTAGTAAAGTTTATGCTAAAATATTAGCGAGAAGAATGCAAGAGAGATCTGAAAGGCCGTTGTAGGAGGCCCAAGGAGGCTTTAGACCTGGAAGAGGGTGTATCGATCAGATCTTTTCCCTCCGCATGATCACGGAAAAATTTATAGCCGTTAACCAAAAAGTTTTCTGTGCTTTTGTAGACTTGGAAAAGGCGTTTGACAGAGTTGTGAAGAGCGAAATTATGGAAGATACTACCCCGGTACAATGTGAGCGGGACCCTTGCTGCAGACCGTAAAGTCTCTTTACAGAGATCACTCAGCCTGCGTGCGAGTAGGAGCTGGCGTGTCGCCCTGGTTTGACATCCGATGGGGTGTTAAACAAGGTTGTGCCATGTCAGCTTGGTTCCGGAGGGCAGCACACGATCGCCGCCTTCCGCCCTAATGAGCCAGAGGGCGGTCAACTTGGGGAAGCTGGCCGCCTACTAACCTGGCTCCCGCCGCCGCGCTTCGCGGAAGACTATTGTCCCCGCGTCTCGCGGCCAGTGGCGGTCGAGGAGGAGCACCGTGAGATTTTAGTGGGTATTCGGACGGCCTACATCTGCCAGTCCGCAAGTCCCACATAACCCGCTCGAGTCCCCACTCGGGCCGGTATCCGTAACAGGATTTCCTCACGAAAAAAAAAATGTCAGCTTGGTTGTTCAATTTGTATTTGGATAGCCTGAGGTTAAGTTTAACCAAACAGCTGTTAGGCGAGCTCTGTCCTCTTTGGACATCCACAAGTCGAGCGGGCCAGATGGCATCTCTCCCTTAGTGCTCCGTTCCTGTGCTCCTGAGCTGACACCGGTGCTAACGCGTTTGTTTCGGCACTCTTACTCAGTCGGCGTTGTCCCAGACTCATGGAAGAGCGCTCTTATCCACCCGATCTCAAAGAAAGGCGATGGTTCCGATCCATCTAACTACAGGCCTATTGCTATCACCTCCCTGCTCTCAAAAGTCATGGAGAGCATTATCAATAGCCAGCTTTTGGTTTATCTAGAGGATCACCGATTGATTAGTGACCGACAATATGGCTTTCGCCATGGTCGCTCAACCGGTGATCTTCTAGTTTACCTTACCCATCGCTGGGCTGCGAGAAAACTTTGCTGGCTTTCTCGGGAAAACGCCGAACAGTGCCGAAATAAACTTGTGTCTTCCGTTGAGGCATCCCTCAACAATGTCTCCTCATGGGGTGAAAGGAACCTAGTTCAGTTTAACCCCCTGAAGACACAAGTTTGCGCGTTAACCACAAAAAAAATCCCATTTATCGTCTCACCAGTCTTTCAGAACATTCCCCTTACAGCCGCGCCCAGTATCAGTATATTGGGCCTCAATGTTTCGAGTGACTGCCAGTATCGCGATCATTTGGAAAGCAAGGCCAAGTTGGCCTCGAAGAGACTGGGGGTCATCAACAGAGCGAGACGGTACTTCACACCAAAACACCGTTTGGCCGGCAGGCAGGCAGGTTCGGCCTCATATGGAGTACTGTTCTCATCTCTGGGCTGGTTCACCTCAGTATCAGCTTGAACCATTCGATCGCATACAACGTAGAGCCATTCGAATCATTGGGGACCCAATAATCTGTGAAAGGCTTGATACTTTGGCTTTGCGTAGAGACGTTTCCACGCTGTGCGTTCTCTATCGCATTTATCATGGGGAGTGTTCTGAAGAACTGTTTGACCTATTACCTGCCGCCGAATTTTCTAACCGCACAGTACGATATAAGCTGAAATATCATCCACACCACCTGGATACGTGGCAATCCACTACTGTGTGGTTTCGTAGGAACTTCCTTCCACGCACCACGGAACTGTGGAATGGCCTACCCGCGGCAGTGTTTCCAGGTCGATATGACATGAGTACCTTCAAAAAGCGCGTCTATCTCCACCTTAAAGGCCGGCAACGCACCTGTAGCTCCTCTGGTGTTGCACGGGGCCGTGGACGGCGGTAATCACTTACCATCAGGTGATCCGAACGCTCGTTTGCCTTGTCCTTTTCCATAAAAAAAAAAAAAGCTGTCTCCATGGAGTGAAACAAAGTAATATGGGAGTGAAAATTGGCCTGAAGTGAAAGGTGACCTGAATGTGAATTGCCTGCTGTACGCAGATGATGCAGTGCTTATTGCATCATCAGAATGCGAGTTGCGGGCATTGGTCACCACTCTGAAAGAAGGGTGTGAAAATAATGGTCTAAGCCTCCATGCGAATAAGACAAAGGTTCTGAAATTCATCTCAAGGTCATTTTTGAAAGAAATGAAGTACGGACGCAAAATCAGTGTAAATGGTAAAATATTAGAATAGGTGAATGAAGTGGTATATTTGGGAAGATTGTTCAGTAGAGATGGAAAATACGGGATGGATGTGGAAAGGCGTATTGCTGCCGGTAACAGGGTTAATGGAGCCTTAGCTGCATTGATGTGACGGCGAAACGTCAGCACACCTGCGCGTTTGGCCATACACAATGCAGTGTTGGTACCGACGCTGTTAAACGACAGCAAAACGTGGGTATTACAGAAGAAGAATGAAAGAAATATGAATGCCGTGGAGAATCTCTTCGTAGGATATGCGGAGTCAGCTTAGCCGATTGAATCCGTAATGAAGCGATACACAGAATGGCAGGTATTAGCGAGGATGTCACGGTGAGAATGAAGAAGAACACGCTCAGCTGGTTTGGGCACGTCGAACGAATGAGTGATGAAATAATGGCAAAAAAGATTTATGATGGACAAGTGAGTGGTAAGAGAGATAGAGGGAGACCTCGGTTGACCTTCGAAAACACAGTATCAAAGATACTGGAGGAAAGTCATATAAAAAGCATGAGGACTCCCCGGAGGGCATGTATGAAGAGGTTGATAACAGTGGACAAGGCGAAAGAGGTATGTTGAGACTACGGTCTCGCTACGGCGTTTGGCGTTCCGTTCTCTCTGACTACCTCGCTAGGGATAAATCGTGAAGCTAAGTTAAGTTATAAGTTATAACATTAGATTTTGGTAAAAAATATTGCAAAAATTTAAAACGGAGATTACGCGCTTTTTGACTAGCAAAGTCATTAATCACATTTTCAAAATCAATAGTATCGACTAGTTCATGTTCAATTGACATGATAGCGAGATTGTATTTTTCATTTTCATTCTCTTATTTTTCTTGTACATTCCTTGATTCTTGATTGAAAAAAAATTAGAAGAATTGATCGTAGACTTTGTTGCCCCTTTCCATTTGTTGCCCGGTGCGACCGCACCGCTCGCACCCCCCCCAGCTACGCCACTGGTTTTATGTAATATTAAATTTAATTAGTTCAAAAAAAATCCGCGACACCATAAATCTATTTCTTATAAATAAGTAACAATAAGGCATTTTGTGACAAAAATAATTAAAAATTATAAGGTGATATTCCATAAATTTTTATTTCACATGTATATTGAAACTTACGGGCGAAAGTTATTCCATAATCAAGGATATTTAATGAAGATAATCTTCAGCTTTTATAGCATATCATTTGTACGTATACTTTTCGACAAAAGGTGAAATTAAAATAATTCAACGCTCTCTAAAGAGAGCTGTAAACAGCCGCAAGGCTAGGCTTAAGTCCCGCGGGGAGCGCCCTTGCCGCCGATTACGTCCTGTCATACAGCCACAGCCACGCAGTGTTCATGATTTAATGTATCAATTTGTTTTCAAATACAGTATAATAAAAGTATTTTAAGTGACATGCGGGCGAAGCTCCGAATGGGCCGCAGTATACATATAAATTTTCTTATATGTGGCAAGCTGTGGCTTTAAACATCATTTGCGGGGAGTACAACATGTAAATTGTGTTCATGTTTTCCTGTTCCCGCATGAATTTCAAGAAATTCTTTTTTAGTGCTTCTTTCCATACTCCCGAAGGACTCAACAAGCCAAATTTAATTTTTCTTCTGTTTGTCAGTTACAAAGTTCAAGAAAAGTTTAAGTTTTTTTTGTGCCTGTTTCCTGTTTGTTGTATATTAGTTGTTTTCTATTCTATTCTAATTCTCCTTTTAGTAACGAAACAGCTAAGTTGTTCTTTATGAAGTTAGAGTTTGTACTCGTATATAGAATGAGAAACTTGGCTCTACTTGAAATTGAATAACTTTTTGACAGTTGCGTTATCTTCATCAAATGGTGAATTCTCGTATAATAGTTACTAGTACAATAATATACTTAATTACTTATTTAGTTGTAATTGATGATTAATGTGTTTTTCAAATTCACGTAATCATATATTTTGTGTTGTATATATTTTTGGCTTACGTTTGAGGACAAGTTAAATAAAATCATAAAAATAATTTTTTTAATGAAAAAGCTTTTTTAATTTTACACTTTATCGTGTATATAGCAACGTAACCAAAACAGCGTGTTGAGTGGCTAACCGCGAAACATAACGCCGTATTTTGTATTTCCAGGGAATCGAACTCATTACTATTACACGTGTTTGTGACACGATGACCTAGACAATATAACTTGATACAGACATATTAAAAAGCAACATAAATTTTCGTATTAAGATCTCTTTGAATTGACAAATGAAATGAGATACTGTTAAAAAGTAAGGAACAAGACTTTAATATATAATTTCGCACAGCAATAAACCTTAATATAAAGTAATGTAATATCGTTTTTAATGAAACAGTAACGAGGTCTTGTTTTATACCAGTATTTTTTTTATAATTTTATGTGGAAGAGATAAATACGTACGTATAAGTGGAAGATGTACGCTTTTTTATGTTTATTCACTTGTGATTTTATTTTGAAATATTTTTAAGCTCTTTCGTGAAAAAAATTAATATAAGTACTTTATTAAAAAAATAATAAAAAGAGGAATATAAGGCCATCGTGGAGCAGGAGCACAGATTGCAAACGCGACGGTTCTAGATTCGATTCCCACTTGTGGATATGAAATATATTTTTATATTTTCATTTCCTCGGTTTGATAACGAGAATTTCGTGAAAAGTGGGGAACAGAAGTGTCTTAATAGTTGTCACAATACTAGTTTTCCAGGTTCCCTCTGCTGTTTTTGATTAATTTGATATAACCATACAAAATTTAGATTCAATAACGATAATATATGTTTAAATCAATGCTTCATTATCTATTTTCAGTGTGCATCAATTACTGAGCTCAGTTTAATTAGGATTTCGTTGTACCGAATACTGTTAGTATTTTCAACGAATCCCATTGGGTTATTGGTTATTGATGAATGTATGTTAACAATAGACTTTCGATTCAATTCCATTGGATTCAGTATTAATGAGAGAGTGTAGTCTTGTCACAGAAGCGATTTAACTTGATTTTATTAATTGATTTAATGGTTTAATTTTTTTTTATTTGGGAAGTTAATCGGGACTCTAAATTTTTAACTCTACACTTTTGTTCCCAATTAAGAGCCTAATCGTGTCTATAAAAAAGGCTCTATTAAATTTTTTTTTTTTTCATTTAACATTTATATTCTATTGATATTTAGAGAAATTAAAATAAACAGTAAAAAAGACTACAACATTTGTATATTCATAACTATTAACTTTTATTGTCTAGGGTTTTTCAAGGTTTTTTACGTTTTTTTCATATTTTAATGAATAAAGTTGAAATATTTGAGTTTTATAATAGATTCCAAATTGCCTCACTCACAAATCTTTGAACTCGTTCACAACTTCCTAACATATTTATATTCGTTATAAAAGTTTCCAAAGGGAAAATGGAAAATTGTATTTACGGTTGAAGAAATACAATAACTAATATGGAAGCCCCTCAGGAAGCTCGTCCTGTGAAATTTCGTAAAAATACTGACCATGGTAAAGTGTTTCGTTTTCCTTTCACCTTCAATTGAATAAAAAGTTATAACATTTCTGTAATTTTCTTTAATAGTACTCGGTTAATATTCTAATAATTTTAAATAGAGGCCAGTCGTGGCGCAGGGGCACAAAGTATGACTGTAAAATGAATTGGTCTTGGGTTTGATCCCCAATCGAGGGAGTGAAATATTTATTTACATTTATAGGCAAAGCGCGGCGCTGATTTCCGCCACTAAACGCGCAATGCCTCCACAACTCGACGGACAGTGAGAAACGGAGTGTCTTAACACTAGGTTCCCTCTGCCTACCCTGCTGTGTACGGAATACAGCGTGAAGCTGATTAATTTCAAATAGAAACCAGTCGTAGCGCGGTGGCACAAGTGTTCGACTGTAAACGTAACTGATTGAGAATTCGATTCCCATCCGAGGAAATGAAATATTTAATATTTTTATTTCCTATTTTTATTTCCCGAAAGTTTCATAACACTAGGTTCCCAGGTTTCTTCTGCCTACCAAGCTACGTGCGGGATACAGCGTAAAAATAAGATTCTTTGAAACAATAAACTAAAAGTTGGATTGGCATCATCATCTCAAATGTTGTGGTGTTCTGATTTCTGTAGTAGCATAAAGCTTATTTTTATTATGTCGTCATCTCATCGAAGGGGAGAAAAATCTCGTAAATTTATTTTTGTTTGAGCAAACATTGATGTTTATGGAAGGACGGGACAAACAACGGTATCTATAATTACCGTCTTTCATAAGATCGATGATAGAAATGTTGTGAAAATGTATTAAATTTCATGATGTTTAGGATAAAGCTAAAAATGCTTACCTAATAGTTCTATATTAAATTAGAAAATTATATTATTATATTAAATTAAACCATTCAGAGGCCAGTCGTGGCGCAGGAGCACAAAGTGTGGCTGTAAAACCGAGTGGTTGTGGGTTCGACCCCCACTCGAGGAAATAAAATATTTATTTAAATTTTTGTATATAATATATTTCTTCGCTCTGGTGTGGAAGCAAAGCGGGGCGTTGAGTTCTGCTACTCAACACACAATGTATCCAGAATTCGACAAAAAGTGGGGAACGGAGTGTTTTAACACTAGGTACCGACTACCCTGCTGTGTGCGGGATACAGCGTGAAGCTGATTTATTTATTTAAATAAAACCATATATAGTACACAGCAATTATAAGCACCGTAATCCGAATATGGGGTGCTTTGGGGATATGTTAAATATTGCCAATATCAATGTAAGCTTAGCGGTTACGGCTAATTAAAAAGATATTGAATATTATTTTAATTTATACATAAAATTTTAGAAACCTTTTTACTCGAAATTAAAATTAAACTGAACACCACAAATATATATTTAAAAAAAGGCAAACACCTTTAAAAATTATCGTAAACTTCTAACACAAAAACTGAAATTGTGTAAAACATTTCAGTTTTTGTGTTAGAAGCATTTATTTTCAATTTATTTTCAATTTCGTAACTTTTTATTCATAGAAAATAGCGTTTGTTTTTCTCACAATTTCAGCCTTCATGACCAATTTCTTCGCCTCAGACCTTTCACCTAAAAGTTTTATTCTTTTCTCCCAGGCGCAATCTACATTTTGGTAAACTTAGGAAAATTTGTATAATACAATTTTGCTATAAACATAACTGCCCTTTCTAGAATTGCCAAAAAATCTGTAATGGAATTATGAAATATATTATATTGTTAGAAATCGGAAACGGTTACCGTTTTAAAAAAAACCCGATAAAAACACATATCGTCTATATGTTTCTATACTATTTGGAAAGGGATACTATGTAATTGCAATAAGTGATATATAATGTATCACCTAATAACAATACTTTACACGAGTTTCCTTCCAATAAGGGCCGTTGCCTACAAGCAACTACCGCCGATTGATACAATTCCACTGCAAGATTATAAAAATCTTTTTCATCTACATCTACCCTCTTTTACACTAGTTCGCTAACAATATATAAATTATGATCATATTGTGGTTATGTGTCTTAGTTTATAGGTTCTATTTCCGTGCAGTGGCGCTAGTAATGTACCGATACCATAAGATGCCTCTGTTTTTAGGTCTGATTATTATTTATTATTTTTATTATTTATTATTTTTATTATTTATTATTATTTATTAACAGTAGTGCTGTGCGACTGTCAAGACAATTTGAGTTTAGTTTCGATTAACATTTGAACGAATAAAATATTTAACATTTTCTTTTCCTCGCTCTGGCAATAAAGTGAACGCGACGTTGAGTTTCGCCACTCATCACACGATGCTTCGATAAATCGATTAAACATAATGAACAGCCAGTCTGAGGCCAGTCGTAGCGCAGCGGCACGAAGTGTCCCTTTGCCTACCCCTGTTATATAAATATGGAATACAGCGTAGAGCTAAGAAATAATTTACAAAAAAAAGCTAGAAAAAATATTTGCTCATTCTCTCTAAGAATTTTCTAGTTTTTCCTTTTCTTATCAAAAAATATAAAATATATACGTGTAAATATTATATATTTTATAAAAAAATATTATAACATGTGACCAATTCAACTTAGACCTAAATGTACAATATCTAATTTATTTGATATTGAAAATTTCATAAAGAAATGATAAAGTCATTATTAAACTTGTCTCTTCAAAAATGTCATTTTGATTTCGAAATTTTCTAGAGGTTTTAACTCTTATTAATAAAGTTCTTTATATTAAAATTAAAAACTGAACTTTTGTCAGACAAATTATTAATTAATTCAGTTATAGTACTTTTTCGTTCACATTTAGCGCTTCCCTGAGTCTTTATCAAATTAGAGAACTTTATTTAATCTATATATATACGTGAAGCAACATTTTTTTTATGAAAATTGTGGAAATGGAGAAGTGTGTAATTTGACAATTATATTATGTTTTAAATAATGCTTAAAATTATATTTAGATAATAAAATTGACCAGTCGTGACGTACGCTGGGGAAAAGCGTGTGACTGTTAGCGCGACAGGTTGTGGGTTCGATCCCCATTTGAATAAATGAATTAAAATATATTTTCATTTCTTCGTTCTGGTATCGAGGCAATGCTCGGCGATGAATCCCACCACATAAAATGTATATTATAATAAAGTGTATTCACAATTCAGCGGAAAGTGGAGAACGGAATGACGTCACACTAGGCTCCCTCTTCCTACTCTGCTACATACGAAACAGCATGAAGCTGAAACAAAATACCAAAGATTTGGTCTTTATGGTCTTAAGGCCAACTTAAACTGTCAAATGTGAAAGAACAATTATACAAACCAACAAATAAATAAAAAAAAATGCTTCAAGCTGTATCCCGCACACAGCAGTGTAGGCAGAGGGAACCTAGTAATAAGACACTCCGTTCCCCACTTCCCGCCGAATTCTGTAGGCATTGCCTGTTGAGTGGTGGAACTTAACGCCGCGCTTTGCCTAGACACCAGATCGAAGAAACCTTTTACAGTCAGACTTTGAGCCCCTGCGCCACGACTGACCTCATATAACTTTAAACTTCACGAATTTGATTTACCTAGTTTATATAAACATTTCCTTAACTAAGAAATACATGGTTCGAGAGAATATCAATGTTGGTGATCCTGCTAAACTGCGTGACGCTTGGCATGTACCAGCCGTGTGTGGACGACCAGTGTGTTACGAACAGGTGTAAAATATTACAGGTGAGCTTTACTTAACTATTTCTATTAAACTATTATTGAAGATATTGTTTTTATTACATTGAAATACGTATCGAGGCAAAACGCGGCGTTGAGTTCCACCACTCATCCCCCAATGTATCCAGAATTCAGTGGAAAATGGGGAACTTAAAAACTTAACATTTGGCTCCATCTACTTGCCCTGCTGTGTGCGGGATACAGCGTGAAACTAAAAAAAAATCTGTTATAACACAAACTCGATTTTATTCCCATCGAGATTTTATATTTAGAATATACGTTTGGTCGAACAACTACATTATGCAAATCTTTTTGCCTTAACAAACATTAAAATTTACTAAATGTGGCAAAGGTTTCTAATATCCAAATCTTATTATCTTATTAAATAAATGGAAGAGGCCAGTCATTGGGGCAGGGGTACAAAGTGTGACTGTAAACGCGACAGATTGTGAGTTCGATTCCCAGTCGAGAAAATAAAATATTTAATATTTTCATTGCTGCCTCTGGTGTAAAGGCAAAACGCAGTGTTGAGTTCCCCTACTCAACATGTAATGACTCCAGAATTCGACGGAAAATGGGGAACGGTATGACTTAACACTAGGTTCCCTCTGTCTACAAAAGGCGTCCATTCATTAATTTAAACTCAGTTTTGACAAATTTCCCTACTGTACTTAAAAACACTAACTCATACAGTCATTTATTTTTGTCCAGGTATTCGATGATATAATATTTGCATTCTTCACCTTGGAAATGACGATCAAGATGGTGGCGATGGGGGTGAATGGACACGGTACATACCTCGCCGACTCATGGAATAGGCTAGATTTTTTTATTGTTATGGCTGGGTAAGCACATTTTCTATATTTTTCTAAATTTGTTACTAACCTTCCTTTTTATCTATAAATTCTTTTTTTTCTATACTATAGGCAGATAAAATATAGTGACTTCCTTAAGTTATTTCTTACATTTTTAAAGTGCTCTTCCACACTTAGGAAAAATATTTTTTAGAAAACCTAACCTTTTCTTTAGCTCGGCGTTGAGTTCTGTCACTCAACACGCAACACCTTCAGAATTCGACAGAAAGTGGGGAACGGAGTGTCTTAAGACTAGGTTCCCTCTGCCTACCCTGCTATGTGCGGGATACAGCGTGAAGCTAACCTTTTCTTTTCACCTTAATTAACCGTTTATGAGTATATGGCTTAGTTGGTCAGAGCACTTGGCTTGGTTTCCAAGAGGCACAAGTTCAAATTCCGCTACGATTTGTTTTATATATTTTCTAAAAAGTATTCATTAAGTTCTTTTCATAATATATTTATATCAGACTATAAGTGCAACCATATTTAAAAGAAATATTTCACATTATATACAAGCAATTACACCATTCTTACAAGATTATAAACCTAACTTCCTTCCAGGGCTCTAGAATACGCGTTGAACGTGAAAAACATAAATCTATCAGCCATCAGGACGTTCCGGGTGCTGAGACCCTTGCGGGCTATCAACAGGATACCTAGTGAGTATACAGTGTATTAAATAACGTTGTATTCTTTGGACCCTCCATAATCTTAAATCATTCTATTGTGTTTTAAAGTTTTTGTGGATAAATCTTAAAAGATGGCACGTGAGAAAATATATGGTAGCCTCTTATATATTTCAACCGACTTCAGTAAAAGGAGCAGGTTCCCAGATTGACGATTTTTTTAATGTTTGTTACCTCAGAAGTTTTGACTGGACTGGACTGGATAGACTTTGATGATTATTTTTTACTTTTCTTTTTTACATTTTAGTTTGATTCAGTTCTAACAATGTAATCAATGATAAAATCTTAAATTCGCATAGTTTACTGTTTAAAAACGATTTATTTTTGTTAAAAATTATCTTTATTAAGTCACAATTTGAAAATCATATGTTATTATTGCAATTTTCTTAAATTATTTTTATATGACAATTATTCATAAAGTTTACACAATAATGACAAAATAGCTTAACGCTGTATCCCGCATACAGCCCATATACCAAAGATAACCTCTGTTTTTCACTTTCCGCCCAATGTTTGAAAAAAATCGTGTTTAGTAGCGGAGCTCGACGTCGCTTTGTTTTGTTATTAGTATTGATACCTTAACTTAACTTAACTTAGCTTCACGCTTTATCCTTTGCGGGGTAGTCAGAGAGAACGGAGCGCCAAACGCTACAGTCTCTACATACCTCTTTCGCCTCGTCCACTGTCATCAACCTCTTCATACATGCCCTTCGGGGGGTCCTCATGCTTTTTACGTGACCTTCCTCCAGTATCTTTGATACTGTGTTTTCGAAGGTCAACCGAGGTCTCCCCCAGTTAGTATTGATAAAATAATAATTAAATTGGAAATTGAACATATGTTTGTAACCGTACCGGTTGTGAGTTCGATTTCCAGCTTAATGATTATTAAATTGCCTAAAAATACATAATTTAAATCGACAATCTAATTTCTTCCACCAGCCTCATGGCAACGAATTAAATATGTCCTCTTTCCGCTGAACAGTTAAGAAGCTTGCAAACATAGCTATTACTCCGAAGGGCCAATTCGTCGGGTTTTAAAGAAAATCCCCGTCGAGGCACTTACAGAAATTAACTCGGAACAAAATTGAGAACGTGGGCGGTGAATCGATGAGCAACAAGTGAATCCAAGTGAACACTGTAACGTTGCTCCGACAATATTAGATCATTCTACGGCTAAATTTTTGTGGTACCCTCTAAACAAGTTTGGGAACTGCTGCCTCGAAATATATTTTTATATATAATGTTTGTTAGTATTATACTTCAAAAATAGAGGAAGAAAGTGGTGATACATCACTCCTCTCTGTATTTTCCACTGAACTCTCAACTACCCCTTACACAATTCTTTTACAATAGGATAGCAATTCATATAATATATTTATCTACTTTTTTTAATTTACCTAAAAAAATATTGAAAATAATTTAAGGGAAACGAACCTTGTACCTTAATATTCTCATAAAATTATTCCACAGGCCCTTTGTTCACACGCACTGGATATTTCTCTTGACTATGAACTTCATTTGAAGGGAACAATGGTTCATCATAATTAAAAAATCTTTCATTCGTGCCGTACAATTATATGGCCGTTCATTATTAAAACATTGTTTTTTTTAATGCAAAATTTATTCACATTTTGATTAAATTAAAAATTAAGTAAAATTATTATAGTGGAGTGTCTTAACACTAAGTTTCCTATGCGGCTGTATGCGGGATACAGCGTGAAGCTGATTTAATCAATTTAATTTATTATTGTGATCTTTACATAAATAACTTAAACCCCACTAAAAGTCACAGTGTAAAATATATGAAAAAAGAATTTGCCTTTAAAAGGTCGGTTGCTAAATTATATTCTGTAGCAAAACATATATGAAAAATGAACGTATAGACATATATATCAGGCGACATCATAATCTTCGTTATTTTGCCAGAATCGAGTAAAGAAATATTTTCTGTCGTATTATAATATTTATAGTGGTATTCCACACTAAGAGAATAATAATATTTTTTTAGAAAAAAAAAAATAAGCAGCGGGGACTCGAACTTAAGAGGTGTAGGTTCCGCTTGTATTTCGCATATAGCAGAGTAGGTAGAAGAAGCCTGGGAACCTAGTGTAAAGACACTCCGTTCTTATTAAGGCACTTCCTGCCGAATTTTTCAGGCGTCACATTGATTGGCGATAGTCAACGCCTCGCTTTTGCCTCATTACTAGAGCATCCTCCTGTTTAATAATCGAACCCACAACCGACGCGTTTAAAGTCGCACGCTTGTGCCACGACGGTCTCTTTTACAAAAATATATATTAAAAATTAAGTCAATTAAGGCCAGTCGTGGCGTAGCGGCACGAGGTGTGACTGTAAAACCGACTGGTTGTGGGTTCGATCCCCACTCGAGGAGATGAAATATTTACTTAAATTTATATTTCCATTTCTTCGCTCTGGTGTCAAGGTTAAGCACGGCGTTGAGTTCTGCCACGCAATGCCTCCAGAATTCGGCAGAAAATGGGGAACGGAATGTCTTAACACTAGGTTCCCTCTGCCTACCCTGCGTATGACTGTGCGGGATACAGCGTGAAAAATATATATTATAATTATAAAAGCTGCGGCAAGATCGATATCGTTTAATCTAAAGTTTTAATTGATTTTATATTTGTTCTTTTGTGAAATATAAATATACGAGCGCTGCAATCACTTGGCCAAATTAAATTAATGCTTCCAATAAAATTATGATTCACGTCCGGCTACCCAATATACTAATTTGTTTTTAATGTTCAAAATATTTTAAATGGTATGAATTTTGTTTTATATGTTGTTGGATTTTTAATATATATGTGTTTTAAGCATATAAATAAATTAGTTTCACGCTGTATCTCGCACACAGCAGGTTAGGGAGAGGGGACCGCAGAGGGGACCCAGTGTTGAGACACTCCGTTCCCCACTTTCCGCCGAAACCTGGAGGCGGAGGCATTGTGTGTTGAGTGGCGGAACTCTACACTGCGCTTTGTCTTGACACCAAAGCGAAAAATTAAAACATAATTTTAAATAAATATTTCATTTCTTCGAGTGGGGATCGAACCCACAACCAATCGATTTTACAGTCACATTTTATGCCCCTGCGCCACGACTGGCCTCTACATTTGTGTTTTACATATCATTTAATTTTAATTAATTAATAATTAATATTGTCTGGGGCGAGTAAATGGTTATTTTAAATTCAAAAAAGGGTCCAAGTGCGCGTCCTATTAATGAGTATATATATTATACAAATATTTAATAAGATACAAAACACAATAATAGCTATGCTATATATTAAGTTTTAGGATTGAAATGGACTTGTTTTGCGGTTACCAAAGTTCTGAAATAATATAGTATATATCGGTAACGTATAGTTTATATAGGTATTTCATCAAGTAAATGATGAAAATGGACATGTGTACAAAGTCTCGTTACGCCATAAATTCTATTTTTTCGTAATTATCTTATATTTAATGTTAATTTAAATATGATTAATAATATAATTAATTAATTTCGTTCCCTAAAACTTGGCGAAAGGTAATAAATCAAAAAATTTCAATAATTCCTTACATTTTAATAAACTTTGAAATAAAGTAACCGTTCTCATTACACTATTCTATGTATAAAATTGTAAGCTTTACAAAACGTATACTGCTACTCCTTTACAAAAGGGAAAACAAGAAATATATATAAATTACGTTCTTAAGTAGGTTTCAAAATATAGTTTTAGAGTAGAGACGTACGCCAAAGTTTGTGAAAATCCCATCTGGGACGGTCTCAGTTCTACCACAAATTAAACTCACCTTTGTTAGAAGAGTTAAAGTTACTTAATTATACTACATACATCGTACTATAATTATATTATTTGGACTAATAATGTAGTTTGAGGCAAGTCATGGCGCAAGGGCACAAGTGTGTGACTGTAAACACGGTGGGTGGTGGATTTGATTCCCATTTAAGGAAATTAAATATTTTATTTATTGACTTCAATGCATACATAATTCGGCGGAAAAGTGGAAAATTACTTATTTTACGTAAAATACGATAAAAGATTACTCACATCATCACCATCGATCACGATCACCCTATATTCCGCACACAGCAAGGTAGGTAGAGGGAACTAGTGATAAAAATGGAAATATAAATTTAAATAAATGTTTAATTTCCTCGAGTGGGGATCGAACCCACAACCAGTCGCTTTTACAGTCACACTTTGTACCCCTGCGCCACGACTGGCCTCACAAAAGAATCAAAGTACTAGTATCTAAATAAAAACAAAAATAGTAAAACTACAATATAATTATATTATAATTGGCATCCATTTCGTATGCGAAACACGTTCAAAATAATAATTATATACATATGTATAGATATATTAAAAGTTGTATAAAGTTACACAAAAGGATAGAAATGAAATGGTGTAAATCACACGACGCGACTAACTCAAAATGTAAGGAGGGCGAACAAAGATGGAGGGTGAAGTTTCACAAAACCCTCTCGCGGCTGCAAACAACGACGTTGCGGGAGAACCGCAAATTAAACCATGCCACTTTTGTTGGACATAAGTTAACACTTATTTTATATACATATGTATATAGCACAACGTCGCACAGTAAATGCGATAGTAGTAGGTTCGATTCGGAGTGTAGCTGATTTCTCAAACACCTTTAAATATATAATTTAATAAATAATTCTTTGGTTCGTAATGTGTCTTGTGGTTAGAATCTTATATCACTGTAATCGTGAGATACCCAAAATCTTTTAGATATTCAGAGATAACAGTGTTGAGAAAGTTATATGTACAACACGTAATAAGTTTTATATATCAGAAGGTATAGATCTTCATCAGATATTTATTATCAGAAGTTTATTTAAATAACTGAAACCTGACAATATTACGTTGTCAAAACTCGAAGCTCTTTCGAAGAAAAGCCAAGAGCGCATCCTGTCTTCCTTTCCACTGTAACTGTCGTTACTCATAATAAAAGAAAGTAAGCACAAAGACACCGGCCCTCCCCTACACTGAGAATTCCTACCAGACCGCGGCTGCAACAGTCTTTATTGAACCCTCCGTAACGTTTGTGTGTGATCTTTCTGTAGGTACTTTTATACTTGTGCATGTTAAGACTAGCGGACCCGCGTGACTTCGCCCGCTGAAGTACACAAATATTTATAAAATATATTTACAAAAATATTTTTAGTTCTCAATAGGTAATCTATATTAATAAAACAAAGACTTTATTTCTTTCTTTAAACGCTAAGATCTCTCGATCTACTGATTCGATTTACTTATTTTTGTATTTAGTCACACTTTGCCCTGTGCCGTAACTGGCAAGATATTAATAAATTATAATTCATTTCAGAATTGAACCCACAACAGTCGTGTCTAAAGTTATACGCTTGTTCCACTGCGCCACGACAGCTTCATTTAGTAATTTAAATCTTTTGGGAGTTTATTCGATTAGTTGTATTTAATTTATTTAGCGTGGTAATTAATAGTTTGACTCAACCGCTGCCTTCCGTCAGTACTCACCTATCATATATATGAAATGACGGTTGCGACACTCGGGACGTTCATACATTAACGACTCGCAATCAATATGATTTAGAATATATTTTAATTTTATTATTCATAATAAACTATGCTAACTAAGTGTATTACCATGCATACTATTATTTATTTATTTATTATTTTTATTTACTTATTTTAAAACTCATATCCAAGGTGCATACTGTTACAGGAAATTGATTTTATTTCCTCACTTTGTTAACAATAAGTAATATGCGATAAGTTCCGCCACTAAGCACGCAATGTCTCGAAAATTTAGCGGTGTGTAGGGAACGGGGTGTCTTAACACTATATTCCTTTTATCTATCCGGCTATGCGGGAAAAAGCGTGAAGTAGCTTTTTTATATTTTACATTTTTTGTAATTCTTTTTAAATGAAAATTTAACAGATACCATTCAAAATTTATTAAACTTTCAAATGTAATTTTGAACGTCGTATGATAAATATTTTTAAATATGTTTAGATCACTTATGACGCAGTAAGTGTTTTATTAACTTGTTCTTGACCAAGCTCACATATGTGAGGGACAGCAAAGTCTTTATTTAGCACGTCACATATTTACGCGCGTGTGGTTACGACCTAGGGTTTTTATGTTCTTTTTTATAAGGAATTATTTTTAATTTTAGGATCATCTATTCCGTATTTAATTTTCTTTACTTTCACGCTGTATCTTAAACATAGCAGGTTAGGCAGAAGGAACCTGGGGATCTAGTGTAAAAAAATTCCGTTCCTCATTAAGACATGTCTCTTCTTCAGTTTCGGAAGAATTTTTGAGGTTTTGTGTGCTGAGTGGTGGGACGCAACGCCGCGCTCTGTGTCGTTACTAAAGCGAGGAAAATTAAATATTAAATATTTCACTTCTTCGAGTGGGAATCGAACCTAAAACATCGCGTTTACTATCGCACGATTGTTCTCCTGCACCACAATGGCCTCAAATTTAAAATAACTTAAATATTCAATACATATTAAATATTTACTGATTAAGCCTTTGACTTTTATATTATATTTTGCGGAAACGATTTGGTATTTAATGTTAATGACCTTATATGTGTACAAATAACCTGATGGGACACGACAACCCACTATTTCTAATGACTTCACTGATTTGTATATTTATCGATTCTACGTATAAATCTAAATTATACTGGTATATAGGCTAAAGACTCAAACTCGGCTTCGCTCGCTTAAACTGTTTTTTTTTTTATTTTAGACAAAGGGTTAAATATGTTTTAATAAAAAATATGTTATATCCTTGACTGTATGACGTTGGTGTTATTATAGCAATTTTTTTTTCACAGGTATGCGTATCCTAGTGATGCTCCTCTTAGATACATTACCGATGCTGGGTAATGTTCTTCTCTTATGTTTCTTCGTTTTCTTCATATTTGGTATTGTTGGCGTTCAACTTTGGGAAGGAATTTTAAGGCAGCGATGTGAACTGGTGCTGCCACCGAACGTACTACGACCTAAGTAAGTCAACAGTTTATTTGCACGTTATATGTTATAAGCTTATCTCTCAGAATACAGTTTAACTTAAATATAATTTGACTTTGATAAGTTTGTTATATGAAAAGAATGTTCAAATATCTTTTTACTGACGAAAACTTGAAAATCTCTCAAAATATTTGAAATAGCAGATTTGTTTTATAATAAATGTAACGGGAATACAACACAAATTCCTACAGGACCTTAGAAAAAATAGCAGTAAAATGACTTCATTTAAATTTTGTACTATTTGCTCGAGAGCGCTCGTCTTAGAGGCACGTCCCATCGCTAATGTTGACTGCATGCAATATTTAACGCTTTACTCACAAAAGCACATCCAGGGCTGCTCCACGTTTTTTCAATATTGTAATTTATTGGTACAGACATACTCTCACTAGCGACATCATAAACGCGCATGTTCAGGACAGCTTACATCACGTTAATATTGCATTCCGTCAATACACACGAGACCCAGCTCGAGTACACGCATGACGAAATGTTGGAAATATTGCAAAACTAGATTTATCATGTAGTTCTGGATGTCGTTGAGACTGTTACATTACATTGTTGCAAACTAACAATATAACATAACACTATTATCATGTAGATACAGAAATCAGCAAAGTCCAAGTATATTTTGTATAACAAGATCGGGTATGAAGCTAAATATTTGATTTTGTTACCTTACCATATAGACAGAGGGAACCTAATGCTAAGACGCTCCGTTCCTCATTTTGAGTCGCGTTTACAGTCACACTTTGTGCTCTTGCCCTACTTTAAAAAGCCTTTATTGATATTTGATTTTCTTGGTCGTAAACTGTTTTTCACATTTCATATCAACCTGCCTTAATTCACATATTTGGCTTCATAACTGTATAACTTAATAACAAAGTAGGGTACTTAGGTAACATAACACCCGTCATTCCTCCTAATTTATTTTCCAGAGACCTGTCCGAATGGTACAGAGTGCGCGTCAGAGTGAACTCGTAAGAATTTAGGATCAAAATAAGTGTATTTGAAAATATTGAAATCTGTCGTAACGTGTGACCTCTGCGCATCTGCCGTCCAGATGTGCTATATCTGCTTTCCTCTACGAATTGGCAGTTTTATGAGAAAAATTATGGTGCAGACCATTCCGTTCACAACCACTCACGTCATATCATAACACTCACGATCGAGTAATGAGTAAAGAACTGCCAATTTGTTTTACTTTAACTTACAAATTTATGTGATTAGATATTTCAGTTTCTTTCAATTATTTTTTTGTATATTTTTAATATGTATTTTTTTTTAAATCTAAATATATTTTGATTGTGTTATTTCTGTTCTCGTCTATTTCAAATCCGTGCACTTTATGAGACATTTAACAAGACCTGTTCAAACTACTTATTTACCACTTTTGAATGATTAATTATCACAAATGACACATAATTATATAATAACACCATTTACATAAACTCCACATTTAAAAATATGAAGTCCGATCAGTTTATATTCTAGTTATTCACGAGTATTAGTAAAAAAAGGTAAAAAACCACAAAATAAAAGCCTTATGGCCGTCATCAAAAGGACAAGTATCATAAACCCAAATGATTTGGGTCCGCAACGTTCACGTTCCGCTCGTGCCGTTAAAGCATAATGACCAAGAGGCCGTTGATGTTAATCTTCTCCATCCACTAATGCTCACCTGACTCTCCCAGAATTCCTTTATCGTCTCTTATATTAAATGGGTTAGCTAATTATTTTCACCACTTCGACCCTTCCCTTCGCTTTCATTGTCTGCATGCTGTCTTAAATGTGCCTGTAATCGCATGAATTATAACTGTTCCCTCTGGTATCATTATCTATTTGAGTACAGCTTTATGTAGATCTCATATATTATTGAATTTATTAATTATAATACAATATGTATTGGATATTTCACGTATTAATATATTTTTATAATAATTCTCACTGTTTTTGTTAGTATCACCATAGTACATGTGTATATATAATTAATGTAACGCTTACATATATAACACAAAACAACTGGAGTTTTTTGTTAATAAATTTCTAAATTTTAGTTCATTGTATAACAATATTCTACTAAACTTACTAAATACTTAGTTAATTTTACAAAATTTACTAAATGGTTAAAAGTATAAAAAAATGTCACATTCCAACTTGATATACTTAGTTTAAATAAATATAGGAATTCCTTTTTTTCAATAATTATATCACAAAAAAAATTATACACATTTATTTTTATATACAGCATTTCGTTCCACTACGAATTCTCAAAAGAACTGGATTATATATGTACTACGCCAGAAGACAGCGGGATGCACCTGTGTGGAGATTTTCCACCTTACCGATATGGACCACTCGTGTGTAATGAAACTGCAAAAGCGTTTTCTTACAACACACCCACTAACAGATCGTGTGTTAATTGGAACCAATATTACACAAATTGCACTCAACGAGGGCCAAATCCCTTCCAAGGAACTATATCTTTTGACAATATCGGTCTGGCTTGGGTTGCAATATTTTTGGTAAGTATAATTATAGATGTTTTTTCTAGTATCTTCTCAAAAATATACTACTTAAAAATAATATTAAATTATCCATTTCCAATTCATAATATATTTTTACATTATAAATTTTAGGTTATATCTCTGGAAGGTTGGACCGATATCATGTATTATGTACAAGACGCTCACAGCTTTTGGGACTGGATTTATTTTGTTCTTCTAATAGTGGTAACTGTCATTCCATATTCGTAAATTCTATTTTTAATTATGTGTTTTATTCAGCTTCACGCTGTATCCCATATGTGACAAGATAGGCAGAGAGAGATTAGTGTTAAGACATTCCGCTCTCTACTTTCCGCTCAATTCTGGAGGCATCGCATATTGAGTGGCGGAACTCAACGCCGCGCTTTACCCTGACACCGGAACGAAGAAATGAAAATATTTAATACTTCATTTTCCCGAGTATGAATCGAACCCACTACCTGTTGCGGTTACAGACTAACACTCCGTACCCTGCGCCACGACTGACCTCGTCTGGCCTGATATAAAATTTATTATCAAATTTTATTTACTCTTGTAGATCGGATCATTTTTCATGATCAACCTCTGCTTAGTCGTCATAGCGACTCAATTCAGCGAAACAAAGAAACGTGAAATGGAAAGGATGAGAGCTGAAAGGGCTCGGTTTACATCGTCTTCGACTTTAGCTTCGTCGACTAACAACAGTGAACCGGCGACGTGCTACGCTGAAATAGTTAAGTATGTCGCGCATTTGTGGCGGCGGTTTAAAAGGAGAATGGCGAAAAAAATCAGGTAAGATGTGACTGAAAGAAATAATTTGTTAACTATTTTTAGGGAAGCCAGTCGTGGCGCAGCGGCACTAAGTGTGGCTGTAAAACCGACTGGTTGTGGGTTCGATCCCCACTCGAGGAGATGAAATATTTACTTAAATTTATATTTCCATTTCTTCGCTCTGGTGTCGAGGTTAAGCGCGGCGTTGAGTTCTGCCACTCAACACGCAATGCCTCCAGAATTCGACAGAAAGTGAGGAACGGTGTCTTAACACTAGGTTCCCTCTGCCTACCCTGCTGTGTGCGGGATACAGCGTGAAGCTGATTTATTATTTTTAGGTGCACGCTGTATCCCGCAGGGTAGGCAGAAGGGGTCTAGTGTTAGGATACTCCGCTCTCCACTTTCCGGTGAATTTTGAAGGAATTGCATGTTGAATAGCGAACTCAACGCCGCGCTTTGTCTCGACACCAGAGCGACGAAATGAAAATATTAAATTTCGTTTCCTAGAATGGAGATTCAACCCACTACCAGTCACGTCTACAAACCCACGGACCGGCCTCTAAATAAATAAATTTAAAGATTATATTTAACCTTTTCTATATTATTCTACTGTAATTTGATTGTAGAGTTTACAAGTACCAACGAGCGCAGTTAAAATGGCGGACAAGTCAAGAAACACTTCAATTACCAGCAAATCGTCCAAAACAACACCATCCATGCTGTCCTCGAGCTCATCCACAGGTACATTTTTTACGTCATAGTGACCTTCTATATGCTATTTGTATTTTATATAATTTATTTTTTATATTGACACTTCGAGGCCAGTCGTGGCGCTGGGGCACAAAGTGTGACTGTAAAAGCGACTGGTTGTGGGTTTGATTCCCACTCGAGGAAATTAAATATTTGTTTACATATATATTTTCATTTCTTCACTTTGGTGTCGAGGTAAAGCGCGGCGTTGAGTGCCGCCACTCAACACGCAATACTTCCAGAACTCAGCGGAAAGTGGGGAACGGAGTGTCTTAACAGCGTGAAGCAGATTTTTTTATATTTTTTATAATATTCATAAAATATTATAAAAATTTAAGGTTTATTTAATTTTTATTTACTATGGTTAATTTCTTTTTATGCTATAAATATGTTTACATATTTATCTAATTTTCACATTTTTACATTTTTTGTCTAGGGTAACGGTAAAGCTATTGAAGAAGTGGGAGATGAACCTCTCAGTAGGCCAAGTCTATTGCGTGTGCCTTCACTGTCTACAGCAGATCTTGAGGTACGGCTGTTAACAGCAAAGTTCATTAATCATTTTTTTTATTAAAATCTAAAAATACAGTACATTAAAAAATTTACTATGCAGCCGTAACGGCTGTAGCTTAAATTTCCGATCATAGAACTGATTATATTTAAATTACTTCTTTCCACAAGCCTTAAATTCGGACGAAAAACTAAACGATTCTTATTTTTCGATCGATTATAATTTGTCATGATATACTTTATATAAATGAAATATCTTATATAATAACATGATAAAGCCAAAATATAAAAATCAATTATGTTAAAAGCTTTTATGTAGTAGTACAGTATTTGTAGAATATAGCACTTGCCCGACCTTAAAAAAGTTTCATAATTATTATTAATTATTATAATATTTAATTATTATTACGTCACGGTTTGGGCACGTCGAACGAATGAGTGATGAAAGAATGGCAAAAAATATTTATGATGGAAAAGTGAGTGGTAAGAGAAGTAGGGGGAGACCTCGGTTGACCTTCGAAAACAGTACGTAGATAGATATATCGAAAACACAGTGGCATGAGGACCCCCCGGAGGGGGAGGTATGTATGGAGAGGTTGATGACAGTGGACGAGGCGAAAGAGGTATGTAGAGACCGTAGCGTTTAGCGCTCCGTTCTCTTTGACTACCCCGCTAGGAATATAGCGTGAAGCTAGTTTAGTTTAAAAAATCAAATCAGCTTCACGCTGTATCCTGCATACAGCAGGGTAGACAGAGGGAACCTAGTGTTAAGACACTCCGTTCCCTACTTTCTGCCAAATTCTGGAGCAATTGGGTGTTGAGTGGCAGAACTCAACGCCGCGCTTAGCCTCGACACCAGAGCGAAGAAATGGAAATATAAATTTAAGTAAATATTTCATCTCCTCGAGTGGGGATGGAACCCACAACCAGTCGGTTTTACAGTCGCACTTCGTGCCGCTGCGACACGACTGGCCTCAGCGTAGCAGCAGGCGGCGTAGTTTAGTTTAGTTTTAAATATTATTCAACACCAACACTAAGGTGCATTGAAACAAAACGCTATGAGACTTACAGTATCCATATTCTGCCTTAATCGAATCCATACCCATTTGCGTTCCATATGTACAGATAAAAGAACATCGACCGTCTAAATTGAGTTTACGTTGTATCAAAGGCGTTCGAAATTGAAATTCAATTGGGCTGAAGAGATAAAAGATTTACGATTTCGGTTTACCTTTAACTAATTTCCTGTTATCTACTTTGCTCCTTTATCTTTTTTCCAAGGCTCATCAATATTTGTATCACGCCTTGCACTTTTTTTATATAGCTTCTTGCTGTATTCTGGCAGGGTATCTAATCTAGTCCTAGTATTAAGATTCTCTAAATTTCTGTTGAATTCTGGAGGCTTTGCATGTTGAGTGGCAGAACTTAACGCCGCACAAAATATGAAATATTTAATTTCCTTTAAATAGGAATCGAGCCCAGAACCTGTCGCATTAACAGCCACACCTTACGCTACGACTTTCTCACTTCTTTATTTTCCTTATATTTCTATTTATTTTAGAATGCGTCGAATTTATCTTTGCTCTCGCCACCGTCTCTTGCACGGAGGAGATCTTCAGTAATGTTCAGCGACACAGTTTTGCTTCATGTACCGAACGCTCAACATTTAGCACACCCCCACAACGTGTGCTCATCTGAAAAGATGACCCAAACTGGTAAGCAAGTTTTAAATATAGTATTAACTATATAAAAATCAAATAAATCAGCTTCACGCTGTATCCCGCACACTGCAGGGTAGGCAGAGGGAACGTAGTGTTAAGACCCTCCGTTCTTCACTTTCTGCCGTATTCAAGAGGCATTGCGTGTTGAATGGCAGAAGTCAACGCCGCGCTTGTCCTCGACACCAGAGCGAAAAAATGGAAATATAAATTTAAGTAAATATTTCATCTCCTCGAGTGGGGATCGAACCCACAACCAGTCGGTTTACAGTCACGCTTTGTGCCCCTGCGCCACGACTGGCCTCTATTAACTATATATTTTTTTATTTTAAATATTAGCCTGGATATTAAATAATCTAAATTTATTTCTAGCAGTACTTAAGCAAACCAAGTCATGCTTTAATTATCATCGGCACTAAACAACTTAAATCTCCTTGTTACTCCCTATTTCAACTCTTAATTTTTCTTTTTTACCCTGAACAAACAATTTAATAAATTTATAAAAAATATTTATAGATACGTTGTGTCAACGTGAGTGGCTTATGAGCCAAAGTGGTGAGTCTAGAGTGGTAGATCTAGACAGACTTTTAGAAGGGCATGCAAAAAAAATAAAACTTCATTTCTATTCTTTTCCTTCTTATGAAGAAATACAATTTCTTCAAATATTTTAAACTATAGAACAAAAACAAATCAATACTACAAATAAATTTTAATAATTGACTAAAATTTATCCAATAATTTACTTAGCAATATTTAAATTTTTAATAAATGAGATACAATTATATCTTCTGAAAATATATTGTAACAACATAAAAGTTTTAGTACAAGTGGCTTTATACACTTTTATCAGGTGAACATGAACAAAAATATAGCTTCTTTGTCTACACTTAACCGCTTCTATTACTTTCTACTTACAATACTTCCCTTACATTCACTTGTAGCACCATAAAAAGTATAAATATATGAAAACATGTACTTATATGATACTTTAGACAAATTTAGAATAAGTAGAACATGAAAAGAAAAAGAAAAAATTGCACTGTAGCGTTTTATTTTGGGGCGTAGAATTCGACCTACCAGCAGGAGAGTCGGTAGAAGAGAGAGCTGGAGGGACAATGTCTTGTCAAGAACTCTTAGCCTTGTCTGGAGCATTGTCAGCTGCTTTACCAACAGGACAAGTGGCTTTAGATTCGTTCTTTGAAGAGCTTACAAAAGGCATAAGTAAACGTGCTGGTGAAGAAAAAATGGAAACTAAGGTATGATATATAAAAAATATATATTTTAAGATTAATAATATTTTTAGCACCGTGCTGTATCCCGTATATTGAGAACCTGGGGAAAATACTCTGTTTCCCAACAAGACACTTCCGATCGTTGCTTTCTACTGGATTCATGCGGCATAGCGTGCTGAGTTGCGGAACACAACCCCGCGCTTTGGCAGGTTACCAGAACGAATAAATGAAATATTAAATTCTTCTTTTCCTAGAGTGGGAATCGAACCCTCAGTCATCACATATACAGTCACACGCCTTTGGCCCTCCACTACAACCGTCTCAATACTAATAACTTTATTTTTGTTTGTTTATTTTACTAGAGATAAGTTTATGGGTTTTCATTTTTAGATTGTGGAGATAGACGACTTTTCATGTTGTGCTGAATTAATAGCAGCAGAGGCAGCAGCAGCAGAAAAGAAGAAAAGCCGATTTTCTAATGCCTGCTTATCGTTATGGCGCCAAATGTCCAAATTTTTATCTTTGCTTCGAAAAAATATCAAGATTATTGTCAATCATAAATACTTTCAACAAGGTACTAAGAAAAAGATTTCCTTCTTAGATTAGTATATTAGTATTTCAAAAAAAAATCAGCTTCACGCTGTATCCCGCACACAGCAGAGTAGGCAGAGGGAACCTAGTGTTAAGACACTCCGTTCCCCACTTTCTGCCGAATTCTGGAGGCATTGCGTGTTGAGTGGCAGAACTCAACGCCGCGCTTGACCTCGACACCAGAGCGAAGAAACGGAAATATAAATTTAAGTAAATATTTCATCTCCTCGAGTGGGGATCGAACCCACAAACAGTCGGTTGTATAGTTATGTTATATACACTTCGTGCTGCTGCGTTACGACTGGCCTCAATTAGTAATAAATATTTAAGTATATCTTATTTTTTTTTTTTTTTTATTAGCTTCACGCTGTATCCCGCACACAGCAGGGTAGGCAGAGGGAACCTAGTGTTAAGACACTCCGTTCCCCACTTTCTGCCGAATTTTAAGTATATCTATTTTTATTTATTTAATATTATATCTAAAATATTTGCACATATAGGTATCCTTCTTGCCATTTTAATAAACACTCTATCAATGGGGATCGAGTACCACAATCAACCTGAAGAATTAACCGTGATCGTAGAAATAAGCAACGTCGTCTTCTCCGCAATATTTGCCGTTGAAATGATACTCAAAATCGTTGCGGAGGGTCCCTTTAAGTATATTTCTAATGGATTCAATGTATTTGATGGTGTTATTGTTATACTAAGGTAAGTTTAAATATTATATTATTTCAACATATATTTTTTTAATTATCTAAAAAATTCTCTTCAGCTTCACGCTGTATCCCGCACACAGCAGGGTAGGCAGAGGGAACCTAGTGTTAAGACACTCCGTAACCCACTTTCTGCCGAATTCTGGAGGCATTGCGTGTTGAGTGGCAGAACACAACGCCGCGAAAAAAATTTTCTTAAGGCAACAAAAGTATACACAATATGATTTCCACATCATATTTAATATCATATTTTTATATAAAAATAAAATTATATATAAAAAAAGTTTTTAATTTTTACTTGAAACTGTATAACACTACAGTATAATATACATATTTCATATCAACGCAGTGCATTTGAATTAGCGCAAAGCATGGGCAACGAGCACGATTTAGCTGGAAGTTCGGGATTATCAGTTTTGCGCACATTTCGACTCCTGCGCATATTGAAGCTGGTTCGATTTATGCCAAACTTAAGACGACAACTCTTCGTCATGTTAAGAACAATGGACAACGTTGCTGTATTCTTTTCCCTTCTTGTTCTTTTTATTTTTATATTCAGGTAAATATTCATTTGGTTATTTATACATTATCATAAGTAAAACGTATATATAGTATAGTACTAAGATCCGGTTCAGGGGCTTAACAATTGATACATTTTATAGGGTATAAAAAAATATAAAAAATAAATATCACAATAAAATGCATGACATTAAAATCCAAGGGAAGGATTAACCAACCTTTATTTTAAAGAAAACTATTATTTCTTCCAAATATTGTTTTTGTTTCATTTTTGTTTATTATTTTCCTAATAAACTTCCAAATAATTAAATATTTACTAACTATCATATTAGCAACTAATAGCGAGTCTCTGCAACATCTTGACAAACTAAAAAAAAGATCACTTATCTTTACTTTTTCTATCTTCAAATCTATACTACGCGTGACTTTGGTGTATCTTCTATAGTAGCTTAGTAGATCAAGTAGACTTTTGAAAAAGCAATCTTTTGATTGCTATATTTTTTTTTCGTAGACAGTGAAGATTTATACGACACCTCATAAAATGTAAACTAGTTTCTACTTAAATGTCACACCCTAACCTCTGCACTGTTTAACTGTGAGTGACTTTCTCCTGTTTTATTTTCTGCCTAACATTATATTTTCCCTTATCTTTTAGTCATATCTTCTGACATATTACATACAACACTATCCACACTCTATACAACGTTTCTCTTCTTTAACCTTATTTGTAGACCTTCACGCTTGCTTTTTGTCACTATTAATTTAAACCTGCACTGTCACTTCTCATTTAGATGTAAATCACACTTTTATATTGTATACAACTATTAATCTACCGAAAGGACTGTAGCAATCGTTTTATCTAATCGTATATTGCGTGATAACGTTCAGCATCCTCGGTATGAATCTCTTCGGGTGCAAATTCTGCGAAAAAGATGAAGAGGGCGATCTAGAATGCGACAGAAAGAACTTTGATACACTATTGTGGGCCTTTGTCACGGTGTTTCAGGTATTGAACATTTTGAATTAAAAGTACTAAACCAAACAGACAATCCAAAACAGACAAACTTGCATTTACTTAACGCTTGCCGGTCCGTTGGAAACACTCAACAGAATGACTATTTAACAAAAATATTGTTATGACGGCTTATCGACTAACCACGCGAGTACACAAATGTTCACTGGCCTGCAAATCATTTCAAAAAAAATTTTACAATAATTATGACCCTTTTATGACTCACATATTCTATTTAGTTGAAAAGTTTGCAGTTCAGTGGGAAACGCGTAACCGCTACCCTAGAACCCGCGTAGAACAATTATAGAACCATTGGTAACAGATAGATCAAAAGTCATTTAGAACCACGAATCACCATTGTGCCGTACAGTATTCCCATTAAATTCGAAAGCACATTACTTTGACAGACAAGCTTGGTTAATTCGTAGGGTAGTTTAGGTATTCGATACGAGTCGCGGGTTATATTACCGTCAGTTCCTCCAATTTCACTTTTACAATAACTCAGTTGAACAGTTCTCTATCACTTTGCATGCTGCTTCTATTATTTAGGTCTGTATGAAATAAGTTACTTTTATTATCTTTTAGTTATACAAACTTTGAAGTTTATCACCGTATCGCTAGTATTTATTTCTAAGCAATTTCACTTATTTCATCAGGATCCTGCATTTGTCCTTATTTAATAACGACCTCGTTTCCAATTCTTTCCCTTTTATCGTCGATAATTTTCAAATTCTCAAATATTTCTTACGTTCTATATTTACCATACTTTATACTTTATACTTATTTTCTGCATCGAGGCATCCTTTATGCATTAAAATGAATGAATTAATATTTATAATAAATAAAGTATTTGAATGAATTTATTACTTCGATATATTTTATGCACTTTTATTTGCCTTATTACTCTTTGAATTTTTATTTTATTTTATTGCATTTATTCTGACATAATGAGGCAGTATATAAAGATGAATGCTAATTAAGACAATATTTCATGGGGAACTTGCACTAAAATAAACATTATATGAAATACCATAATTTAGATTTATGTTATTAACAAACCCGTTGGTGATGGCGTACCAATGGCGATAACACTGCTTACTAATTCTTTTTCTTTGTAACTTTTACTGTTACATAGGATGATGTAGCTTACGGTAGAATTTTCTATATAAAAATACTACATGAAAAGTTCACTTGTGAATATACAAAAGCATTCAATTCAAATAAATTCTAATTTAAATACATTTTTTTTGTCTTATCATATTGAGTATATATTAACATTTACTACTACTAGCGGTTGTAAATTTTACCGTAAGCACCAGCCAATTTATAATTTTTTCCGTAACTTACGGAACGTATTTTACGGATTTTTTTCCGTAAATAAAAAGACCAGGTTGCAGTGTTAACGTCGCAGGCGCATTTTACATCGTCTAGACTCGGTCGCGTATGCGCATAGTATTTTGTTTTTCTTTCATTTTTCCATCGCGCGCAGTATTCTGGGCATGTATCTATTCGGTGGTAAGTTTTGCAAGTTCGTCGAAGATAACGGAACTGAAAGGGACTGTACCTGCCCTGAAATCATCTCACATCATCCAAAATGTGAATGCGACAGGAAACATTTTAATAATATCCTATGGGCTACCGTCACTGTGTTCCAGGTAAGTTTTACAAAAGTAAAAGTTACATTGTCAATTTATTTGCGATCCCGTTCAAGTTTGCTTTTAGAGATTAGACGGTGCGTTTTTCTCGTTTTAACAGTTGTTCTAATAAATTTTACATATAAACTAACAGTATATATTTAAAAATTTTTGATCCTGGAAACGAGAAACTCGCCATTATAGTCCATATATCAAATGTAATTAGTTTGATAATCTGCATATATTATAAGCAATTGGTAGTTAGTGCATCTTGCTTTTAGTAAAGTAGTTTTAACGCTGAACCCTTTTTGATTGTGTACTCCAATCGCCGTCTGTGTTACTTTTCATTACAGTGTTTATATTGTTGTAACTAACATAACATGATACTTATTAACACCTACACGTTATTTACTTACAATTATTTTTGTTTTATTATTTTTTTTAACATTGATACTTACAAAAAATTCTACAACGTAAGGCACGACTTTTACACAATACGACAGCACACCTCGCTTATTATGATTTATTACGGAATTTGTAAAATTTCATAATACATGTTGTGGTAGAACGATGCTTGTGTTATACGAGATATTTTATTATAATTAAAATTTTTCAGGTTTTAACACAGGAAGACTGGAATGTTGTTTTATTTAACGGCATGGAAAAAACGAGCCATTGGGCCGCATTATATTTTGTTGCATTAATGACTTTTGGCAATTATGTGTTGTTCAACCTGCTCGTAGCTATTTTAGTGGAAGGATTCAGCTCCGAGGTAACTTTTTGTTTGCAAAATAACAGTATTTTATACGATATCTCCAAATAAATTACTTTTATGTAAAACTTTTAGAGGCACGAACGAAGAGAGCGCGAACAACGTGAATTGGCGAAATCGAAATTGTCTAGTGAATGTTTTTCTGATAACAATGAATTACAATACGACGAATCTAATAATTCAGGATCGCATTCTAGTGACAGCATTTCACAAGTAAGTTATTATTTTGATTAATTATTTCAATTTATTTATAGAAATTATTACATTTAATGACTGTTTTTGATTAATCAATGATCTTTATTACTATAGAAAAGGTAAATTTCTTATTATTCATAACGTAAGAGGTGTAATCAATCATGTTAAGCATTATCGGACTATATAACGGACTTTATATCGCATAAAATAATAACATGAAAAAATCCCGCGCACAGCAGGGTAGGCAGAGAGAACCTAGTGTTAAGACACTCCGTTCCCCACTTTCTGCCGAATTCTGGAGGCATTGCGTGATGAGTGGCAGACCTCAACGCCGCGCTTATCCTCGACACCAGAGCGAAGAAATGGAAATATAAATTTAAGTAAATAATTCATCTCCTCGAGTGGGGATCGAACCCACAACCAGACGGTTTTACAGCCACACCTCGTGCCGCTGCGCCACGACGGGCCTCGGATATGAAAAAAATTGTTTCGAAATTAAATAAAAAAAAATATACAAAAAAATATTTTTAAGTAATACAATATCTATTATTAAAACAGAATGAAATTAAGAACTACTGGAAGTCAGCAGACGATGTTAGAAAAGCGAAAGGTGATGTCAATGGTCATAAAGAGAAGGCTATGCGAGGACGACGTAAGACAAAATCATCTACTCATCACCCGTCGCTTTGTAAAGACTGCGCTCAGTCCAATAAATGCAACATTCAAAAGGTAACTTACTAATTTTATTTAGATTTTCATTTAGTTTCAAAAATTAAATTTTTAATATAAACATATTTGATAGATATACGAGAATGTACGGTATTTTCATTGGATATGAGCATATAAGTATGTTACAAAGTAAAACTAGACGCTTTAAATCCAGCCTTTATATAGACCTAACAAGTTGAAAGGGTATTGAATCAGTAGAAAATGCTTTCTATTTCGTCTAATCTATTTCCAAGATGTAAGGCGGGTCCTTTCACAACTAAAACTAATAGAAATCGTACTCGTAAAACGTATAACCTTTCAAATGAAATCCAAATATATTGTTTAACTATTTTATTTAATTTAAAATTATTTGATCACAGTTTTTTCATTCCATATATTTTTTGTATAGTTTGACTTCTAATAGGGTATTAAATAAAAGTCTTTGGTAATTTTTAATATACTGTAAGAGCTTAGTAATAATATTTTTATATTATTGTTACGGATCATAGTGCATGAAATTGTCGATAATATCTATTTAATAGTTTAATTGAAAACGTTAATATGATAATGTTTAAAAAAACATTATTAAATTAGAAAAATCAAACTTTAAGAAGATTTTTTGTATCAATTGTGATTTTTGGTATATGTTCTTTTTTAACTATTTTTTTTACTACGTCTAATTTATCACTGGGACTAGGGTACAGAAAAAAAATTAATATATGTTACATTATTTTAGGAATCTAAAATGTTAGCATCCACTGGTGCTACAAACGAAAATAATAGTACAGTAGTGCCAATGATAACTCATACTGCTGCCACACCACAAGACTCACCATCTACGACCTTAGAGCCTGGTGCTACGTTCAGAGATTTTAATGTAGCTTTGACATTAGAAAGATCTACAATGCTTTCAAGCTTAGACTCCATAGATCGGACTTCTGTATGTATTTTCATGCTAAGTATTTTGGTATAATTTCATACTTCACGGTCTTCAAAACATATTTAGATATTTTTTAGAATTGTATTTTTACACTTATTTAAAATTTGGTACTTATCTTCGACGGCTTGAGAATTTATAGTAAGTCAATTTAAAATACTTTTTCTTTACAGTGCTCTAGCATACCAGGCTTATTGAAGCCGCCAAATAGTTATACTTTAACACTTCATTCAGCAGCAGCGCAATTAGGAGCTGAAAAAGCCAGACTACCGCCGATGACCCTCGCTCCTCCTCCTTTAACTTTAGCTCCTCCTCCATCACGATCTACTTCCCCTGGGTCAACGCCAACTACTCCCAGATCATTGCCCTCACCTTTGGTTCCAGAAAAAAATCTTCAAGTTGCAATTGCCAAAGATGACAATTGTCTTAATGTTAGCGACAAATCTAGTTTACTTAGTTCTCAAAAGTAAGTATTAGTATATAGACGGTGTTATTACTAAGTTAACTTTAATTTTACCGTTAATCTATATATATAAAAGTAAGACGCACGCACAGCCGTAACCGCTGTGCATAGAAACGTGAAATTTGGACAAATGTTTATTTTCATAATCTGGACATCCACTACGAAGGAATTTTGAAAAATTTTAACCCTAAAGGAGTGAAATAGGAGTTGAAAGTTTGTATGGATTTTTAAATCGGCACGGATTTTTATAAAATTTGAAATGCAAACTCTTAAAAACATTTCATTGAACACGTGTTTCATGGTTTTTTACAATTCACCCCCTAAGGGTGCAAATAAGGGGTTGAAAGTTTGTATGGAAAAATCTTTAAATCACCACCGATTTTTATAAAAAGTTTAATTCAGACTGTTAAAAATATTTTATTGAATACGTGTTTCGTGTTTTTTTTAGAATTCATCCCTAAGTGTCCAAATAAACGGGCAAAGCCGCGCGCGCCCACAAGTTTGATATAATACCGTTTATTTAAGGCAAGTCGTAGCGCAGGGGCACAAAGTGTGACCGTAAAACCGACTGGTTGTGGGTTCGATCCTCACTCGAGGAGAATATAATGAAATATTTACTTAAACTTATATTTCCATTTTCTTCCTTCTGGTGTCGAGGCAAAGCGTTGAGTTCTGCCACTCAACACGAAATGCCTCCAAAATCCCGCAGAAAGTTGGGAACGGAGTGTTTTAACACTAGGTTCCCTCTGCCTACACTGCTGTGTGCGGCACACAGCGTGAAGATAAAAAAAATGATATAAGAAAATTAGAATGTAACTTAACTATAATACAATTATATTAAGACACATTACCTAAAATTTTCCAGTTTTGACATATGTAAGTAAGTAATGGAAATTATTTTTACAGGAGCCTCACAATTACAACTCCAAATTTAAATGGAGATGACAAGTGCAGAGTACAACGTGGATACAGTTGGCGGCTCTCAAGACCGAGCCTACGGAGAAGTAAGAAACAAAGAACTGGCTCAGATTCTGATGCTGTAGTCTTAAATAATGGTAGAGACCATATTGCGTGTAATGGTAATTATTATTACTTAAAACTAATATGATTTATATATCAAAATTTATTTTTTATAAATAAAAAAATATTTTTTTTTATTTATAATAAATAAATTAGTACATATTTTATTTATTCTAGGTTCTAATCTAAGAAAAAATGAACTACTTTTATCATCATCTATGGTAATAAAAAACGACACTCAATCGGAGTTACCCAATAACAGATCGAAAGGACAACTACCAGCTCCAAGAGTTTTAGCACCACCAGCAAGGAGAGTCTCTGCTCATACTACACCTATATTGCCTGATGTAAGATATTATTTATAATTTAACAAATGTTTATTTCTTCTATGACATATACTTTTATAAATTGTTTATAACGAAATAATTAAGACTACGGATTTTAGTTAAAAATGGGTATGTCAATTCAAATTAGTATGTCATATATGATTGTGGTTGTTTTGTAGTTTTTAATAAATGTATAACTAAATATATCATAATCTGCACATATTAAAAATATCTATTACGATCTAGGTTTCTTGGAAAGCACCAGAAGGCTTCTCATCAGACTCTACAGTAAGATTAGACGCGGTAAAAGCTCCACCTCACAGACTTTCTCTTACAAATGATTACTTAACAGGTAGGAATTTTAAAATTGAAAAAATACAATAATAACCTGATATGCAGTGATTCTATTAGATGTTTCTTAAGCACCTTATTTTTATGATTTATAGAATTTATAGCCTACCACCTAAAGAGACAAGAAATCTAAATCATACTAAGTACAGAAACGTACTCGTATACATACATATACTATAAATAACTTAACTTAAAGTGAGATTTTAACCCCAAAATGTTGATTTAATACCGATAAGACGAACATTGTATCTATTATATCATCTATTTCATCATTAAAAAGCAATAAAACATCACTATAATTGATGTGATCTAATCTAAAAATGAATATTTCAGTGACGTCGGTATCAGAAGTAAAAGCTAGTAATTTAACACCGTCTACCCCACAATTATCACAAATACCCCAACGTCCTAGAAACGAATCCCTAAAACCAAATAATCAGGGTCTACCATTAATTAAGCAAATTAATGAAGAGGTAAGAAGTTATTCAATTAATAATCAATTTTTATTATCATTTATCAATGTTTCAACTTCAATTGTTATTTTTAATTAATTTTATTATTATTTGTAAAGTTTCCATTCAACAACGAGTTAAGCTGTTTAAAATTCAGGCTTAAAATTTGCGATATTTTTGTTTTTCTTTTGACAAAATTAATTATATAATAAGAGAAAATTTATAATGCTAATAATAATTTATTGCAAAAGTACTATATAAGACTTGATTTAAATTAAAATAATCTTTACAGGTGACGATAAACAACAATATTTGTATTTTCTCATCGAGATTCGATAGGCGGCAGTTTAGATTTAAGGATCTTTTCCGTTTTATGGAGCCGACGGGGTGTCTTAAGGAAAAAGAGGATTATTCTCTTTACATATTTGCCCCAGATAACAAGTAAGAAATAAAATACCGATATGTTTGTTCAAGATATTTATTTATACTGATGTTCATATCGTGGGGATGTTAAATAAATATTGGATATGAGCGTACGCCGACATATGTGTTGTATTGAATTTGCTTTCTGACTTTGACGCCACTCAAATTTATGTATTTTAGTACATTTTCAATGAAAGTGATTGGAGATTTAAAAATTTCATACGTAAATTTTGATGGTTATGGTAACATAATATTGTAAATAAAGTAAACAATATGTCTTAACACTGGGTTCCTCTGCCTACCTTGTTATATGCGGGATACAGCGAGACTGAAAAAAAGGGAAGTCATCGTGGTCTGAGTGTACCCTACTTATGACTGCTATAGATTTCATTTCGTTATTCATTCTCTATTGTGCGTCCATTTTATGCGCATTGTACTAAATTGAGCAAAGAGAAAAATTGTAATAAATTTAGTTTAGTTTAGTCAATTAAAAGGCCGTCGTGGGGCAAGCGTGTGACTGTAATGCTACGTTTGTGGGTTCAATCTCCACTCAGGGGAAAAACAACAAGTGGAAGACACTCCGTTACCCATTATTCACTGAATTCTGGATGCATTGCGTGTTAAGTGGCGGAAGTCAACTCCGCGCTTTGCCTCGACATTAGAAAGGAAAAATCTAAATATATATATTTCATTTTCTCGAATGGGAATCGAATCTGTTGCGTTTACAATCACACTTTGTGCCACTGCGCCACGACTGACCTCAGAAAAAAAAATCAAGCAGATTATAAACCACAACCTTCACGTGCAAGCAGCTACATCAATAAATAATCGACGATTGCATTCTGTTTAATATACAATGCAAATAAGATTCTATTCAAAATGGACTGCAAATTGAATTCGAAATACGATTTTAATCCGATTCTTACTCTTCACTTGATATTCATTAAAATATTGGAATCTAATAAATACGTACATTTTCCTGATGGAACTTAGACTATGGTATCTACGATAGATGAATTTCAATTAACGTATCTTAGCTGATTGCAAATTCTCTGGGGCTATTGCAATTATCCTTCAAAGTGCAGCGAGATGGTTTAATGGATGGATTTATTGGTCTTCAATATTAATATATAGGTTGAAAAAGATTTAAAGGCCAGTCGTGGCACAGAGGCACAAAGTTTGACTGTAAAAACGTCTGGTTGTGGGTTCGATCCCCAGTCGAAGAGATGTAATATTTATTTAAATTTATATTTTCATTTCTTCGCTCTGGTGTCGAGGCAAAGCGCGACGTTGAGTTCTGCCACTCAGCACGCAACGGAATATCTTAACACTAGGTTCCCTCTGCCTACCCTGCTATATGCGGGATATAGTGTAAAGCTGATTTATTAAAAAGATTACAATACCGTATTTAGCGGAAATTTACTTGATATTTTGATCAATCTGTTATTATTATTATTTATTTATTAATGAAAATTCTACACATTCTATATTTAGCCTTGGTAATAATATTATTCGTATTAAGAGTTTGTAATAATACACTATGGAATGTCATGGTCGAATTCTGATATATTTTATGTAGGTCGAGTACGCTATAACAATATTTTATATTTTTTATAGAAATCATTTGTTCTAAAGATGTTAATAACGTGACAAAAATAATATATTAGACATATTTACACTTAAGTTTATATATACGACCATTCCAGACTATACACTATTTATATAATTTTGATAGGCTGGAAAAACCTGAGACATTTTTCTAAATTTAATAAACATTGCTGATAGGATCTCAAGCCATCACTAGAAAATATAAAATCTGATTCATTAACTGATTAATAAATAAAAATAAATATAATATAACTAATATTAAAAAGTAAAACAATAAAATATTAACAATTCACTAATATTCTAGAATAAGAAGACTCTGTACGTGGATGGTAACGCGTGGTTGGTTTGACAATATCGTACTTTTGTTCATTGCATTAAATTGCATCACACTAGCGATGGAACGACCCAACATTCCCCCAGACTCAAAAGAAAGAGCATTTCTGTCGAGTGCCAATTACGTCTTCACCGTAGTTTTCGCTGTAGAAATGTTTATAAAGGTAAGTTATTATATTTTCTCTTATTAAGCTTACTGTCGTATATATTATGATTATTATATTAAAATCTTCTTGATTATTTACGATGTTAGTGGATTCAAATCCAAAACAGAGGAATGTTTTAATTGGAATATTTTCGTTTTCTTGATCTGGTTAAATTATATTCTACGTTGGTTTCTTTAATGCAATGCAAAGTCTCTAAATATATAACTTTTTACTTACTTTTAGTATAAAATTAAAACAAGATATACTTATTTATAAAAACTTTTATTATATATTGTAATTTTATAAATAATGAAGCCCTTCAAAAATCTGGAACACATTCCACACCCACATTATTGTGATGCTTCATTCCATATAAAAAATCATATCTAACAAAATTACAAAATCATATATAGCCCATGGGTTGCCCCACTTTACTAGCATGAATTTTGAGTCCTTGTGTTTCATTTTGATTAAATTTCATAATTTCTTTAGATAATATAATATGTAAATCTTTTTAAATTTCCTTAAAACTGGACTTAGTTGTAAACAGACATGACTCAAAAAGACGATACATAAGTAAAAGACGACTTAATAAAAAAGAACTATAATTTTTAGAATCTGAAGTGCATAGTATTAATATAAATAAAAAAAGGAAGAAAATAATAAAAGAGTTATTTGTCACTACATTAAAATATCCAAAAGTAGTTAAAAATTAAACAAATAGAATTCGAACTCACGACCAGCGACGAATTATATATACATTAAACAATTTATAATACAATCTTTAAATACTCTCATTTTATGTATTGTATTCGTGTTATTAAATTACAAACACAAATTACTTCATCTTATATGAAGATATAAAATTATTTATTCTAACCAAAAGGTGGTAGCATCTGGAATGTTCTATGGATCAGAAGCATATTTTACGTCGGGATGGAACATAATGGATGGCTCTCTCGTTATAATATCAATTATTGACTTATTAATGTCTCTAGTGTCCGAATCGAGTCCGAGAATATTTGGAATTTTAAGGGTAAGATTTATTTCTTCTATTATTTCATCTGTACAGCATCACGCTGTATTCAGCATGTATCAAGGTAGGCAGTTGGAGCCTAGGGTTAAGATACTCCGCTCTCATTAGGCATTGCATATTAAGTGGCGGAACTCAACGCCGCGTTTTACCGCTGAACGATGAAAAATAATAATAGATAAGTAAAGACTTACTATTATCTATTATTATTTTTCATTAGGTCTTTGTTCTACCTGGTTTTATGTTCCAATGCAATGATTTTATATAAGGCAACCTAAAAAAGCAACGTCCAAAATGTCGACAGTGTCAATCTACAGAAATCAATTTCCATTTTAACTTTAAATTGTTATTTCGAGTTGAAATTTTAAAATTTTTGGTACGCAGATTAAAGTTAAATTCGATAAATGGTTACAGTGTTTACTCAATAACTTGCATTCATACATGTTTAAACAAATCATTGTCCTTTTACTGATCACACGACTACTGTGGATTCGATTTCCACACGCTGGATTTAATTTTATTGGATTTCTTCGCTCAGGTAACTAGACAAAGAGCAGCGTTGAGTTCCGCCACTCGCCACTTAACAATGTCTCAAAAATCGAAAGTGTCTTAACACCAGATTCTTTCTTCGTATACTGTTATATGCGGGGGATACAATGTGAAGGAAAAAATATGTTATAATTAACATTTATTTTTTAGGTATTTAGGTTACTAAGGTCACTAAGACCTTTAAGAGTAATAAACAGGGCTCCAGGTTTAAAACTAGTAGTGCAAACACTATTATCTTCTTTAAGGCCCATCGGCAATATAGTACTGATATGTTGTACATTTTTTATCATATTTGGAATATTAGGAGTACAGGTAAACATAATCTTTGACAAATTCTCATATTTTATTCCATTTTTATATTAAAAAAAATCTCGCACTTCTTTTTTATTCGGTTTTAGTTATTCAAAGGAGCATTTTTTTATTGCGAAGGAGCAAATATTAAAAATGTTAAGAATAAATCCGATTGCCTTGCGATTGATGGGAACGTGTGGGTGAACAGAAAGTATAATTTTGACGATTTAGGTAAAGCTCTTATGTCGTTGTTCGTGCTCAGCTCAAGAGATGGTTGGGTTAATATTATGTATACTGGCCTTGATGCTGTTGGTGTTGATCAGCAGGTAGGTAGTTTTAATTTTCTCAAAAATATAACGTCAGGGCAAAAGTATTTTTGTATTGTTCATACACAGGAAAATATTTTTATTAGGTATAATTTTTTATTTATTTGTACCGTTTTGATCGATGACTTATTCATCTTATGGGTAGTGCCATGATCCCATTCCTATAGAAATTTTGAGATTTTTGTTTAAAAAATCTGAAAGGCAGTGTTCACAGTATTCTTTTGAGGTTAGCTTTATGCTTCCTAAAGAGTTCTGTAATGACCAAAATATGTGGAAGTCTGATGGAGCAAGGTCAGGGCTATATGGAAGACGTATCAAAACATCCCAGCCAAGCTCTATTAATTTTTGCTGCGTGGCTATACACGGTGTTCCTGTGACATCCATCCGGAGCGAACCTCATCTTTCACACTAAAATTTCCAGACTTTCAACGCTTGTACCACATTTGTGCTAGTCTTATTGATACCGCATTAGGTCCGCAACACCGCACAAATTTATTCGCGATGTTCGTCACATTTTTACCTTTTTTGTAATAAAAGTTTGTAATGTACCGAATTTCTACGTTCAATTTACTTGTTTGAAGAACAATTGAAAATGGAGGGAAATAATATTTTATTATTATTTATTGCATCTTCTGAATGTCACATTTAATGATATTAAAACCAGCCCAAAGAGGTTTGATTACTAATAATACATTCACAATACGAAAAAAATTTTGCCCCGATCTATTACTAATAATATTCTAAATATATATCTATTATTTTATATATAAAACATTACCGTATTATATCTTACTTTTATACTACTAATAAAATAAATAAATAAATCAGCTGTACGCTGTATCCCGCACACTGCAGGGTAGGCAGAGGGAACCTAGTGTTAAGACACTTAGTTCCCCACTTTCTGCCGAGTTCTGGAGGTTGGAGGTGGAGATTGCGTGGCAGAAACGCCGGGCTTGTCCTCTACACCAGAGCGGAGAAATGGAAATATAAATTTAAGTAAATATTTCATCTCCTCGAGTAGGGATCGAACACACAACAGTCACACTTTGTGCCCCTGCGCCACGTCTGGCCTCAAATCCTACTAATATTATTTCAAAATACTAATAAAGTAGAAATATCCTACAAACTGTGAATATATAATAACGAAAGTTTTATTTACATTTTCAATAGCCTATAATCAATTACTCAGAATGGAGGCTCCTTTATTTTATTGCATTTATTCTCTTGGTGGGGTTCTTTGTACTGAACATGTTTGTTGGAGTTGTGGTAGAGAACTTTCACCGATGTAGAGAGGAGCAAGAGAAGGAAGAGCGAGTCAGGAGAGCTGCTAAAAGAGCACTGCAGATGGAAAAGAAAAGAAGAAGTAAGTTTTTTTTACACTCTAACTGAAAAATATCTTTATGTTTGGTAGTTTTAATTAATTATAGAAAGACGAAATTTACCTATAATTTTTATATTGTTTTACTTGCCTAATATTTTTCACGTTTTCTTTTATTATTATATTTATTTTACTGTGTGTGTAACTAACGTATTATTTTGAAATATGAAATGAAAATAAGAAGTTAGTTAGAGATTCTTGAGAAATATAAAATAATGCAGGTAAACATTTAATTCATTATTATTTATAAAATTTAATCAGGACACAATTTAAAATTATACGAGTTGTTTTTGCAATCGACAGTTAAAAGTTAATGGGTCGCGATAAAATCTTCGTTAACGATCATTTTGTCAGAAACCGTGTTTAAACTTTAAAGCACCTGGTCATATTACCCATCATTTCAATGTAACATAAAATTAGTTCTCAAAATGTTTTAGTTTTAAGTATTTTTTAAATACCTTCCTATTTCTACCTCTTCTAAATATATACATACATATACGGTCTTTCAGATATAATTTATTACAAACTAAACAAAAAAAATAAATTTGTTTCAGAAATGCACCAAAGACCATATTATTCTGATTATTGTCAAACTCGACTATTTGTTCACAATGTTGTGACCTCTAAATATTTTGATTTAGCAATTGCCGGAGTCATCGGTTTAAACGTTGTTACAATGGCCATAGAATACTATAGAATGCCACCAGCGTTGCAATATGCATTGAAAATATTTAACTATTTCTTTACCGCCGTTTTCATTCTCGAAGCGGCGATGAAACTCGTTGCCCTTGGATTTAAGATTTATCTAAAAGATAAATGGAATCAATTAGATGTCATAATTGTCATACTATCGATAGTCGGTATTGTTTTGGAAGAACTGGAAACAAATATAATTCCTATAAACCCAACAATAATGAGAGTGATGCGAGTTTTAAGGATCGCAAGAGTACTTAAGTTATTAAAAATGGCAAAAGGAATACGAGCACTTCTCGACACAGTGATGCAGGCCTTACCTCAAGTTGGAAACTTAGGGCTTTTATTTTTTCTACTTTTCTTCATTTTTGCAGCTTTAGGTGTAGAACTGTTTGGTCGACTTGAGTGCTCCGACGAAATTCCTTGTCAAGGTATTGTAATAGTTTTTTTACTTTTATATTTTTTATATACTTTGAAAAAAAAACGTAATTTCAAAGTTCCGTACCTCAAAAAGAAAAAACGTAACCCTTATAGAATTATTTATTCAGGTGAAGGTCTTTCAGAGAACAGAAAAAAAATTAGGATACTTTTCGTGGCCCCACTGTTATAAAATAAGATACGAAGTGAGAATTTACAAAACAAATAAAGGAAAAAATACGACTAAAATAAAATTTGTAGGAATTTTATAGAAAAAATCATTATGAAGTTATCATTGTAGTTAATTTTCAATTCTAAAAATTGTTACGGAACCCCTAGTAGGAGAATCCAACTCACCCTTGACCGACTTTTTATATGCTGCAATAAAAAATAAGTTACTCTTTTTTGACAGGTCTCGGAGAACATGCTCATTTTGCAAATTTTGGTATGGCGTTTCTTACATTGTTCCGAGTGGCCACAGGAGACAATTGGAATGGTATAATGAAAGATACTCTCAGAGAAGACTGTGATAGCTCCGTGGATTGCGTACGGAACTGTTGCGTGTCCACAGTTATCGCGCCAATTTTCTTCGTTGTCTTTGTCCTTATGGCACAGTTTGTGTTAGTCAACGTTGTCGTAGCTGTGAGTAAAATATTTTTTTCTAAAATTATATTAAAAACTGAGAAAGATATTTTAAAAAAATTAACCCTAAAATTATAAATATTATCACTATTTATATAAACTAATTTTAAGATGAAAATTTATATGCGTGACTATAATGAATTGGAAGTACATATTTTATATCTATCAGGTACTAATGAAACACCTAGAAGAATCTCACAAGCAAATGGAAGATGAAATCGATATGGACGTTGAGCTAGAACGTGAATTAGAACGAGAGGCAGATGATGAAGAAGACCGAGCACTTTGTCGGGCCTTAGAACAGTGTACAACTCCTCGCCCTTTAAACAAGGTACTCTCCCTACCAGCCAATTTCACATATAGCGAGCCAAAACATCAAATACCCTCTCCTGCACGCAGGCGACGCACATTACATTCACACCATGCTTTACTTCCGGTCATACAAAGAAGGGCTTCATTATCGCCTCATGCATTTGGACGTCGACAGGAATCCACTGAAACCCCAACTGCATTATACGAAGAGGATGCAAGATTTATCGATGCTGACGATGCTGATGAATTAGAGCCCACGAGCCCAAGACGAGATTCCTTTGCCCAGAACCGACGACAAAGAGTCGATAAAAGAAATTCTCTTCGCGGAGAAGAAACACGTTTATTGCGTCCTGCACCAGTATTACTCTCAGTTCCTACAACAAGACAAAGTATTAAACGTTCTAAAAGAAGATTGTCTACTGATTCTGCGTTGACTAATAATGATCAAGTTTCTATCAAATCACAAATAAGTGTAGATCCTGCTATAACTGAAGAAGAAAAAATAAGAATTGTTATAGCGGAAAGAAGAAAAGTTGAGACCAAAACGGAAGACGTAGAGCTTTATGAACGCGGATCCTAGTCCAGGCAGGGCCGGCCGCAGCAACACCACGAGGTCTACATCTAATCTAAAGTGGGAATGTAGATTACCCTACGTGATTGTCGATTTACTTATAATTACATTTCATTCGTTTAAAGTTACGTAATATTTTAATTTATTAATATAATAAAATTTCATTTTAACTGTTAACAAATTAACAAAAATTATAAGGAAATTGACAATCATGCCCTGTTCTCACAACTCCCTCCTTCATCTCTAAGGATCGTTGGAAAGCTAAATGTATGACTCGGTTGTTAAGTGAAACAGTGAAATAATATAACAATAATAAAAATACTATTAAAGACTAAAATAAGCGCGAATTGTGTTGAAACTTTAATTCTCTCAACCGATCGAGTGACAGTTGGTAATGTGTTTGGTGTATCCTTTATAATTTCCTCGAAGCGTTTGTTTCCCCACCGCGGCCGGTTCAATGATTTATGAAGAGACTTTAATAAATTTAAGGTTTATTTTTTAAATTAGTTAGGTAGTTGTTAGAACTAGTCAATTTGTGGTGGTGGGACGTTTTCTACGAGTGCTAAAGTTTACTTCATTGATTGTTCTTGTAATTTATTCGTACGGTGCTTGCTGTTTGTTAAAATTTGATATGTTGTGGTTATAAAAAATATTTTGTTATGAGAGTATCTGAATTCTCGAAGAATAGATTTTTATTTGATGTTTTTAGATTTTATTTAGATGTTTACTTGGACATTAGCTATAATTTAACTTTAAGTACGGGTTTCGAATCATTGAAATTTAGAATTATATATGTTAAATATTTTAAATGCGTATTGTAATGTTGTTTTTAATATTAATGTTTAGTTTTAACTGTACCAACTTGTAGTAAACGACTGTATAGACTCGTAGTGACTTTTCTAGATGAATCTATGTCAATCTATTAGGATTAAAACAGAACCAAAAGTTCGCGAATTGATTAATCACTTATAAGACAAAATAATATTTTCTGAATATAAATGACTCCTATTTTCATACAAAACATTAACTTATTTAGAATTTAACTGGCATACGCACATATTAGAACGTAGAATACAAATACATACATACAAATCTACGTACGTACACTATGAAAATTTCATAGATTTTCCGAAAAAATTAGATTCAAATGAATTAGAGTTGCTCTCGCAAATTGTATTAGTGGTGCCAAATTTACAATATATTTAAATATTAAATTTCTATTAAACGTTCATGTGCGTTCTTCTTATCGCGGTCAGGAACTAAATTGCTTGAAAATGAGAATTTACCAAAGACACCAACCGTGTTTCCTTTTAATTTCGTTTTTTAAGTATCATATAATGTTTGTATAGATCTTCTTACGTAAAAACATAATTAGTTAGGGAAGTCAGCAATAAATTTTATACTTCGACTGTGCCTTTCCTATTTCTAATATATTAGCTTGTGAAATTGATGGAAGATAGACTCTAAACTTGATGTATATTGTAGAAGAGGGACAAAGTAGGTTATAAATTATTGTTATAATTTTCTTCGAAATTTTCATAGTTTTTATAAAATTATACGAGATTCAATAAATATTACAACCGATCCTACCATTCCAAAATATATAGTTATTTCTTCTTCTATTATATTCCTATATTTTTTATTATGAGAGTTCTTCCTTTTAGAGCATTTGTTAACACCAATGCATTTTCTCGCGTCTTACTGTAGCTATAAATATCTTCGTCGATGATGTCTTCCACGCTATCTTTCTTTTACATATATACAATAGTATCTATTTCAGTACGATGCAAAACAATAGATTTACACTCACAACGTCTCGTATAAAAAATTGAATTGAATAAATGGAATTTAGTAAAATTAAGAATAGTATTTTCGTGATAAAAGCAAATTTCGTGATAAAATGTTTAATTGTTTTTTTTTTCGGTACTGACTGTATAATAATTTTAAGGGGTATGGACAATGTTCATTATTTGAGTACACCTGTTAAAATTAGCTGGTGGTCTGTCGAGTTATGAGAATTATGAAGTGTTAGGTTGAAAAATAAATATAAAAATCGAATTTGTGTTTTATTTTATTAACTTTTTTCTAATTTTTAACATTTGAACTATAATACATATATAAATTTAGGCTAATATGAGGCCAGTCGTGGCGCATGGGCATAAAGTGTGAATGTAAAACTCACTGGTTGTGGTGGGTTCGATCCCCACCAGAGGAGATGAAATATTTATTTAAATTTATATTTCCATTTCTTCGCTCTGGTGTCAAGGCAAAGCGCGGCGTTGAGTTCTACTGCTCAACACACAATGTCTTCAGAATACGGCAGAGAGAGTCTAAACCCTGCTTGGGCGAATACAGCGTAAGCTGATTTTTTTTTACCAATTTTTGTCATATATTTTTTTTTTGTGTGAGAATCGAACCCACCCGTCGCGCCTAATACAATGACATAAAATATTTAGGGCAAATAAATAATATCTAAATGGATTATAAGAAACTTCAACAAATGGAAACACTGCTGTAGTGTAGTATTAGTAATTTTTTAAAACTTACCAAATATTTACAAGAAAGATAGCTTAACTTGGAGTTAGTACTCTATACTAGCGGCCCCCACGTTACTTAGACCGTTTGAACTAATCGAATATTTATTTCAGAGTATAAAAAACAAATTTATTCATTATTTTAATTTCGTTATCTATACTATTATGCGCGAAATAAATTTTAACTACTGTTGACAAAAAAAATATACACATATTGTATTTAACAAGAAAAAACATAAAATTTTCTATAAAAATCAAGTCAACACAAAAGTTCCTATCACCCCACAAATTACGAGACAATGGGTGTTACTGCCTCAATAGACACAAAGGATTCGCAAGGGGCGAGCGAAATTGAGTTCGGCAACAATCTTTGCTACGTCGTAGCTTGTTAGCGGGCGCTTATAATCTTATTTGCATAATTTCTCAAAACGAATTTTAATGGGTACTTTATCGTGTTAAACAATGTAATATCGTTTTGTGGGAATTGTATGAGATTATTCTAGAAGTCATTTTTTTTTAACTTTTTGCTGTGTCAAGCTTAAATAAATAGTAGGGAAAGGGTAGGCAGAGGGAACCTAGCGTTAACCACTCCATTCTCCGCTTTCTACTCAAATTTCGAGACTGATTGATTATTAAGTAGTGGAACCTTTACGCCACGTTTTATTTTGTCACCAGGATACAGCTATACCATATATATTAGTAAATAATAAATTCCCCTGAGTAGGAATCGAACCTACAACCATCATATTTACAATCAGACGCTGTGCCGCTGCGCCATGACAGCCTCAACACACTAACTTTAAGTATTAATAAGCTTAGAAAAAATACTCTTACAACTTTCTAACAATAATTTTGCTTCGTGTAGAAAATATCTAATTTTAAAATATGAAAATAAACTTTTGCCGCAAAAGTTAGATATAGTATACACAAACGAACATTTTAAACAGTTTATGAAAATAATGTATAACTGTTTTTTTAGCTTCACACTGAACCTATTCTGAACTCTGTTTAGACACTTTGTTCCCATTACCACACTTCCGTTTACCATTTTCTGCAAAATTTTGTAGACACTGCTTGTTGAATGTTGGAACCCAATACCGCGCTTTGCCTGGTTAGCGAAGAAATTAAATTTTTAAATATTTCATTTTCTCAAGTGGGAATCAAACTCACAACTTTTAGCGTTTATAGGCACACACCTGTGCTCGGACGCCACGACTCAACATAATACATTCATAATATTAAACTTACTATTATTAACAACAACAATATATTAACTTAATATATGAGGCCAGTCGTGGCGCAGCGGCACGAAGTGTGACTGTAAAACCGACTGGTTGTGGGTTCGATACCCACTGGAGGAGATGAAATATTTAGTTAAATTTATATTTCCATTTCTTCGCTCTGGCGTCGAGGCGAAACGCGGCGTTGAGTTCTGCCACTCAACACGCAATGCCTCCAGAATTCGGCAGAAATTGGGGAACGGTCTTAACACTAGGTTCCCTCTGCCTACCCTGCTGTGTGCGGGATACAGCGTGAAGCTGATTAATTTTTATTTATTTATTTATATTAACAGGTTGACTGTTCACATGTCTTACGAAATATTAAAAAAATAACTTAATAAAACAACGACGAAAAGAAATAAGAGAAGTAAAAAGTAATATTTTTCGTTACATTTAGTTTCACATATCAAAACCAACCAGCTTCCTTTTTCCATTTTCCAGTTATCTGCGGAAATAACTGTGTTGATAACTGTAGGTATCTTCAGGGGTGTCAACGCGCCCGCCTGGAGCCGTCGTGACCGTGACCCACTAACTTTCAATTTGGATTCATTTAAAACAAAATATTTGTCACACCCCTAAAAGTTAAGATTTGTGAGAGAGAAAAGTTAGGCTCTTGGATGTGATCCAAAATCATAATAATTTTTGATTAAATCATATATGTATAGCCGAATTCTTGCAATAGATAATAGAAATGACATATAATGGTTTTTTTTTTAGTTTTACGAAGTATCCCACACGCATAAAGCAGGGGAGGCAGAGGGAACCTTGTTGTGAAGAGTGTTAGAACACTCCATTTCCCATTTTCCGCCAAATTAAAGAGGCGTTGATTATTTAAACTCAGCGCCGCATCTTGTCTCCAGCCACTAGAGCTAAGAAATTAAAATATTAAACATTTAATTTCACCAAATGAGAATCGAACTAACAATCTGTTAAATTTAATTACAAAATAACGTGGGAAACGGAGTGTCTTAACACTAAGTTCCCTCTGCCTACCCTGCTGTGTGCGTGAGAGCGTGAAGCTTAAACATAAATGAAATTAAACAACACAACCAACGCTAATTAATAAAACGAATAATTAACAGAACGAAAATAACAATTATTCCTGTATATTAACAATATGAAAATATTTATTTCAACATAAAGTTTCGGGGGAAAAATCCAACATTAAATTGCTTTGTTGAAGTAAACGGGCCTGCATTGACCTACATAACCGTCCGGCTCCCTCCTTAATGAATACCAAACAAATGGTTAAATTTTTTACGATTGCGTAATATTGTTTTGCCAGATTTTTTTTATTATTAACTTAAATATTTATTTTGTTTATGTATATTATTGTTATTGTAATTAGCTAACTAAAATTCAATCTATTTTTTAGGGTTCCGTACCTCAATAGGTAAAAATGGAACCCTTTCAGAATGGAAGGTACTAGCGAGGATGTCACGGTGAGAATGAAGAAGAACGTGCTCAGCACGTCGGATGAATGAGTGATGAAAGAATAGCAAAGAAGATTTATAATGGAAAAGTGAACGGTAAGAGAGGTAGGGGGAGACCTCGGTTGACCTTCGAAAACACAGTATCAAAGATACTGGAGGAAGGTCACGTAAAAACCACGAGGGGGTCTTGTGGTTCCCCCTTCGAGGAGTCTCGAAGGGCATGTATGAAGAGGTTAATGACAGTGGACGAGGCGAAAGATGTATGTAGAGATCGTAGCGTTTGGCGCTCCGGTCTCTCTGACTACCCCGCTAGAGATAAAGTGTGAAGCTAGTTTAGTTTAGTTTTAGTTTTATAAGATCACTTTGTTATTCGTCTGTCAATTCTCATTTATTTCGAGATCGCGTAGAAGTATCAAGCTGAAATTGATATTAAATATTCAAAGCTATATTTCCTTGTAGCACAAATAAAAATCAAGTTTGAAGTCAACGCAAAGGATACAAGCGTTTATGTATTGCTTTTGCTGCATTTTATATGAAATTCGGTGAGTAATCAAATCCTATAGGGAACTTCCGTGGACCTACAATTATGAAATTCCGCATAAAGTGAGAACTTGCAGTACAAATGAAGGAAACAATACGGAACCCTCTGTATGCGAGTTCGACTCGCATTTAACTGGTTTTTTTTTATTTAATGGTAATGATTTATTGGGTATAAATAATTTTGTAATACCAAACTGTTTTCAACCACCGAATGTTTCGTCTGAATAATGAAAATTTTTGGATTATTCTGTCTGAAATTTAAAAATAAATACCTTATTTTATTATTATTATTTGTCTTATTATTATTAAAAAATGTGTTATTTTTTTGAGCAAACCAACAAAAATATACATGTAAATATTAATAGCTTTTTTTATGCTCTCTTATCTACTACGTATTTAGTTATTAGTACTAATATTATAAAGTTCAGAGCGATAATCTCAAGTAGTAGTTTGAATTTAAAAAATATTTTTTGTTGCATAGTCAATTTGTAGAAGAAAATTATATCACATCAAGTTAAATATTTCGATGTGTACTAATAATTTAAATATGTTTTCACTTCTTCGCTCTGGTGTAGAGGCAAAGCGCGGCGTTGTGTTCCGCTACTCATCGCGCAATGCCTCCAAAATGCATCAGAAAATAGGCAACGGAGTGTCTTACCACTAGATTCCCTTTGCCTACCATGCTGTATGCAGGATAAGGCGTCTAATAATTTAATAATTCAAAACACTCTGAAAGATTATTTTTAAGCAATATATTGGGAATAAAACGTAGCAAGTCTATAGTTTGCTAAAGCGATTTTCATGTCCAAAGTTTCAAAGATGGATGTCTTAAGGGCGGCAAAGTTTCAAGTTGTTTTATAAATTCAGAATCCGTCGAAAACAGACTGAAATATACATTGGTACAAATATAAAAATAGCTATATATACTTTTTATTTCATTAATTGTAAATTTAAAGCATTGTATTATTATTGATTTTTTATAGCTCAAGATGAAGCCATATATATAAAATTTTGTTAACAATAAATACAAAGACCTGAGCGTATTTTTAAAATAAAAAAATATTTGTAATAACAAAAACCCCGACTGCATCAAACTAAAAAGAAAATAAACAAGCCCAATAGTTTATTAGGATTAACAGTCGGGACCTCTTTAAATTATGCGGGGTTCCTAAAAATTTTATTGATTGAAGAATTATTTATAGGTCCCGACTGTTATTCCTAATAAACTATTGGGCTTGTTTATTTTCTTTTTAGTTTGATGCAGTCGGGGTTTTTGTTATTACAAATATTTTTTTATTTTTCATTTTTTTGTTAGAATTTATTATGGTAATGATAATCATTATATACCACTTGGAAATCCTGAAATAGAGCTCTTGAATTTGATACCCATATTGTGGTATTCGAAACGAAAAAAAATATTTTTACTAAGTCCAATGGCGTACCACAGCCGCCATGATTATTTTTTATTAACGTCACCTATCTAAGAACACTTGGGCTGCTAATACGAATCTAACGATACCTCAAATATGTAAATCCGTTCAGCGGTTCTGGAGATACGAGGTAATAAAGAATATTACATACATACAAGATACGCGCGAAAAACATAACCCTTCCTTAGCAGTCGGGAATTAAAACTATTATGAAATTAACTAAGAATCGAACCCACAATCAGCATCGTTACTCCTAATACCTTAACTACTTTAAGGGCTTATACATTATATTGATGTATCACAATACATCACTTATTTAAATTTAAACATCTTTCTCCATGCCTTGGAATAAAATTTATTCAATAAACTAAGAAAACGTACTTAATATTAAAACAAAATATATAATTCCCTTCTCAGGATTTCTCAATTCTAGAGACATTATGTACAGAATGTCAGAAGAAACATCGAGAGCCACTCGAGAAAATCAAATATTTAACACTTTTCATTTCTTCTCTCTGGTAAAGAGGCAAAGCGCGGCGTTAAATTTCGCCACTAAACACGCAATGCCTCTAGAATTTAGCAAAAAATTGAAAACGTCTTAAAAGACGTTCTCCAAAGTCTTAACAATAGGTTTCCAAATTCCCTCTGCCTTCTTTGCAATATACGGAATATAGCGTGAAGCTAGAAAACAATCTGACTAGACCTAGAAAGCACCTATAATATGGTAATAAAATAAAAATAAAAAAATTAAATTAGCTTCACGCTGTATCCCGCACACAGCAGGGTAGGCAGAGGGAACCTAGTGTTAAGACACTCCGTTCCCCACTTTCTGTCGAATTCTGGAGGCATTGCGTGTTAAGTGGCAGAACTCAACGCCACGCTTAACCTCGACACTAGAGCGAAGAAATGGAAATATACATTTTTAAGCAAATATTTCATCTCCTCGAGTGGGGATCGAACCCACAACCAGTCGGGAACGTGGCGCAGCGGCACGTTCCCGACTGGTCTTGAAGTTGTTGAATGTGTTCGATATAGTAATTAAATATAAATATTCCCTCGAAAAATATTCTAATCCAAAAAAAGCAATAATAACTATGCAATAGCACCACGATGGCGCCTCATAACATATTAAACTAGGTATAGACCAAAATACATATTTCAAAGCGATATATACAACAACATTTACCCGTAGCCCTAGAGTCCAATCGATTGGACATAAGTTACGCGACATGGGACCGACGTCCTAAACTAACTTCTTATTCACCATTACGGCTATCCCTTTCCCATTAAGTCGCCATTCCACACTATCCTCAAAGAAAGGGTCTCGAATAAAAGCGTTTAATAGTTCTTTTATAGACTACTTTTCTGTTCATCTACAGGCATTATCTTTGTATTATACTGTGTATTACATACTAGTGCTGTGAACAAAAAATAAGAAATAAAGAAAAATATAATGGAAAAACTGAATCGTCAACGTCGTCGAAGCCTTATTGGAACTGTTTAAGTTTAAATGAAGATTTTAGATTCATATTATCCAATTAGAACAGAAATGGTTATATATAACATAGCAACTTCGTTTATCTGATTAAACAGGGTGTAGTATTGGGATTCCAATACATTAAGACACTTTCGTTCACGACTTTCTACCGAATTCTGGAGCCATGGGGAAACTTAAGGCCGCGCTTTGCCTCACACTAGAGCGAAGGAATGAAAATCATTTGCTCTACTGGGAATGGAACACACTACCCGTCGTGGGCCTTGCAAAGCCTTGCAAGCAATATACCTAAATGTGGTAAATATCGACACAGAGTGAATTGATAAATGAAAATGAAAAGATTATCTGTGCCTTTCAAAACTTGTAAGAAGAAAAAAAAACCAAACTTGACAACTTGTTAACGATGACTAACTTTCCGCTTAAAATATTTTTAACAAACTTAGCAAAGTCATATCTCAAACGTTGAAAAGTAATTAAAAGTTTATTGAATATTCTAAAAGCTTTAGACGAACAATTTATAAATAAACTTAAATGTTAATATAATTAAAATAAATAAATAATTCAGCTTCACGCTGTATCCCGCACACAGCAGGGTAGGCAGAGGGCAACTAGTGCTAAGACACTCCGTTCCCCACTTTCTGCCGATTTCTGGAGGTATTGCGTGTTGAGTGGCAGAACTCAACGACGCGATTAGCCTTAACACCAGAGCGAAGAAATGGAAATATAAATTTAAGTAAATATTTCATCTCCTCGAGTGGGGACCGAACCCACAACCAGTCGGTTTTACAGTCACACTTCGTGCCGTTGCGCCACGACTGGCCTCAGTTAAAATAATTTGTAATTAAATAAGTTTAAAATATTTTGTGATCACACAATGTAACTAAAATAACGGTTTTTTTTATTTTACCTATTAAAAACACGGACATTATTCCTAAGTTACGTCAACCCGATAAAAGCATAAGATAACAGTTTGAGTTTAAACTGGAGCTACTTTTATAGTATATTTTAAAAGAAAGTTAAAAGTTTACTTTGACCATCTAAGGAGGAGGTTTAGTAATATTAGTATTATTTTATTGACAAAAGTTAAACTTTAACTATATTAGATTTATAATTTTAAATAATATATTGAAGAGAGATCGTCGTGGTGCAGGGGGAAAAGCGTGCGACTCGACGGAGCGAAGGAAAGCACGGCGTTGAGTTTCGCCACTCAACACGCAATGCCTCGAGAATTCTACGGAAAGAGGGGAATGGGAGTGTCTTAATAAGAACGGAGTGTCTCAAAACTAAATTCCTTGATTCCCTCGACCTACTCTGCTAGGTGTAGGATCCAGCGTGAAACTACAATAAACAAAAATTTTAATTTTACTCCAACGTGATATAATAGGTTGCGATTTTAATAATCACTCGGCGAAATGTTATTGTTTAATTTATTTACATTTCCTTGCTCTGTTAAGGTACTCACGTCACGTCACGAACCAAGACGAAAAATATATAACAGAGTGTCTCGACACTAAGTTAAGGCTACCCTGTTATACGAAAGATAAAGCGAAAATAAAAAACAAAATAAAAGTATACAGGAATTTTACTTACATTAATATTACTATACGTTCCTACACCAACATAAGGAAAAATTAAAAAATTGGTATAGGTAAATATAAAAAAACATACTATTGAATTATAATTTGTGAGCGTTACTATACTTCATGTGAAGTGAGACCAGTCGTGTCGCAGGTGCACAAGTGTGTGGCTGTCAACGCGACTAGTTGTAGGTTCGATCCCCGCTTGAGGAAATGAAATATTCAATTAACATTTATATTTTCATTTTTTCCCTCTGGTGTCAGGCGTTGAGTTCCGCCACTCAACACGCAATGTCTCTAAAATTCGGCAAAAATGGTGAACGGAGTATTTTAGCATTAGGTTCCCTCTAGCTACTGCTGTGTGCAGGATACGACGTGAAGCTGATTTGATTTCTTTTGTTTTGTTGTTTGGTATACATACTAATAAACAAAATATTATTTAATAAATGTCGACAGAAACCGAAACATCTGCATGTAATACCTTGAATTTGTCGAGCGCAAAATATTTTCTTGATACTACGGTATTTACCTGTTATAGCCACAATTTTCCGTCATACCGGGAGCATTCAGCCGAATTTCGAGCCAAATATTATAGAACATTTTTCAGCAGATTTTTCCTACTCACGTACAAAGTATTTTTTTATTTATTCCTGTACATCATAAAACATAGTAAACATACTCGAATATAAATATAAGGACTTAAAACAAATGTTAAGTTGTTTAATAGTGTAAGTTTTCCAGCTAGATTTAGCTATATCCAGAATACTTTAGTTGACTGAAGACTCGATCAAATCGATTTTTTTTTAAGCTTCACGCTGTATCCCGCACACAGCAGGATAGGCAGAGGGAACCTAGTGTTTAAGATACTCCGTTCCCTACTTTATGCCGAATTCTGGAGGCATAGCGTGTTGAGTGGCAGAACTCAACACCGCGCTTAAACTTGACACCAGAGCGAAGAAATGGAAATATAAATTTAAGTAAATATTTCATCTCCTCGAGTGGGGATGGAACCCACAACCAGTCGGTTTTACAGTCACACTTCGTGCCGCTGCGCCACGACTGGCCTCAAATATTTTTGAAAATTCTAAAATAAATGTATAACACAAACCTTTTTGTATAATATACATACATACATGTTTTTATATCAAAATCACAAAAGAGATTCTATATTATTCGAATGGCGTACATTCCTATAATTTATTCAAATTCCAGCAAAGACGAAACAACAGTGTGAACGTGACAATTTTTTATTTAAGTGTGGGTACATGATGTTATTGTAGTTTATCTTACATTATTAACATTTTTATTTTTCTTGTAAATCTCTGGGTAATATTTCATCAATTATTCGAATTATTATTAAGAAAAATTCAGACAAAATAACAAAACTACTTCATGGAGGTTTATGGCTAAAGCCACCAGTACTATCCACTACGTTGGTCAGGATCACATCCCATAAATATAATCTATATTAACAAAATTGACATAAATTTATTGAAGTAACTGTCATGTCTGAGGCCGGTCGTGGCGCACAAAATGTGACTGTAAATTCGACTGGTTGTGGGTTCAATCCCCACTCGAGGAAGTAAAATATTTATTTACGTTTATATTTTCATTTCTTCGTTCTGGTGTCGAGACGAAGCGCGGCGTAGAGTCCCACACTCATCACGCAATGCTTCCAAAATTCGGTGGTTAGTGCGGAACGGAGTGTCTTAACACTAAATACTTAATTTAATTTGATTTTTAATTATAATTAATTTCTTCGAGTCCGAATCGGACAAACAACCATTGCATTTACAGTCCCACCCTCGAGCCCTGCACCAGAACATGCGCTCTTTAACAGACGTTTACTCTTACTAAAAAGCCTTAATAGTTTTAAACATTTTTAAGTGTTATTCCATACTTATAGAAGAAAAATACATATTTAGAAGAAAAATACTTATTTTAGCGCCTGGTCGGTTTCCAGGAGGCGCGGGTTCGAATACCGCTGCGTTCAAATTTTTATACGTTTTCTAAATAAGTATTAGCCTTTATAGTTATCCTTACTAATTAATAATAGTTTTATCTCACGATTAAGAAGTCAACACTCCGTTATAAGGTTAAGATCTAGCTCTGTTATTCTGATACCTGGTCTGCAGAACTGTAACTGGAGATTATAATTTATTCCAATAGCATATCATTTTCGCAAAATAAATGACTGAAAAATATTAACAAAATAAAAAAAAATAGCTTAGGTTTCTGGTAGACATCTCTAAGAAAAATAAGTTATCTTTTGTATAAACCGTTATTTTTCTTTTATAATATATTTTCTGTATTTTCTTTCTTCTGTGTTTCAATAAGTAAATGAAAAAAATAAATCATTTAAACAGTCCAATTAAGAATAATATTGGTTTTATTTTCACCAAATAAAGTACTGTTTACATTGACCGAACTCAAAATAAACAATAGATGGAGAAACGTAGAGGCTATTGTCGTATTGTAAAGGTCTGCTCTCATACATGAAATACATTAAAAAATATATGTAAAAAAATGTAAATTTCTCTAGTTGAATTTGTAATATTGAAACAATGGGTTTGGTTTTTAAATGAACATGTTTCTCATTTGAAATTTTTATAAACTAAAATGTTACGAGACATCAATTATTCTACATCATTAATTGACGGAAATGGAACGGAGTGTCTTAACACTAGGTTCCCTCTGCCTACCCTGCTGCGTGCGGGATACAGCGTGAAGCTGAAAAAAAAAAATCTTGACTTTTATAAAATATTATATCTTATTATCAGCTTTTATACCTTATGTATGAATTATTATTATTATTATTGAAACATATATGATCAATACATACTTTTCATGGTTGGCTTATTCCATTTATTGCTTTTGATGAATCCGTTATTTTTGTATAGGTATTTATTTTATTTTTAATAAAAGTTATAAAAATCTTATTGAGACCGGTGTGACTGTAAAATCGACTGGTTGTGGGTTCGATCCCCACTCGAGGAAGTGAAATATTTATTTACATTTATATTTTCATTTCTTCGCTCTGGTGTCGAGGGGAAGCGCGGCGCTGACTTCCGCTACTCAACATGCAACGCCTTCAAAATTCGGCGGAAATTAAGGAACGGATTGTCTTAACACTAGGTTCGCTCTACCAACCCTATTGTGTGCGGAATAGAGTTTTTTAAGAGAAAATCAAGGTAAATAAATAATAAGAACGAAGTGACAATGATTAAGGGTGGCGGTAATTTGTCAAACCAAGGCCACCGGACGTTGCCGGTCTCTGCGCTCTGTGACGTAAGTTAACACCAGAGTACTTTCCTCCTCCGTAATGGAACTTAAATAAATGGAACAAAATATGTTATTTTATATCATTAATTCCTGAAAGTAGTTTAATAATAAATTTGTATGTTATGTTACCTTTAGAAAGCGCGTTGTTAAGCTACGCCACTCAATACACACTGCCATCAAAATCCCTCTGCCTACCCTGCTATGTATGGTATACAGCATGAAGCCAAAACAAATATTTGAACTTTAAGGACGCTAAGTCTAGCCAGTTTGACGTGATTTTTAATATATTAACAATATTTACGGTTCTCTGGCCTAATTTTAGCTGTTTATGTAATCGATCAAACCTAGCCCCTGCCCTGCTTTGCGGGATATAGCGGGATACTGAAAAAAGAAAAGTTTTTTTTTTTAGAGTTGCACGTGAACCCATACCCATCAAACAAATCTTCTAAGCTGCTCCATCCACTTTGATAATTTAATATTAAAATAAGTAAACATTGGTTCAATTTAACATATCGTATTTTAACATATGGCCCAATATACAATCTACAACATCAAAAATAATTTTAACATAAATCGAATATAACGGAAATTACTTTTCATGTTTCTAGCAACTTGTCATTTACACGTGACAACTGCTGACATGAAATATTCCAAAATATAGTTTATATAAAATAATATAGAAGTATGTCTGTGATTTCAAAATAGCCGGGTTAAAAACAAACAATTTTGTTTTTTGTCTGCTTTATGTTTGTTCGGGCTAATATCCGGAACAGAAAGATTTTGGATTTTTTCTAAAATCGAAGGGGATATGGAATAATATATAGCTTGAGGCCAGTCGTAGCGCAGGGGCACAAAGTGTGACTGTAAAATTGACTGGTTGTGGGTTTTATCCCCATTCGAGGAGATGAAATATTTATTTACATTTATATTTTCATTTCTTCGCTCTGTTGTCGAGGCAAAGTACGGCGTTGAGTTCCGCCACTCAACACGCAATGCCTCCAGAATTCGGCAGAAAGCTGGGAACGAAGTATCCTAACATTAGGTTCCCTCCGCTGCTGTGTGCAGGATGCTGTATCCCGCACACAGCAGGGTAGGCAGAGGCTGAAGCTGACTAAAACTTAAAAACAAATTAAAAATAGAAAAATATTTTTATTTAAAAATAAAAAATAAACTAAATTTATCCATATTTTACATTTATATTGCATAACAACCACCTCCATCGATCGTGCAACCTAAAATCTACCTACAGTAACCATATTAGTACCAATAAGGCCATTGCCTCATTAAATTAAGTACATCACATACATATATTTATTCGAGCGCAATTTTCGGTAAGGTTTTTCCGAGAATCAGGTTACCCGAGGGACATTCGTACGGATCAGAAAGAGTATTAAGAAATCCAATTTTCCGTTCACCCAGATATTAAGAAAGAATACGTAATTTAATTCTTTTTTAATGCCACGCACTTAGTATGTTTAATAATAAATGAGGTCGTAAGAAGAACAGAATTAAATGAAACTTAGTTACTCATACTGTAGAATATATGTATGTACATTTAATATTATAGAAAGACGCTACGGGTTGTGGGTTCGATTACCACTCGAGAAAATGATATATTTAATACTAGCGGCTCGCCAGCAGCTTCGCCCGCTTAAACTACACTATTATTGATTTAATAAGCAGAATTGATTGACAACTAAAATGAATTCTAATATGTTTTTTATTACTTTGACCTTGTAATATTCTAATATGATTTTTTTACGACATTCTCGTAATTTCTATTAGAAGTTTTGATTGTTTCAAACTAAAAAATACGACCAATGTTGATATTCATAAAATATACATAAAGCTAATTATTTATTATATGTATATATTTTAGTAACATTATTTTTTTACGTATGTTATGTTTTTTAAAACTGTGTTAAATGTGCTGATGTCAGTTAATAATTTAATTTACTGCTTCAGAAACAGCCTTAAATGTTAAATTATTGATTTGGGTAAGGATTCATAATATTATTTGTAAAATAACTGTAATGTTTGCATATTAACTCCTGTACAGTTTTAAAATTAGTTACACATATTATTAGCTAAATGTACAATTGGTAAATATGTATTTATTACAGAGAACACGTAGAAAGGCTGGTTTTAGGCATTTTTATATAGATTTATTTCAAACGAACGAACGAACCAAAAAATCTATATATTTGTTTGATATCTCTTTGAAGATCAATTCGTTCATTATCTCTGTGTTGAATTAATTACGACTTAAACTTACCTGTTATGATTTATGAAGGTAATCTCCACTAACAATTCAATTTTGTTTACTTTATTGTATAAAATATTATATAACAGTGCTTCAAAAATATATATTTTTATCAACTGTCATATAACCAAGACGTTTCAAATGTCATTTTTCAGTCAGGCATCTTACCAGCGCGATTGCTTTATAACATTCGCAGATAAACCTTGAAATCATTCAAATGACGATAACTTTTTTTTTAATGAACCGATTTTAATCAAACAAACTTTAATTGTTAAGTTGAGATAAGACAAAGCAATTGGTAAAACTTTCAAGTAAATCGGTTCAGTACTTTCAGAGAAAAATGTGACCATACTTATAGACAGACAGACAAGAAATTAAAAAAAAACTTTTTGCTCTCTCTTATTCTTTTTAAGTGTCCCTCTATCCGTTTCAATCAAAATTACTAAATGTACAGACAAAATATTTTTACTGTCTTATTATAGAGATTTTTCTTCGCTCTGGTGTAAGGGCAAAGCGCAGCGTTAAATTCCACCACTCAAGGCGGACTGCTTCCAGAATTTGGCGGAAATTGGGGATCAAATCACATTATCACATTATACTCCCTCTCTGCCTACTACATGCAGGATACATGCGTGCTGCGTGAAGTTGAAAAAAAAAACAAAAAAAACAATTTAATGAATGTGCTTAGTACTAAATGACTACTACTCAGCATCCATACAAAAATCATAGAGAGAATAGAACTGTTTATAACTTATTTACTCAGGACTAGATAAAGTACACGTACATAAATTTCTATTTCCATTTCTTCGCTGTGGTGTCGAGGTTAAGCGCGGCGTTGAGTTCTGCCACTCAACACGCAATACCTCCAGAATTCGGCAGAAAGTGGGGAACGGAGTGTCTTAACAACTAGGTTCCCTCTGCCTACCCTGCTGTGTGCGGGATACAGCGTGAAGCTAATTTGATTTTACATAAATAATAGATATTATTTAATCAAAATAAATAAAACATTATTTTGAGTAACCTCTTCTTGCTTTTCCAAACATTTTTATGCGGAAAGTGAGGAATGTATTTTTTATTCCATTTCAACATAATTTACCCGATAATTAAAATAAAATTGCTATTGAAAGTCCCACAAATATATAAATATATCAACGCAGCCACCTACAATATAACAAAAGGTAATTTTTGCAACTTCTGTATTTACACGACCTTAACCCTCACAAAGAACTCACCGAGTGCAGACAAGTGACTCCGGAGACCCCGAGAGAGGAGCAAACGCCTTTCGAGTGCGAGCTTTATATTCAGAAAAACCAAACTTACTCCAAATTATTAATCTCAGTGACAAAAGAACGCTTGAAACAATACTTACTGAAGTGCGAACGATATAAAAGTCTTTGTGAAACATCGAGATGCAAAATTGGAAATGGAATATTTAATGGCTGATATGAGCTTCTTGGATTGTCTAAAATTATATTTTTCTATATGTATTCTAATTTTATTAAAACCATTTTATTATTTTCTAAGGAATGACAAATTTATTGGCAGTGGAATGCTCTTATAGTGTAAAATATTTTGCTATTTTGCTATAAAGTATTATATTTTCTTGTATGTATTAATAAATGAAACAAAAATATGCATATATTTAAATTACAAAAAATGCCTACATTCTTTTATTTTACCTAATAATTTAGAAAATAAAGCTTATTGTGACAAAAACTTAATAACTTAAAATATTTTTTTTTAGTTTCGCGCTGTATCCCCCATATAGTAGGGTACATCGAGGGGACCTGAGATCCTAGTGTTAAGATACTATGTTACTATCAGGTAACACAACTTCCGTTTCCAACTTTCCTCCGAATTCTTGAGGCATTGCGTGTTGAGTGGCGGAACTCAACGCCGCACTTTGCCTCTTACAGCGAAAATATGAAACTAAAAAAATATAGTATAAATTATTATTAAATAACGCAGACGTCAGTAGCTGTATTTTTCATTTACCAAATTACGATCTGTATACGAATCGAAAATATACAATATGAAAATATGATGAACTATTTTTACAAAAACCAAAGGTTATATTTTAAAAATGAACTTTCACAAATTGATTATCGTCATGGCGTAGCGATACATTGTCTGAGAGTAAATGCTAGGGTTATGAGTGCAAATTCCACTCGGTGAAAGAAGATAAAGCGTGGCGTTAAGTTCCGCCAAATAACATGCAATACTCAAAAACTGTAGAACCGTAAAAACGATTATTTTACTTACCTATTATTAACGATTCTTATTTAAGAACTAGCGGCCCGCCCACGGCTTCGCCCGCTTAAAATACATGATTATTTAATAAGCAGAATTGATTGACAACTATAATAAAATAAAATAAATAAATAAATCAGCTTCACGCTGTATCCCGCACACAGCAGGGTAGGCAGAGGGAACCTAGTGTTAAGACACTCCGTTCCCCACTTTCTGCCGAATTCTCGAGGCATTGCGTGTTGAGTGGCAGAACTCAACGCCGCGCTTAACCTTGACACCAGAGCGAAGAAATGGAAATATAAATTTAAGTAAATATTTCATCTCCTCGAGTGGGGATCGAACCCACAACCAGTCGGTTTTGCAGTCACACCTCGTGCCGCTGCGCCACGACTGGCCTCACACCCTATAATAGAATGACAAACAAATATAAAGACAACATACAACAACATATATAATATAAAGACAACTATAATGACTTCTAATATGATTTTTTGTTACTTTAATCTGTAATATTCTATTATGATTTTTTTACGACATTATCGTAACTTCTGTAAGAATTTTTGATTGTTTCGAACTAAAAAATATGACCAATGTCGATATTTGATATTCATAAAATATACATAAAGCTATTTATTTATTATATGTATATATTTTTGTAACATTACGTTCTTTTTACCTATGTTATGTTTTTTAAAGCTCTGTTAAATGTGCTGACGTCACTTAATAATTTAATGTACTGCTTCAGAAACAGCCTTAAATGTAAAATTATTGATTTGGTTAAGGATTCATAATATTCTTTGTAAAATAACTGTAATGTTTGTATATTAACTCCTGTTTGCATATTATTAGATAAATGAATAATTGGTAAATATGTAGTTATTACACAGTACACGTAGAAAGGATGTTTTTAGGCATTTTTATATAGATTTATTTCAAACGAACGAACGAACCAAAAAATCTATGTATTTACTTGATATTTCTTTGAAGGTCAAATCGTTCTTTATCTCTGTGTTGAATTAATTACGATTTAAACTTCACTGTTATGATTTATGAAGGTAATCTCTACTAACAATTCAATTTTGTTTACTTAAAATAAATAAATCAGCTTCACGCTGTATCCCGCACATAGCAGGGTAGGCAGAGGGAACCTAGTGTTAAGACACTCCGTTCCCCACTTTCTGCCGAATTCTGGAGGCATTGCTTGTTGAGTGGCAGAACTCAACGCCGCGCTTAACCTCGACACCAGAGCGAAGAAATGGAAATATAAATTAAAGTAAATATTTCATCTCCTCGAGTGGGGATCGAACCCACAACCAGTCGGTTTTGCAGTCACACCTCGTGCCGCTGCGCCACGACTGGCCTCACACCCTATAATAGAATGACAAACAAATATAAAGTTTAAATTAACGTTTCGAACGTCATTCTTTAGCCAGGGTCATACCAGCGCGATTTCTATATAACATTCGCTGGCTAACGCCGCTAATAAACAAGCTAATGCCTTGAGTTCATTCAAATGACGATAACTTTTTTTTTAATGAACCGATTTTGATGAACCAAACTTTAGAACCTAAATTGAGTTAAAACAAAGCAATTGGTGAAATTTTCAAGTAAATCGGTTCAGTAGTTTCAGAGAAAAATACGGACAATAATATGTCGACAGACAGACAGACAGACAGACAGACAGACAAGAAATTCAAAAAAAATCTTTTTGCTTTCTATTAGTCTTTTTAAGTGTCCCTCTATCCATTTCAGTCAAAATTACTAAATGTACAGACAAAATATTTTTACTGTCTTATTATATATAGAGATAACGCACGGAACGTATCCACATCTCGTATATAACACGGCTAGGCACTTTGACCAACTTGTCACGCGTGAAGTCACGGCTGACAGAGAGTGAGTGGTGGTACTCTATTCTACAAGAGAAATTATTGAAATGATTTTTTTCATACATCTATCACAACTAGACAGTTTTTTTAGTTATTATATATTGGGGCCAGTCGTGACGCAAAGAGCACAAGTATGCGACTATAATCGCGACAGGTTGTGGATTCGATTCCTATTCGAGGAAATGAAATATTTCATATTTCTTCGCTCTGGTGTCGAGAACAAACGGGGCGCTAAGGTGAGCGCGGAAAGTGAGGAGCTTAGTATCTTAATAATAGAATCTCTCTGCCGACCCTGCGGGATAGCGTGAAGCTATAAACGCCATTTAAATAAATGATTCAAGTATTTGAACTACAATTATAATTGAATTGTAAAGATCAAATGTCAAATGTGTACGTTAAACCTCCAGCCCCCGCGCTGATATACTCTCCAAAGCGGAAATTGTGAGTCAACCGAAACGTTCCAGATATCGTTAAAATACCTATTACCAAGAAAATTCGAAACATATGAGTAATGTAGGCCAGTGTGCAATTAAGGGCGCAAGCGTGTGACTGTGAACACAACAGGTTGTGGATTCGATTCCCACTCGAGGAAATGAAATATTTAATATTTTATTTCTTCACTCTCGTATCCAGGCAAAGCGCGGTTCGAGTTACGTCATTCAACGTCCAATGCCTCTAGAATTCAGAAGAAAATGTGGAACGAAGTATCTTAATATTAGGTTTCTTCTTATTACTCTGCTGTGCGCGGGATACAGAGTGAAACTAAAAAATAAATTATGAAAATATTTTTAAATTATTAATTGAAATTTATCATTCTAAATTGTTATCGGCGTGTTTGTTGCAAGCTGCGGCATTAAATATTTTGCTTTTTTTTTATTAGCTTTGATATACAAACGTTCTCTATTTATATTATTTAGTAAATGTGTGTTTGTCGTATAAAACCAACAGCACAGAATTAAAATCCAGTTTACTAATAGAGTAATTCGTACGTAATTACATTTGTATTAAGTTTTCTAATAAATTTATTTTTATATTTCATTTTAATTAACTTGAAAAAAAATATTTAAATGATCATTATAAACAATTTTGAAAAAAATATATATTTCACTTATACAACATTATAATCGTTTGCATTTAAATATAGCACTAACTACTGTTAAATTTGTTGTTAGGCTCGAGAGACCGAGCTCAGATCTGAGATCCCATTACGAAATCCAATTTTCTGTTCGTTAAGTACTGGGGATTGAGATAGTCTTTCTTAATTAATTATTAAGCTAAGAACTAACTGTGTATTATTTCTTTCAACGGTATAACGGGATTATTTTATGTAAGTAAAAGTAAAACATAAATCTATGTATAAATGAGAATAATATGTTTATTTCTGAGATAATGGCAAAAAAAGCTTATTATTTATTAATAGATAGCCTAGTCAAATTAAGAGATTGATTTTTTTCGATATAGATAAATCTCTTTTTTTTGCCAGTGTAATCGGGAATGAGGCACTACTTAACATGTACTCGGCTCTCATTTCACATTTATATTTTTGATGGGATATCGATATCTCCAAGCGTTCCTGAGATAAAGGCTCTTGACAGACAGACTGACAGAAGGACAACAAAGTGAATTAAACTAGCCTTAACTTTGCAGTATTTATACAGACGAACATAAATAATCGGTGGTATTGTAGAAGAAGTTGTGAAAGTTAAAATTAATAATAATGTTATAGCATAAATAACATGCACCTTCATTATATGAAATACTAGAGGCCGCCCGCGACTTCGTCCGCGTGGAAACGCTATGATAACGTAACAATATTATCAACATAAGAAATATGGTAACTAAGTATTGCAAAGCTCTAATCATAGGTCTATTGGTAGCTACTGCAGTATGCTCCTATAAACTATATTTAACGATTTTTTTCCTTCAGCATTAACATGCAGATTTTTCGCTTTAAAGACACGTGAGCAAGCCACATAGAGCTGCCCTTGAGAAAAACATGGCGTGTCCAAATGTAGGTCTGCTACCTTCAAGGTTTGACTCTGAGATCACGCATTCAGTTTTAAGAAGCGATAAATGTATATATATTCAATTAGGAATCAATCCCGTGGGAACTCCGGGATAAAAAGTAGCCTATATGTTATTCTGGGTCTTCAGCTACCTACATACCAAATTTCATCGTAATCGGTTCAGTAGTATTCGCGTGAAAGAGTAACAAACATCCATACATACTCACAAACTTTCGCATTTATAATATTAGTAGGATTATTATTTTACATTATTTTACATTTTTTGTAGATGTGCTTACAGAATGTTAAGTACATTTTCAATTTTTTTTCTTTTTATTTTTGTACATGACTTAGATACTGACAAAATTGCCTAAAATTTTAAAGATATACTTAAGGTATTTTCTGGGAAACCTATGCTAGATCTTAGTTTAAATTACTATTAAATACGATTTTCGTATAAAAATTTATAACCCATAAACGTCAAGGATGTTATATCTACGTTTTCTTTGTTTAAAGAATGTGTATGGTTTATGTTTACAATCACAAAAGTTTTAGCCAATTTAATATAAATTGCAATATATATAGCAATATACATAGCAATTTTGTCGAACGTGTATTTTAAATTGATATAACTTTTTTATTTATGGAGGCACCACTCGAACTCATGGGACCCACAATAACTATATTTAATATTTTCACCTCCTCACCCTGCTAGGTTAAGCACGGCGTTTAGTTCCGCCACTCGGCGCAGATAGTGGCGATCAGGTGTCTTATAGGAAAACGGCGAGTGTGCGTGGTTTTAACGCAGTCAATTTATATTTCATATCTGTTAAGTTTTGGACTTTTAAGCGTCTTTACCTAGCCCAAGTCTTGACATAAAAAATAAAAGAAATAGAATTCCGGTTCAAAAACTAAATTAAATAAAAGCTTCAAATTTTTAAATCTCGCTGGGTCGACATCTTTTGATCAGATCAATACGACATGAACGCTATAAGTTTTATGAGTCATATATGTGAGTCAATTTCTACTCTCACAACCATTGTTGAGTATACGTTGCATAAATTACAAATTAGGGGAACAAAGTGTCTTAAAACTGGGTTCCCAGGTTTCCTCTGCCTACCCAGCTGTGCGGGATATAGCGTGAAGATAAAAAAATACATTGCATTATACAGTGAATGTTCTTGGTGTATTTTGTGTCATGAAGTTAGCATAATTTTCATGTTTTTTAATTTTATTGTATTCGGCGCAGGTAGGCAGAGGGAACCTGTGAGCCTGGTGTTAAGACGTTCCGTTCTCTACTTTTCGCCGAATTCTAGAGGCATCGTGTTTTGAGTAGCGAAACTCAACGCCGCACTTTTTCATGCTTAACATAAGAATAAAGCTTAGAATTTGGCATTTCTCAAGGAAATGAGTAAGGTTAAAGAAATAACATTTTGTTCTTTGTGATTAAACTTAAGATGGCTAATGGACCTCGAAGTGTCCCAGAAGGGGTTCAAAGGACTAAAACCTTGCGGTTTTCTATTTCTTGTTTAATACACATCTATACCGATTCTATATTTCTTTGTTTCAATTTTTTCTTCGCTGGAAAACAAGTCTGTATATTATCTGCGTCCGTCTGTCCCTACAATGCCGCCTTCCTTTGATTTTAAAGATTATGTTTCAGAAAAATTTTATATATAGGAAAGAGCAGTCTTTCCTGTATATAAAATTTTTCTGGAGGCCTTAGAGGCCGTTCATGTCCAAGAACTATCTATTATTTGATAGTTTCTGTTTTATATTAATTCATAATAATCAAGGAACTCACTGTGAAGACACTCCATTCCCCATTGTTCACCGAAGTCAGGAGACATTGCGTGTTACGTGTTAACGCTGCGCTTTGCTTCCATAACAGACTGAAGGAAAATATTTTAAATGATTATTTCATTTCCTGGAGTGAGGATCGAAGGAACAACCAGTCGCGTTTACAGTCACACATTTGTGCCTCTACTTTAGACAAAATTTCTTAAAAAAGAGTCGTCGTTATTCTTGTATATATTTTAAATATATGTTGGATTAATGTTAAATATTTTTTTTATATTTCGATATTTTATTGTTTATATTATGTTATAATGCTACAAATTTGACGTAGTACAATTCGGATGACGTACAATCAGAATGTACGTATAAATAAATACATTTCAAGAGTTTCTAAACCAGGTCTGCCAACTCATTCCGACATGACCTAGAGGACACCGCCGAATAAAGTGAAAACTCCGAGTGACGAATGTACTGCGGTTGATTTATTTATACAATGTACCGATGCGTGTGGTGACCCGGAAACTTTAAATGAGAACTGTGTTCTGGTTTAATTAATTTTCACTTAACTTAACTTAACTTAACTTAGCTTCACGCTTTATCCCTTGCGGGGTAGTCAGAGAGAACCTCTTTCGCCTCGTCCATTGTCATCAACCTCTTCATACATGCCCTTCGGGGGGTCCTCATGCTTTTTACGTGACTTTCCTCCAGTATCTTTGATACTGTGTTTTCGAAGGTCAACCGAGGTCTCCCCCTACCTCTCTTACCGCTCACTTTTCCATCATAAATCTTTTTTGCCATTCTTTCATCACTCATTCATTCGACGTGCCCAAACCAGCTGAGCACGTTCTTCTTCATTCTCACCGTGACATCCTCGCTAGTACCTGCCATTCTGTATACCTCTTCATTGCGGATTCGATCAGCTAAGCTGACTCCGCATATCCTACGAAGAGATCGCATCTCCACAGCATTCATCTTTCTTTCATTCTTCTTCTGTAATACCCACGTTTCGCTGCCGTATAACAGAGTCGGTACCAAAACTGCATTGTGTACGGCCAAACGTGCAGCTGTGCTGACGTTTTGTCGTCTCATCAATGCAGCTAAGGCTCCGTTAACCTTGTTACCGGCAGCAGTACGCCTTTCCACATCCATCTCGTATCTTCCATCTCTAATTAATTAATTTTCAGATTTTCCAAATCAACTTAGCTAAGGTCAATCGTTGGTATTTGAAAATCTTTTCGATTTAATCTCTTTTTATTATATTTAACAGGTTATAACTCTCCCTTCTTTTTGCCTTCTTACTTGCAAATCAAATCAGCTTCACGCTGTATCACGGGAACCCAATGTTAAGACACTTTATTCCCAACATTCTGCCGAATTTTGGAGGCATTGCGTGAAGAGTAGCAGAACTCAACGCCGCGCTTGTCTTCGACACCAGAGCGAAGATGGAAATATAAATTTAAGTAAATATTTCATTTTCTCGAGTGAGGATCAAACCCACAACCAGTCGGTTTTGTCAGCCACACTTTGTGCCCCTGCGCCACGACTGGCCTCAAGCTGATCATGACTTCTTTCTTGAAATAGTTTAATTTCCTCTTCCTCTTTCTTTTGTATCTATTTCGTTCGTTTCAGAGAAAATAATGATGATACATTTTGCTCTTAATTATTTTGGTCCCTGTATCATTTTTAACTGTGTGTTGAAAATCTAAATTTAATACAAAAAAAAATCAATCAGCTGCACACTGTATTCCACATATAGCAGCGTAGGCAGAGGAAACCTAGTGTTAAGACACTCCGTACCAGATTTTCTGGCGAATTTATCGAAGCATTGCGTGTTGAGTGGCGGAACTCAACACCGGGATTTTGCTTTGGTACCAGAGCGAACAAATGGGCATCGTACCCACAAACGTCGCGTTACAAACACTCTTGTGCCAAAAATTAAACACCACTTCGTTTTAAATTGATATTTGAATTACTTTCATTCTGATTGAAAATTCCTTGTTGATGGATCAAAAAAAAATTACGAAAATATTAAGTAAATAAAAAAGGTACCCATTGAAATCAGATTTAATAGGCTTCGACGGGCTCTTGGACAGAATTAATTAAAGGGATTTTTGTTAATGTTACCGCCGTGAGTCGTTAACGAACGCAACGGCTGTATTAAATGTCGAAACGTTTTTTAGTGATTTATTATGAACTTTGAAACGACCAGATGGAAAATTTGAATTAATTTTACTTATTGGTACTAACTTATTTATATTGTTATAATTAAATTCAATTTTTGTAATTTTGGACAGCTTTAAATTGTATCTGTATGTACTTTTAGGTAAAGAGGTTCTAGTGATATTTACATTACGTACTGAGTTGTATATAATATCATTGAATTTTCCCTAGGCAATAAACAAGAAATACAAATATTGAGACCAGTCGTGGCGCAGGGGCACAAAGTGTGATTATAAAATCGGCTGGTTGTGGGTTCCATCCCCACTCGAGGACATTAAATATTTATTTACATTTATGTTTTTATTTCTTAGCTCTGGTGTTGAGGCAAAAAGCGCGGCGTTGAGTTCCGCCACTCAACACGCAATGCCTCCAGAACTCGGTCCCTCTGCCTACCCTGATGTGTGCGGGATATAATTATTATGTTTATTTTTTTATTATTATTTTTTTATATTATTATTATGTTTATTAAGAAAGAACATCATTGTTGAGGTGAAGTTTTCTAATAGATTTATCTCCACTCGCTCACCCATCCCCAAATTATATTACAAAATTATGCGCCTCCGAAAAGCTGAACTTTATTAAACGAGTTAAGGCGAGGGCACGTGTACCGTAACTGTAGGTAACTGATACCGTGACATGCATTACAGGTTGTTCCACAATCCGGATATTATCTCGACTGCCTCTTGATATATCCACGATGAAGGCAGTGTGGCTGTAAACACAATTGGTTGTGGGATCGATTCCTACTTATGAAATATTTAATTTAAAAAATATGTTCTTCGATAACACCACACCTTACTTTGACACCAGGTCAAAGTAAGGTGCGGCGTTAAGTTCCGCCACTCAACACGCAATGCTTCCAGAATTCGACAGAAAGTGTGCTATCATGCTGTGCGCGGGAGATACAGCGTGAAGCTGAAAAAAATAGATAATCACGCAATAAACGGCCAAAAACAGTAAACGTCAACGTGATAATAAAAACAATATTAAAAAAGAAATATATAACATCTTAAAACTTTTATCTATATACAAAGCAGACGAAGCCGCGAGTTTCGCGAGTATTTTTATTTGAATGATTATTTATCAGCGATAGGCCTATGGAGATTTACGCAACGGCAGATAAATGACTTGAGGGACTTCTTTGTACATCAGAACGTAACTTAGTTAGGAAGCCAATTTTCTATCTGGAACCAGGTACGAGGACCTGAATATCTTGTTTAGAAAATATTTACACTCAATACTATCGAAATGCAATTTTCTTTGTGTTGGGATTGCGTGCTTAAAGGAGAAACTAAAATAGTTTACTAAAATTCTGGGTTGTTTTTTGTATGTGGTTCTAAGAATGGATTTTACTTAGTTTTTGGTAATTCATATAAACAAATACCGTAGAATATCTATAACGTAAATTGATTTAAAATACCCTCAAAAATAATTATTGTGAATAAATAAATTTCAATAAAACAAAATATTAGCCAATTGTTTGAAACTTCGATAGGACGCGTGGCAAAATATATTTAAAAAAAAGCAACGTACTTTTTTTAACCTACTTTAATTATATATAACACAAATAAAATGATGTGACATGAATAAAAAAACCTTAGATTAATTTGAGATGAAAAAATAAATGATATTTTACTGGTTTTTGTGTATGTAGGTACCTCTAACTACCTAATATTAAAATCAAGAAGAACCAGCATTTACTCCAAGTTGGTTCCGTTGTATTGATGTATATAATATATTTTGACTTCAACGTTTCTATAATCAAGTCTACAACTCTGTTACAGTATAGAGCTATAGAGGTTTCAATCCAAACAAACGATCACTTCGTCCGAGCACTCTTCATCAAGCCGAATGCTGAACCCTCGGTAATCCATTACTGAACAAGTCTTGGAAAAACGTTCTAGAAAGAGAAACACGTATCACATTGCTTTTGAGACCTTTCACGCTGTCTTATTTAATTAATTTATATGTTTTCAAAGAAATATTTAAGGTAATCTTAGCACAGTGGCCAGTCTGACTGTAACCGTGATGGTTATGGGTTTGATTCCTACTCAGTAGATCGATTTTTTTGTTGAATTTCTCCAATTAACATGTTAATTATACTTATATCTCAAAATCAGTTATCTGTCATATGGGGGCAGCGTTAAGGTTAAAAAAAATAATGTTATAAAATCATGAATAAAAAAAATGAGGCCAGTCGTAGCGTAGGGGCATACGCCTGTGACAGAATGAGTGAAAGGTTGTGGGTTCGATCCCCATTCGATGAAATTAAATATTTCCACTATAAAAGAGTTCCACTAAACACGTACGACTCCAGAATTCGGCGGAAAATGGGAATGGAGTATTTTAACACTAGGTTCACCTTGCGTACCCTGATGAAGCTAAAAAAATATATAACATAATATGTAACTACACTGTAACATGTATTTCATGTAATGTAATAGAAATAAAAATAAAAAATAAGAACATTTCTTACTTTCTTTCTTCATCATTTTTAATTGTGTAATTTTTTCAAAGATAAACTTGTTACGCCAAGTTTTCGCCCCCAAAAAGTAAAAAAATCTTTTATGGGTCTGAGTATACGTGTATATAATAAACTTCCGCAATGTATTCTAAGTTTGCCACTACCACAATTTAAAGTAACTTTAAAAAAAATACTAACAAGTAAAGCTTATTACACTGTTCAAGAATATTTAGATGATAAACATGTATGGAATTAATGTCTATTGAATGTGATGCAGGTTAGCTGCCAGATAATGTAATAATACCATTGACTTTGAAAAGAGCAACTGTTGAGTTTCTTGCCGGCTCTTCTCAGCAGAACTGCCTTCCGAACCGGTGGTAGCTTGTTTTTTTTGTTTACATGTTCATTTGACGATTCAAAAGTGCTTATACGAGTTTATTTGAATAAAGAATATTTTGAATTTGAATTGAATTTGAATTTGAATTTTAAGCTCTTTGAAGAGTTACTTGTTGTTGCCTTAAATAAAGGCCAGGATCAGTGTTTAGACACAAAAGAGGTGATCTTAAATATGTAAAACTAGGATAAATTGAAAGCACCATTCGAATTTAGAATAAAGTATGTATATAGCAGGGTAGGCAGAGAGAGGGCTAGTCTTAAGACACTCCGTTCCCCACTTTCCGCCAAATTCTGGAGGCATTGCGTGTTGAGTGATGGATTGACTAATCTCTATAATTTCAAATGAACACCCAAATTAACATCCGATGTTGAAATGATTTCACTAAAACATAGTACCTTTGCTCTTGACCAAATATCGATTTGATACATAATAATTAAATCATAAAATCAGCTTTAGTTGAAATTAATTTTGAATTTAATCACGTCCATATAAAACGAGGCTAACTCTGTATATGACTCGCGCCGCTGTTACAAAGCATGCCGTTACAGTAATAACTGTATTAAAATAATTACTTAAAAGAACTAAAATGAGGAACGTCCGTTTTCATATTATTCTTTATTAAATCAAAATCACATTTAGATGGAAATGTGCACAAAGTAGGTTAGTAGTTATTTTATAGATATTAATATATTTTTTTTTGTGCACGTTCTCAATAGTCAATATAAATTAATATTTATTTATTCAACAGATTTTATTAAGTGTATATTTTCTAAGGGGAACCTGGACTTTAGCTTTAAATGTATATATTCGTGCAAAGGATTTTTACAATTTTTAGAGGGTGTTAAGACACTCCGTTACCCATTTTCCGTAGAATTCTAGAGGCATTGCGTGTTGAGTGGTAAAACTCAGCGGCGCGCTTGTGCCTCGACATTACGGCGAAGTATTAAATATTTCATTTTATCGAGTGGGAATCGAACCCACAATCTGTCGCGCTTGTAGTCACACTTTTGCGTCTCTGCGTCACAACTGGCCCCTCTTGGTAAAACTTACTTGGTTTTCCATAAAAGCGGTAAATAACCATAATGCATATCATAACCAAATAACATTACTTTATTCTTATCCTTAAATTCGGCGGCAAAATGAGAAACGGAGTGTCTTAACACTATGTTCCCTCTACCATCCTGCTATGTGCGGGATACAGCGTGAAGCTGATTTTTTCTATTACATTATTCTTTAATCCACGTTTTGCAAAAAAAAACATATAACATAATAAACATACATACATATATTCGTCACAAAAATACATTCAAAGATGTCCTTAAAAATGTTACTTTTTCGCGCGAAATTTCCACCTGTAAAAGTTATCCACTACGGTCGTAAAGGCGCGCCCGCTGCGACTCCGCTCCGTGAGTACTCGCTCAACAGGTATGGGCGGAAGGTGCTCTCGACAGACACTACGACTTCTGGAGATGAACGCAGTAAAGTTTCAGATAGTGTTATACATTATTTAATATACTGAAATAAAGAATAAATATTATTTTTATATAGTACTAGCGGACCCGGACGCGGCTTCGCCCGCTTGAACTATACGAATGCTTATTAGATATATTTATGAAATTGTTTTTGAAAATATCTAATTTGAATGAAACAAATTATAAGTAAACGTAATCATATTAAAATATTTATAAAAAAAATTAAACAAAACCAGCTACATTATTAATATCATCAAAGTAAAATAAATATTTAAAAGAATTAAAATTAAATGTGTTGTGCTATATTTTTGCAAGTGCATGTGGTTATTTACATAATACTTAAATACAATAAAAAATATTATATTTTTTGTCTCTGTCTGTCTTTCTATTTCCCCGAGCTAATGTCCAGAATAACTGAACTGATTTTTATTGGACTTTCAGTGATCGATTTTACTGATTTACCCGGGAAAAATCTTTTTACACGTTTTCCTTGTGCGCGTACATAGATACTATATGAAATACCTAACTAAAGTCCTACATTAAATATGATAAGTTTTGCGAGGAATATGAAATAAAATCCCAAAAAACTAAAACCATATTTTATTAAGTGTATAGCAACGCAATAGATAACCATCCAAGATGAAATAACCAACAATTCTTTCCTTAAATAATAAGTACTTAAATAATATTATGCCGATGCCGCGCAGGGCCGCAACTTACACCACACCAAGAAATTTATGAAAATCTAACTAATCTACTACTCGAATAAGCGAAGAACCAAAGAAAAGTATAAATTAATTATAAACAGCAAATAATTACATAAAAATTAACAGTACTTCGTAAATGTATGAAAATTTACAAAATCGTCTAAGTCATGTGCCCGTTTGCGTCGATTATACTATGCCGCTCGTAGGCTAGGTCATTTCGAATCAGTGACATCTCCTTAATTATTTATTAGAATGTTATACAGTAAACTATAATTTCAATCCAGATGAAATGTTAAAAGTGACTATTATATTCATTTTCATAAGGATCAATATCAAATTATAGAAAATACATTCAACAAAAACCCGATAAATATAAATTAATTAAAATGATTACTTTTGCTTAACCTTCAGAGATAAACATGGTATATGTATAGCGGACTTTTTTAAACATTAAAGAACAATATTTTTGTAAAACATTGTTTTTATGTATCTCATAAGGTTGAGTCGGCGCCCGCCATGTATGCGTTAAGCTCATTTTGGGTGACGTTTTCTTATAACAAACAGACTTTGCAAACCGTTGCTTAGCAACGGTCGGTTGTTATTAACATGGCGGAATAAATTGCTTGTCAAACTAAAAAGTATTTTAATATATTAGTATATATCGACAATATTACAAATATGAGAAAAAAAAGTAACCTATGTTCATCCGAAGACCCTTAAGTATCTCTTTATGAGTATTTTATCACAATTGAATTAGCGGTTTGGCCCTGATTGCGTAACAGACAGACAGACAGACAGACAGACAGACAGACAGAGTTACTTTCGAATTTATAATATAGGTATGGATACAAATGTAATTTAAATCAAATGTGTTTTAATATAAACATAAACTTATAACAAAATCGTAACGTATCTGCGTCTGTACATGGAAGATATAAAGAAAAGAATATATTATAGAATATATTATTATAGAACCAAAAACAATGATTTATTTGTCTGTTTGTGCGTTTGTTCACGCCAATCTCAAAAACTGCTTAAAATTATTAAATTAAAATTTTCACTGATGATTTTGGAAAGCTTTCCTAATATTTCATTATTTGTTTTATTTCTATTGATTTATGAAAAAAACTAATACCTTTTTTAAAGAATATTGCTCGACAAAATTGCTATAAATTACTGTTTTATTGAGTTTACTGAATTTTTACTTTTCAATATAGGTATAGATTTTGTTTTTAAAATGATATTATTATTAGAAACCGAAAGTGAAACAGATTAGTAAATTAATAATGCTGCAGGTATGCAGGTCGCTAGCTGAAAACGCTCGTATGTATGTGAGTACATAAAATTTATAAATCAGCTTCACGCTGTATCCCGCACACAGCAGGGTATGCAAAGGGGACCTAGTGTAAGACACTCCGTTCCCCACTTTCTGCCGAATTCTGGAAGCATTGCGTGTTAAGTGGTAGAACTCAACACCGCGCCTTGCCTCGACACCAGAGCGAAGAAACGGAAATATAAATTTAAGTAAATATTTAATCTCCTCGAGTGGGGATCGAATCCACAACCAGTCGGTTTTACAGTCACACTTTGTGCCGCTGCGCTACGACTGGCCTCATAAAATTTATGATACACATATACAGGTATCTATGAAATTTGATAAAAACTAACAAACTATATATAATTTCATAATATAGAATGAAGTATGAAAAATATATAACGGATGATATTCAAATTAGTTTAAAAAGTAATTATAAATTTAAACATTTAACAAGTTTTAATTACGATGATCGATTTAAGTACAAGGATTGACATAAAGGCAAAAGATTAAAATTCCTGAATAATACATAAGTTATGTGACCTCTATATTTAATACGAACAAATGCTTTGAAGGGTTAGATTAAAAAGATGAAAAGGGGCCTAGAGGGAAGTAAATATTGGTGTTCAACTTTTGGGGACTTTGCAAACAACGCTAAGGGTCAGATCCGTATACAAAGAGATTAGTTTGTGGGTGAAACTATCACAACAAAAGTATGATATAACAATTATAAATAATGGTGATTACGTTTAGTGGAATCATCAGAATTAATAATTTTGGAAGATTTTTTGTTTTTTTATTAATGTTATTTTTTAGCTTCACGCTGCATCCCGCATGAGCAGGGTAGGCAAAGGGAACCGAGTGTTAAGACACTTTGTCAAAAGAATATTTATTTATTAAAAATATAAATAAAATGAAAGAGTAAGTAAGTACATAATATACTTGTGTAAAGAAAAATAAAAAATATCTTTGCAAATAAGAATAAAATAGATAGAAATATTCTTTTTTATTTGTATGGAAGTATGCAACGTAAGGTACATTATCCGTTGCTCTTTGCCTACTCTACTTTATGCGGTTTAATCACGCTTTAAAGCGTGAAGCTAGACAAAAATGAAAGTAAATTTTGAGGTTGCTCACAATCGAGCGACTTTATACGTGACAAATAACCGGTTGTGGGTTCGATTCCCACCCGAGGATATAAAATATTTAATATGTTTATTTCCTCGTTCTGGTTACAAGGCAAAACGTTGCGGTGACTTCCGCCACTCAACATGCATTCGCAAAAAGTGGGGAAGACTTTACATTTGGGTTTCAGGTTCCATCTGTCTAACCCTGTTATGTGTGAAATAGAGCAGGTAGTTGAAATTTTTGTTTTTAATTTTTAATTTAAAAATGTACTTTTGCTCGGCTATACATTGCATGTCTCTCATTACAAGCATTGGCTGAAGATTGATGCCCTTTAGCGTTAAACCCGCCGTTTTGCATAATTATTATGTAAATGCATGCAATCAAGAATTTATAAATATTTTTTTTTTTTTGCTGCCAAAGCGCAGGCAATGCGCAGCGTTGAGTAGCGCCAGATGATAAGCAATCCCACGAATTCAGCGAAAAATGGGGAACGGAATATGTTAACACTAGGTTCCCTCTGCCTACCCTGCGGTCTGCGAGATACAGCGTGAACCTAAGAAAAGATACATCACAAAGTTTAAAAAACATTAGAAAAGTTATTCCACTTTAATATTTTTAGCGCAAATTATTATTTGATAATCGTTTATTATGATATATCTTTCATGAGACAGCAAGCTTGTGATCTGAAAAACCATTATTCTCGATAAATTGACAGTCAAGGCCTTTTAGAGGAACAACGAACAGGTTCGATAAAGAAAACAAAAATAACACTCTATTGATATATTAAGTACGATGACATTCTACTTTTCAAGTTTTAATATAAATCTTTTTTTTATTCTCATTATTTTTAAATAAAAAAAAATCTGCTTAATATTCATATTGGAAGTTTCATATAACTCGTAAGTTTTTAAACATATATTTAACAAAAATCTATAAGTTTCACTTATTACAAATATTACAAATTCGAGGACATAAAAATATTATAAACACAAATAATCATTTGAATCATGGCCAAATACAATATATTGTTTCAGCTTCACGTTGTATCCCGCAGATAGCAGGGCAGACAAAGGGAACCTAGTGTAAAGACACTCTGTTCTCCACTTTTCGCTCAATTCTACAGGAATTGCGTATTAAGTTGTAATAATAATAATAATGTTATGATTAGACTCATTACCGGAACGAGAAAAATAAAAATATTAAATATTCATGTCTTTGAGTATGAATCGAACCCACAACCTGTCGCGTTTACGACGACTGGCCTCAACTACTCAATAATTATAACAACTTTTAAATCGTTTAAAAGTTATTGCGCACACGTCTACAAAAGCAAAACCACGATGACACCGTAAGTACATGCCGCGACCGCTTTTTTGTATTTTTCTTAATAAAACCACTTCTTTGCATCTGCACAAAGGCCATAAATCATGTCACAGCGCTAACGAGCGAACATTTCAGATTCAACTACTGTTTCTGACTACACTATTTGCCTGGAAAATGTTTGTAACATTCTGGTATTACATGAAAATCATAATAATATGTTGTATCCCGCATGTAGTATGGTAGGCGGAGGGATCCTAGTGTTAAGACACTACGCTCCTCACTTTCCACTGAATTCTAGAGGCATTGAGTTGTTGAGTGACAGAAATCAACGCCCTGCTTTGCCTCGACACCAGAACGAAGAAATGAAGAATAATGAATGAACGCCTCCCGAATTAGTTTTCCTCTGCGGTGTGCGGGATACAATGTGAAGCTTTTTTTTTTATTTTACATTTTCTCAAATGAGTATCGAACCCGCAAACGTTACGTTACAGTCACACCCACAGGCATAAGCCTGTGTTACATAGTAGTAACAACTCCACGGTCACTTCAAGTTGACTTTGGTTTAAACACCAATATTTCTATTTCAGTACAAACCAGAGCAACACTACAGTTAACTGTAAGGACTACATACATACATACATACATGCTAACATAAGAAATGTCACTTCATACAGCTGAGCCGAGTCTAGGAGTTACGAGAGGTTTACCGAGTTAAAACAATGGTCTTTGTTTCAAATACATATACTAATACTTTATTATACATTTAGTCTTAGTTTTAGCTTCACGCTATAACAGGATATCGGTGAGAGGGAACCTGGGAACCCAGTGTTAAGACAATTCGTCCCCATTAAGACATTTCCATTCTCCGCTTTTATATAATTGTCTAATTATTAATTTACTCTTATGCAATGTTTGTTATATGAATTATTAAAGATTGAATGGGAAGTAATGATTCTTCACGCTGTATCCCGCACACAGCAGGGTAGGCAGGGGGAACTTGAGAATCTAATGTTAAAATACTCCGTTTCCCATTTTACTATAAATTCAGGAGACACCACGATTGTTCTTCTTCTCAATATTTACAATGTCCATAAGTATATGAGACATGTTTAAGTTTTTATATAGATTTCTCGAAATTATACATGTTAATATTAATACAGTACTGTAATATATATATAATGTCTAATGTCTGTGAGGGATTTAAACTTTACTCTTTCTTCTTTTTCTCTAAACCGAGCAAGAAATTTCCTTTCTCAAGAATTTTTAGCGGGTGTTTTCCGGAAATTACATATTTACAGTTACTTGTTGCGAGAGCTAAGATTAAAATCTTTGAATAGTTCAACAGTAGGATTAATATTTTGTTTAAAATACCTTGCATTTTGAACAAAGCTGTTCTTGCACTTAGTGCTTTAAAATCTTTTCAATTGTTTGCCTGAATGTGGTTTAGAAAAGGCACGATTCTCGTTTAAAGTTTTCTTTTCATGATAAAAAGAAATCTTTCCTTATAGTACAAAAATTACAAAAACATTAGCTTTTTTTTGTTTTTAACGATACTTTGATAAAAAAAAATAATTTAGCCCACATGTTCATGGCTAAGCTTAAAAAAACTAAGTCAACGAAAATTTTAAAGATTATAATTTGCTATATGTATGACTAACTTTTTTTTCTTTTTCTTGGCTTCAAGCCGCATCCCGCACATATCAGGGTAGGCAAAGGGAACCTGCGAACCTAGTGTTAAGACACTCCGTTCTCATTAAGACTCTTCAGTGTACCTGCGCTACGACTGACCTTTTGTTTTTTATACTGAAAAAGTCAAACATTTTTTCATAATGTAGCATCACATTACGTATTCAGTGGCAGAACTCAACGCGGAGATTGGTGTTACCATAACGAGAAGATATAATTCATTGCCCTGAGTAAGGATTATTACGAATTATATAATGAAGATTGAACTCACAACCTTTGCGTTTACAGTCAAAGCATTTCTATTTTATATTATTATTGGTAGACAGAGGGAACCTAGTGTTAAGACACTGCGTTCTCTATTTTCCTCTGAATTCTGGAGGCATTGCGTGTTGAGTGGCGGAGCTCAATGCCGCTCTTTTGCTTCGACACCAGAGCGAAGAAATGAAAATATAAATATAAATAAATATTTCATTTCCTCGAGTGGGGATCGAACCCACAACCAGTTGCGTACAGTCACACACTTGTGCCCCATCATTAGGACTGCCCTCAAATATAAATATATTAGTAATTTAATGACAATATTTTATTAAGGAACAGGGAAAAGAGAACATGTAGTTTCATTTTAAAAAGCATCACAACTGATATATCGATAATGACGACATTGACGTATCGACAATGTGCATACTATTCTTGGCTTTTAGGGAAGTACGGTAAGATATTTGATGTATATATGGGAATTAATTATTAAAAAAAAGTATATTTTATTTTATTACTTTTATTCTATAAACAATAATGTTTAAAGACTGAAGAGTCTGTTTGTTTGAAAGTGCTTATCTCAGGAACTACTCATTTAAAATGAAGATTTTTTTATGTGTGTGTACCATTGTGCTTAGAATATGTTATGTGTTACTATTGTAATAGTGCTGGAAAAAAATGATTGCTATAGCAATCACTTTTTTATCACTTATAAGTAATATATTTTAGGCCAGTTGTGCCGCAGTGGCACAAGAGTGCAACTGCAAATGCGATAGGTTGTGGGTTCGGTTCCCACTCGAGGAAATTAAATATTTAATTTATCCATTTCGGCGCTCTGGCAACGGGACAAAGCGTGGTGGTGAGATACAAAACTCACCACGAATTACCTCCAGAATTCGGCCTTAAGGGGAAACAAAATTGTCTCTATTTGAATGGAGTATTCTGACACTACGTTCCCTCTCAGGTTCCCTCTGCCAATTATATTTATATCATTTATCTTTTAATTTTGCATTTTGTTAAAAATCATTTCTATACAAAATAAAATTGCAAATAGCCAACGAAAATAAAGAATAAATACAATTTATAAGTCCCAGCGATTGAAAAGTAGGTTTATCGATGAAACTTAAAAGCTTACTGAAGTCACAGCAAGATTCTTTTTCGACTCACTTGTGGTTCAAACAAAGGCCGGGATCGGCGTTTAGCTACGACTGCGGGAAGCGTAAGCTTCTTAAATGTTAAGCTCTGCTTAATCCACAGACTCGACGTAAAATGATGCTGAACTTTTATGTTTTTATACTAGAAAGATAAAAGTTATACACGAGAAATATATTTACAATTTTTAAATGTCCTTTGGTTATATCTTGTTTTTATTTAAAATTTATATTGGTTTGTTCTTAAATGTGAAGATATTAATATCATATTTATTAAAAATAGGGCTCTCAATGGTTTTATAATATGGGCACAAAATGTGATTATAAACGCGACTGGTTGTGGGTTTGATCCTCACTCGAGGAAATTAAATATTTATTTAAATGTATATTTCTATTGCTTCACTCTGGTTCCCAGGCAAAGCTTGGCGTTGAGCTTCGCTACTCAATGCCTCCAAAATTGGGCGTCTGTGTGTGAAGCTGATAAAAAAAACTATTAAATATAAATACTCACCGAGCAGGTGCAGGTTTGCGACCCAAGTGTTGGTTTAAGGGTTTCTTTGAAGTGCGTATTGACACTAGCCTCCAATGTCCAAGTACTTCGCGATAGAAATTAGTTAACAGTTATTAGACAATTCTAGGTAGATACAGGCACAGGAACTTTTAGCAAAACATCTCCCAGATGCATGTATGGTAATTCAAGGTAAATAAGCGCCGTCAGAAAAAATGGCACATTTGCTCTCCTGCCCAAAATGTCCATCTGCTTGCTCGTTCGTCGATCTGCGTCAGCGTGGCTAGACATTGGTAAACTTAAATTTGAGGAATCTAATCATATGGCACGAAGAAGAAGAATAACGCCGTGGGTAAGAGTGCGCACTGTCTGTATTTAAAAATTCTGACCGGAAGGTAGGGTCTTCATTTGGTCAATTCAAAAGCGCCAGTGTGAGTGACAACACAAATTTTAATAATATGCATAAAATTATTTTTGTTGATTAAATTTAAGCTTCTTGGACTTTCAGAAAACTGCGTTACTTGCGAAATCTCGATGTACCAACTTATAATCCGATTGGTATCAATAAAACATACATAATATACCTACAGGTAGAGATGAGATTTGTGATTATGTTTAATACTTCGGATTCTCGGGTAAAGTGTGCGCAAGTAAATTACCACGTTACAAATACTTAACGCTGATCATTAATGAACAGATCAAAAAAAAATTGTTAAAACTACTTAAAAGTTTTAATTATTAGTTATTAGTATCCTCGATCTACTAGAGAAATTGCGTATTTGGACTTAGTCATTCAACAACCTAATGTTTCTAAATAAGTTAAGTAAGACTTATACACAAGGTCTTTTCCTGTCAAGTGTAGTGTTAAGACACTCCGTTCTCATTAAGACTCTTCAGTGTACCTGCGCTACGACTGACCTTTTGTTTTTTATACTGAAAAAGTCAAACATTTTTTCATAATGTAGCATCACATTACGTATTCAGTGGCAGAACTCAACGCGGAGATTGGTGTTACCATAACGAGAAGATATAATTCATTGCCCTGAGTAAGGATTATTACGAATTATATAATGAAGATTGAACTCACAACCTTTGCGTTTACAGTCAAAGCATTTCTATTTTATATTATTATTGGTAGACAGAGGGAACCTAGTGTTAAGACACTGCGTTCTCTATTTTCCTCTGAATTCTGGAGGCATTGCGTGTTGAGTGGCGGAGCTCAATGCCGCTCTTTTGCTTCGACACCAGAGCGAAGAAATGAAAATATAAATATAAATAAATATTTCATTTCCTCGAGTGGGGATCGAACCCACAACCAGTTGCGTACAGTCACACACTTGTGCCCCATCATTAGGACTGCCCTCAAATATAAATATATTAGTAATTTAATGACAATATTTTATTAAGGAACAGGGAAAAGAGAACATGTAGTTTCATTTTAAAAAGCATCACAACTGATATATCGATAATGACGACATTGACGTATCGACAATGTGCATACTATTCTTGGCTTTTAGGGAAGTACGGTAAGATATTTGATGTATATATGGGAATTAATTATTAAAAAAAAGTATATTTTATTTTATTACTTTTATTCTATAAACAATAATGTTTAAAGACTGAAGAGTCTGTTTGTTTGAAAGTGCTTATCTCAGGAACTACTCATTTAAAATGAAGATTTTTTTATGTGTGTGTACCATTGTGCTTAGAATATGTTATGTGTTACTATTGTAATAGTGCTGGAAAAAAATGATTGCTATAGCAATCACTTTTTTATCACTTATAAGTAATATATTTTAGGCCAGTTGTGCCGCAGTGGCACAAGAGTGCAACTGCAAATGCGATAGGTTGTGGGTTCGGTTCCCACTCGAGGAAATTAAATATTTAATTTATCCATTTCGGCGCTCTGGCAACGGGACAAAGCGTGGTGGTGAGATACAAAACTCACCACGAATTACCTCCAGAATTCGGCCTTAAGGGGAAATAAAAATTGTCTCTATTTGAATGGAGTATTCTGACACTACGTTCCCTCTCAGGTTCCCTCTGCCAATTATATTTATATCATTTATCTTTTAATTTTGCATTTTGTTAAAAATCATTTCTATACAAAATAAAATTGCAAATAGCCAACGAAAATAAAGAATAAATACAATTTATAAGTCCCAGCGATTGAAAAGTAGGTTTATCGATGAAACTTAAAAGCTTACCGAAGTCACAGCAAGATTCTTTTTCGACTCACTTGTGGTTCAAACAAAGGCCGGGATCGGCGTTTAGCTACGACTGCGGGAAGCGTAAGCTTCTTAAATGTTAAGCTCTGCTTAATCCACAGACTCGACGTAAAATGATGCTGAACTTTTATGTTTTTATACTAGAAAGATAAAAGTTATACACGAGAAATATATTTACAATTTTTAAATGTCCTTTGGTTATATCTTGTTTTTATTTAAAATTTATATTGGTTTGTTCTTAAATGTGAAGATATTAATATCATATTTATTAAAAATAGGGCTCTCAATGGTTTTATAATATGGGCACAAAATGTGATTATAAACGCGACTGGTTGTGGGTTTGATCCTCACTCGAGGAAATTAAATATTTATTTAAATGTATATTTCTATTGCTTCACTCTGGTTCCCAGGCAAAGCTTGGCGTTGAGCTTCGCTACTCAATGCCTCCAAAATTGGGCGTCTGTGTGTGAAGCTGATAAAAAAAACTATTAAATATAAATACTCACCGAGCAGGTGCAGGTTTGCGACCCAAGTGTTGGTTTAAGGGTTTCTTTGAAGTGCGTATTGACACTAGCCTCCAATGTCCAAGTACTTCGCGATAGAAATTAGTTAACAGTTATTAGACAATTCTAGGTAGATACAGGCACAGGAACTTTTAGCAAAACATCTCCCAGATGCATGTATGGTAATTCAAGGTAAATAAGCGCCGTCAGAAAAAATGGCACATTTGCTCTCCTGCCCAAAATGTCCATCTGCTTGCTCGTTCGTCGATCTGCGTCAGCGTGGCTAGACATTGGTAAACTTAAATTTGAGGAATCTAATCATATGGCACGAAGAAGAAGAATAACGCCGTGGGTAAGAGTGCGCACTGTCTGTATTTAAAAATTCTGACCGGAAGGTAGGGTCTTCATTTGGTCAATTCAAAAGCGCCAGTGTGAGTGACAACACAAATTTTAATAATATGCATAAAATTATTTTTGTTGATTAAATTTAAGCTTCTTGGACTTTCAGAAAACTGCGTTACTTGCGAAATCTCGATGTACCAACTTATAATCCGATTGGTATCAATAAAACATACATAATATACCTACAGGTAGAGATGAGATTTGTGATTATGTTTAATACTTCGGATTCTCGGGTAAAGTGTGCGCAAGTAAATTACCACGTTACAAATACTTAACGCTGATCATTAATGAACAGATCAAAAAAAAATTGTTAAAACTACTTAAAAGTTTTAATTATTAGTTATTAGTATCCTCGATCTACTAGAGAAATTGCGTATTTGGACTTAGTCATTCAACAACCTAATGTTTCTAAATAAGTTAAGTAAGACTTATACACAAGGTCTTTTCCTGTCCACTATTAAAAAAACAAGAGAATAATTAATATGAAAGAAATTTCATTTCCGTTATACTGTCATTATATAAGTAAGTCTACTTAGTGAAGTCCTGGATTAAAAGTCACCCGAATATTCATGAAGGATTGATGGAATTTATGTATACACATAAAATAAGGTTTTAAATTTAATCCGTACTTTGTCCGAATGTTAGGCGGCTTAATCTATAAGGAGACCGCAGACTCCACTCTATGAGTAAAATTTATATGTGCACAGATCTTTTCAGGTATTTTAAACATAATAAATGTAAAAAATATATTTGAATGTATTATTTGATATATTTTAGTAATAATTTTAAATAGCAAATATAGTTTAATATTTGCTAGGCCATCGTGGCATAGAGACACGAGCGTGGGTAAATACCAAGGTTGCAGGTTCGATTTCCTCCCAGGAAAATTAAACATTTTCACTGCGCTGAGTTCTGCTACTCCATACACAATAATTCAAGAATTTGGCGAAAAGTGGAGCACGGCGTAACTTAACACTATTTCCCATATTCCCTCGGCTTACACTGCAGTGTGCAGGATATAGCGTGAAACTATTAAAAATAGTATATGGTATAAAAATTTGGTGTGTGGTAGTGCGTTACTTACTTTTTAATCAGTTTTTGTTAAATTAGTTTGTTTATTTTATTACTTAGTATGTTGGGTATTTAAGTCTCTGTCACAAAATTAAGAAACGAATTTCGATAACGATTGTGTCATTGTTTTTTAGCTTCACGATGTCTTTCGCATTTAATAGGATAGGCAGAGGGCTCCTAGTGTCAAGACACTCCGTTTTACACTCTCCGCCGAATTTCTGAGACATCAGAATTAGCTTAGAATGTACAACACTTTTTTCTCATTATCCTATACAAACAAATTCTTTATTCTGAAATTCTGAAATACGGATTCGGTAGTAATAAATATATTCCCTTTTCGATCATTATTTACAATTAAGTGTTGGCCTTTTATTGAGATATCTCTTTCAAAGGGCGGACGGTTACCAGATTGCGACTCAATAAACCATTATCGTCGATAAATAGTCAGCTAAAGCATTTTTTTTTAAATAAAAATATAGCTGATTTTATTTAAGAATACAACAAAAACATATTTTGTATCAAAGGTTCATTGAAGTCAATGATTATTATTATGAATATTAACAGTTTCTTATAGTATATTTAATATATACATATAGTAAGAAAAATGATTGTATTTTTTGTTTTCTTTTCTACTTTCTACAGTTTTCTAATATATTTTTGGATTACTTATGGTATAAATATTATATAAAAATTAACTTATCTGATTTAAAAATCAGATAAGTTAATTTTTTACCGCTATTTAATTTATAATAATAATAAATTTATTAAATAATAATATATTTTTAGTAAATGTTTTGGAAAACAAAAATTTATTACAATATATATGAAATATTACACATACTGATTTTCACATTTCCGTAGAATAATAATTTTGTAGTCGTTCATTACAAAATGAAAATTAAATTGTAGTACAACTGATTGATAATGGTCTTCGTGTGTGTTGACGATCGAGTAATTTCCATATTCACTAATAAATATTAAATTAATTAATATTTAATTAATTAGTAAAACAGTTCTGCGGTACACTTACACCTGAAAGTAATTTTATTTAGTAAAAAAAAACTAAATATGGATATAACTAAGACGTTTTATTGTGATAGTTATAATGGTAGTTATATTTATATTTTTTTTATTTTATGTTCAGGAATAGGTTCCAGAGAGCTTTTTTTATTCCTACTTTAATAGCAGTGATTATAAAAATTACAATGTAATATTTAATCTTTTTTTTTATTTTATTATAAAGAAAATACTAATCATAATTTTAGTATTGGTTTTAACAATCTAAAATCTAATGATTCAATAATCATATAGATACTTTTTAGAAAAGGAAGTGAAAATTTGATTTCGGAGAACTGCCTTGCCTTACCTTAATATTGGCGTAATATTAATAAAATTCGACGGCATCTCTTGCGTGTGGTACCTAAAAGCTGTGAGCGAGGTGTGTGAGTTAGTAACGAAGTATTCTTTTTTACGCCTTCAAATGAATTACTTATAAAATTATTGGAATTTGCGATTTGTTATAATAATGTTGTTTATTTTTGTTATGTATTTTTTTTCAGTTTCAGACTTTATCCTGCATATTATGCAGGGTAGACAGAGGGATCTTAGTGCTAAGACACTCCGTTTTCCGCTTTCTACCGAATTTCCAAGACATTGCTTATTGCGTGGCGGAACTCAACGTCGCGCTTTTGCCTCTTGAATTATCTATTATCCTAGACGAAACATTAAGATAAATGTATTAAAAATATGAAATCATCCACCACCACCTTTTCCTTCTACGAATTATCTTATATGGCGCACATAGTACATTATATGTTATTATATATTATTTTGTGGTAGAATAAGTCAAATGTAGAAACAACAATAGTTCCTAGTCTCTATTAATTTCAGTTCAGTCACCAGAACTTTGCTCTGAGGTCATAAATCATATTGCAGCCTTAACGAGCCTTCCCAGATACAGCTATTGCATCTGACTGCACTATTAAAGTTGACGTTTGTTGAAATAACTTTATGATAAATCTTAGTACTTTGGATATATTACTGATCATATTTAAAGAAATACTTTAAGATCAGATTCACGCTGTATCCCGTATGCTGATGGATAGGCTGAGGGAACCTGAAGTTAAGACGGTCCGTTCCACACATTCCGCCGATTTTTTCGAGACATTAGTATTGAGAGGCCAAACTCAACGCCGAGCTTTTGCCCTTCTCATCAGAGGAGGGAAATGAAAATATTAATTTAAATAAATATTTCATCTCCTCTAGTGGGTATCGAACTCACAACCAGTTGGTTTTACAGTCATACTTTGTGCCCCTGTTCCACAAACGGCCTCTGTCTTCTGCTTTTATTCTTTTTTATTAATTGATTTATTTATTTTGTTATATTAAAATTAGACTAAAATAGATAAACTTAACGTAACAAAGATATAAAAAAGTCCAAAAGGTTTCATACTAATGCAAAATTTGAAGTTTTCAACCAACGCCGCTAACGAAGTCTAAACACAGACTGAACAGCAGGAAATGCAGCCTTTCAAATTCGTATTCGCTTAGAACGAGTGGAAAAGTTGTTTTACGTTGTCCGAATGAAAATTTAATGAAAATATTTCCAGGTATTCCTCGTTGTGGATTAGCTCTAACTTGCTGTTTTAGAACTTTCTACGTATAAAATAAATTGTAAATCTTAAGTCATTTAGTCAGTCGTGGCGCAGCGGCACGAGGTGTGACTGTAAAACCGACTGGTTTTGGGTTCGATCCCACTCGAGGAGATGAATATTTACTTAAATTTATATTTTCATTTCTTCGCTCTGGTGTTAAGGTTAAGCGCGGCGTTGAGTTCTGCCACTCTACACGCAATGCCTCCAGAATTCGGCAGGAAGTGGGGAACGGAGTGTCTTAACACTAGGTTCCCTCGCCTACCATGCTGCGTGCGTGATACAGCGTGAAACTAATTTAATTTTAATTTAATTTTTAATTTTAATTTAAGTCATTTATTTATCACGCTGTTGTAGCGCATTCTTTCTTGCACACAGTAAGTAGAGGTAATTTAGTGTTAAAACACACCGTTCTCCATTTCCCGACGAATTCTGGAGTCATTGTGTGTTGATAGGTGGACCTCAAACTCAATGGAACGCAGAGTTTTTACCTTGATACCAGAGCTGTAAATTGAAAATACTAATTAATTCGTTCCGTCGAGTGGGCATCGAACCCACAACCATCACGTTACAGTCACGACCTTTTGCCCCATTGCTTTTATTTGCAGTTCTAGTTAGTTACCTATTTCTTATCATTAAAGCTCTCGTGGCGCAGCAAGTGATTGTAAACGCCATAGTTTGGAGTTCTATTTGCATACGAGGGAACGAATTATTTTCATTTTCTATGTCCTTGAAGTTCATCGTGCAGTTTTCTTTCCATTTAATTTAAAGACAGAGTTGTAGACACTAAGAAATTATTCGTTTTATTACAAATTTAAGTATTTTTTTCACTCAACACGCAATTCCTCCACAATTTGGCAGAAAATAAGAGAAAATCCGAAGTGTCTTAACACTAGGTTCGCTCTGCCTACCTTGCTATATGCACACAAGCACAAGTAGGCAGAGCTACAGCGTATAGCGTTAAGATAAAAAGTATTTTGTGTGGTAGTTTTAATATTTTTTTGCAGAAAGAAATAAATGCAGTATGCACATAAAACGAAATGTAACACTTTGAGAATAAACTTAAATAGTAGTTTTATATTTTCTTTAAAACGGAGCTGTTCGTTGTAAGTTTATCTTTCCACTAGAACACAGTCGTGTGCGACATTGTCAGGTGCGGAGGAACGACCTCGACACCTGCGGCGAGAGGAGATTTCTAATATCTCCAAGTTATAGCTTTATATTGAGATTTTAATAAAAGATCGTGACCGAAGACGGCATAAAATGTTGTATTTGTTTGTTGTAAGTAAATTTCGGATCTTATTTTAATAATATTTTATGCAATTTTGAACACTTGAATTTTAATCTTAAACTATTAAGAATAGGTCGATCGTTGCGCTGGTAAAAAAAACATAAAAAAAAAATTAAAATGTTAACGGAGGTTTTGGGTGCGTTTCCCACTCGAGGAAATAAAATATTTCAAATAACAACAAAGCGCGTAGTTGTGTTCCGTCAGTCAACAACGTAATGCTTCTAGAATTCGGCAGAAACTGGAGAACGGAGTATCTTCACACTAAGTTCCCTTTGCCCTGCTGTAAGCAGGATACAATATGAAATTGAATAAACATATATTATTTTGAATTAAATGAATTCTTTGATTCTTAATAGAAATAATATAATAATAAGCCAGTCGTAGTACAGTGGCACAGTGTGTGACTGTAATATCGACTGGTTGTAGGCTCGATCCCCACTGAAGGAGATAAAATATTTACTTACATTTATATTTCATTACTTCGCTCTGGTGTCGAGGCGAAGCGCAGCGTTGAGTTCCGCCACTCAACATGCAATGTTTCTAGAATTCGGCGGAAAGTGGGGAACGCTGTGTCTTAACACTAGGTTCCCTCTGCCTACCCTGCTGTGTGCAGGATACAGCGTGAAGCTGATTTAATAGAAATAAAAATTGAAGCACAGATCTTATTAAGTTTTCCTCACACAACAGCCTCCTTTCCTATAATATACGATCGATATAGATACAAAATCTGCGGGATTATTGAGTTTGCCCGATGACCGGCGACGATGTCTGAAGTACTTGTGCTTTTTGTACCCGAACCTTTCAAGGTTTGGTTTGAAAATGGGACCAGATAAGATTTTTGAAGACGTAAGCATAGAATATATATTATAATCTTTACGATAGCAAGAAATATTTGTTATATGTATGTATAATACGAGAAAAAAAAATTGCAAGGAAGTATTTTTTCTACGTCACGTTGTATCCTACTTACTTAACCCTACAAGGCACCCAGTGCCACATGAGGGACATCCACTTTAATCGTTCCTATAATTATAAAACTAGAAGTAGCAATACCTCTTGACATCTTGATAGAAGCTACAGATATTTAGCAATGTTATAGTATGGCTCTTTACCTAATAATATCATTCATGTATTAGTTATAGCAAATGAAATGCAAAATTTGAATGAAATTGAAACGTTGCTCATTTGTTGAAATTAAAAAATATTAAAAAAATTGTTATTCAACAGTTTTGACTTAAAAAAAAATATTGTGTGTTATAAGTAAATGTATATTTTGCAAAGGTAAGTTATTTTTTATATTACATAAGTAAACATATTAGAAAATCATACTTTTATGTGTGTTCCACATACGGTACGTTGAGCTTCAGTGTGCGTTTTCACTTATACGTACTTACGATAACTTTCCTTATAAATATTATGTTTTTTTTAGTTAATGGCGCGAAGAAGATTGCATGACTAAAATATTAAGGATTTCTTAGCCATTCCTTCTGGGTTTGAGGTTGGACAAGATTTTTGTGATGCTGAATGTGATGATGACATCGAAAGATTACCCAAAACCTCCGAAGTGTTCTCCCGTCGACGATCTCGATGATTTTTTTTTAGAAATATCAGACCCTCAGCCTAGTACATCAGAGACAACTACAGGTATTATTACCCAATCTCGGGCACCTCGACGATCATCGACTATGAGTAACACAATTGGTCTAGAATGAATCTAGAATCCCTGGCTCTGTAACTATAACCTAAAGAAAAAAAGAAGTTTTATGTGGAAGATTTATCTGATAAGGTTGGAAATAAAAGACAGAAACCAAATATATCAATCCTACCTCCTCGTGATATCAGACTTGATGGGTTTGAGTATTTTCCTGTATGGAGTCAAAAAAGACAACGGTGCAAATATCCTGGATGCAAAAAGAGACAGAAGATACGAAATACGAAGATACGAAGATACTAGAGACGAGATTGATGTGGAAAGGCGTGTTGCTGCCGGTGACAAGGTTAACGGAGCCTTAGCTTCATTGATGAGACGGCGAAACGTCAGCACAGCTGCGCGATTGGCCGTACACAATGCAGTGTTGGTGCCGATTCTGTTATACGGCAGCGAAACGTGGGTATTACAGAAGAAGATTGAAGGAAAGATAAATGCCGTGGAGATGCGATCTCTACGCAGAATATGCGAAGTCAGCTTATTGGTCGAATCCGCGATGAAGAGATACACCGAAATAGCAGATTCTAGCGAAGATGTCACGTCAAGAATGAAGAAGAACGTGCTCAGCTGGTTTGGGCACGTCGAACGAATGAGTGATGAAAGAATGGTAAAAAAGATTTATGATGGAAAAGTGAGTAGTAAGAGAGGTAGGGGGAGACCTCGGTTGACCTTTCGAAAACACAATATCAAAGATACTGAAGGAAGGTCACGTAAAAATCATGAGACCCTCGGAATGCATGTATGAAGAAGTTGATGACAGTGGACGAGGCGAAAGAGGTATGTAGAGACCGTAGAGTTTGACACTCTGTTCTCTCTGACTACCCCGCTAGGAATAAAGCGTGAAGTTAAGTTAAGTTAAGTACATAAGAAACTATTTCCAAGGCGATTCAATATGTACTAGTTCAATACCAAAAAAATATAGTAAAAGCTCAGTGTTCCATATGTGGAACTGAAATAAAAAGTTATTTTTTCAGTAAAATATGGTTTTATTTTTATTTTTATAAGTTTTCCCTATCTTCTGATCACTAATTGTAACCTATATATTTTTTTCACGCACGAAAAAAAAATTGAGCCTTGTAGGGTTAAACCAGAGAATGCAGAGGGACCCTAGTGATAAGACACTATTTCCCACTTTCCACCGAGTTTTCGAGGCATTGCGTGTTAAGTGGCGGAACTCAGCTTCGTTACCATTGAGAGAAAATGAAAATATTTTATTCCTCCGAGTGGGAATCGAACTCACAATTGTTCCGTTTGTGACATATTTGCACTATACTTAAATATTAAATAAGTTAATATACAAAAAGCAAGACATCTTGAAGCAAGTACTACTACATTAGTAACTTTACACTAGAATTTCTCTAATAGCTATAGTTTAGTATTGTCATGAATAAATTTTATTTCAGTATTAAATTTTCGTAGCCGTGGTGCAGTTAGGAAGGGGTTCGTGTTCACGTGATATTTGTGAATGTTTTAAGTGAGATTGAAAGAGAAAAGATTTTTTTAGCTTCCCGCTATATCCGTAGCGAGGTAGAACCAGAGAGAACGGAGTGCCAAACTCTACGGTCTCCTTATATATTTAAGAAATTTTGATGGTGTGGTTAGAGAAACTATAAGATACCGATAAGGATCCGTTATTTAATATGTGAGTTTAGTCTCTAAAATGATTTTAAAAAATCAGTATATGTTTTATTAAATGGATAGATGGCTTTTTTTAACCATTTAGACCACGGTATTTCATAGTCTTGACACTAAAAATCAAATATAATTATAATATTGCTGAAATTTGCTATAACATAAGGTATATGTCGCGTAAAATTTATATGTAGCGGAACCCTCCATGTGGACTCGACTCGCGCATTCCTTTCGTCTATTTTAAAATTCTAATAGCTTGCTGCATCGAGTTTCGAGGATTCCTATACCGAAAGTCGATCGGTTAAATCTACTTATAATGTTATACGGTCACTTACGGAACTGCTACGGAACGGCAGTTTTATTATAGTTGCATTCAATAATACCGATATAAAATAAATTGTGAAGGAACTTTCAATTCATAAACTGAAATATGTTAATGTATAGTTAGCATATTTGGCATGATAATTTTAAAGAAAGCAATGTAAAATTACACGAACTAATGAATTAGTTGATTTGATGTTTATTATAGTATGAGGTCGATGTGATCGTGGCACAGGGGCACAAGGGTTTGACTGTAACGTGATGGTTCTGGGTTCGATCCCCACTCGGGGGGAATGAACTATTATATTTCTTCGCTCTAGCAATAAAGCAAAAGCCCAGCATTGAGTTTTTCCACTTAACACGCAATGCCTCGAATAATTCGTCGGTAAATGAGGGACGGAATGTCTTAAAACTAGGTCCCTCTGCCTACTCTGCTATATGCGGATCTATTTATTACAATGAAGATGTTAATTAAATTTCCACTCAAGGAAATGAATTACATCACGATTACATGTTAGTTAAAAAATAATTTTAATTGACATTTCAAATGCAAATAGTCCTAATACATCCATTACTACTAATGTCATCCACTGTGTTTATGAAGCGTCGCTTGTGATTAATGACGGAGGCGATTTGCGCGACGACGGCCAGATTGGTGGCAGTAACGCCACAGATGTATGTTGAAAGATTTTTGATTTTAACGCTTAAGTTAGTTTTATTTCTTTAAACTATCTGTAAAATTTGATGAGTCTGGTTGAAGTTCCGATGGTAAGCCCTTGTTGTCCGTCTGTCTGTCGAGACCATTTATCTCGAGATCGCGTGAAAATATTAAGTTATAATTAATATCAAATATTCAAATCTTTGGGCTCTTAAAGAACAGAAAAAATTAAACTTCTAAGTCAACGTAATCAAAAGATATGAATAAGCATTTATGCATCGTTAGTACACTATGTTTCCTATGTTTCACTGAATTCTGGAGGAATTACGTGACGAAACTTAACTAAATATTTCATTGTTTCGAGTGAAGATCGAATCCACAACCAGTCGCGTCAACAATCACACACTTCCGTTCAATATGTGAGTAGTCCAATCGTTACTAGAATCATTATTTATTATATTAATTACCCAGAATAATAATATATAACACTATTAAAAAAGGCATTTAAAACATTAAGACGTTACAAGGAGGCCGTTCCTGGCGCTAGCAGTAGCGTGACGATAAACGCGACAAGTTGTGAGTTCAATTTCCACTCGTAGAAATCAAATATTTAATATTTTAATTTCTTCGCTCTGATATCGAGGGAAAGCCCGGCGTTAATCCGCCGCCGTTCCGCCACTCAATACGCAAACGCCTAAAGATTTTGGCAGAAAGTGGGAAGCGGAGTGTCTTATCACTAGGCACCCCCTGCCTAATCCACTACATGTGAGATACAGCGTGAAGCTGAAACAAAAAGCAAAAAAACAACAGACAAAAGGTACAATTCCGCTTACTCATCTATTCAGTAATTTCGCTTAACATTTGTAAAGCGTTTCCGCTTACAAAACGTGCTCCATGTTGATGTCTGTTCAACAGGTGAGGCACGTGAATTAAATGTTTGTTGTAGTAAAGACTATTGCACTTAAGTGAGTATATAGAAGAATATTTAACTCAAACCAAATCATGATATTTAAAAGTTAAGTTGCATATTGTTGTATTGGAAGGAAATGTGTGTTTTATATTTTGTCGAGCGGCGGCGTTGAGTTCCGCCACTCAATACGCAATGCCTCTAGAATTTGGCGGGAAGTGTGAAACGGAGTGTCTTAACACTGGTTTCCAGTTTCACCCTGCCTGCATTTAATAATGTGAGGGACATATTGTAAAAAAATATATTATTACTTAAAATAGTAAGCGATGTTCGTAATAGAATCCAGTATCAGTAGAATAAAGAGAGCAGCAGAAGTGATTTGAATATATTCCACTGGTAAAATAAAAAACTTACTCTACTTACTTACTCTACTTAGAGTCTTATCTCACATACACATAGAAGTAGGAAGAAAGAACCCCAGTGTTAAGATACTCTGTTCTAGACTATCTTTCTGTGTTGTGTGGCAGAGTAAGAGAAGAAAATTACTTCACCCCCTCGAGTGAAGATCGAACTTGCGACCATTTGTAGTCGTTGTCCGGCTGCGACACGATAGACTCATATAATTAACGATATTTACTAATAATTTTGAATTCCTTGTATTTTTTTTCTAAACGCAGCGCGTGCTATTTTCTGTACGGAAAGCAAAAATCGAATATTAATTCAAGTTTTTAGATAATATATTAACATACATCGAGGCCAGTCGTGGCGCAGAGGCACAAAATGTAAAATCGACTTTTTGGGGGTTCGATCCCCACTCGAGGAAATAAAATATTTATTTATATTTATATTTTCATTTCTTCGCTCTGGTGTTCTCTCTGAGGTTCCATCTGCCTACCCTACTGTGTACGGGATACAGCGTGAATTATTTTTTTTTAATTTATTAACATACAACCTGTTGAAAGTAAATTGAAAATGAAATCAGGTTTTACTATGTCTGTCTGTCCCTAGACAACAAGTTTCAGGTTATAGAAGTGTAACGGACCGGCTTAAGTCGATTTACGTATAGTACGTAGTAGTGCGTCGAGTATACTTGTGTACACAGATTAGGCTTTGGGGCGGTTCATCAATTACTAATGTTATATATATGCTTATGTTCCTTTATGTAACGAGACAAGAGACAGCGGCACAAGGGTGTGACTGTAACGCGATGGTTGTGGGTTCGATCCCCTTTCGGAGGAATGAATTATTATTTATTAATATTTTCATTTCGCTCTGGCTCCGAGGCAAAAGCCCGGCGTTTAGTTCCTCCCAACTCCCAACAAACCATGTCTCGAAAAATTATGTATGCAACATGTCTGTATACGGAACACAGCGAGACATTGATTTTTGTAACGAAAATGGTATTGATATTTTATGATTAACCTTTTTGTCCTTTTGTTATGATGCACTTTCTGTCCCGTTAAAAACTGATTAATTAAAAAATATTACTCTATTTGGTTTTTGTGACTGATAAATATTAAAAAGAATATATATTTTTAAACTATACGAAACACGTTTCTGTCTCTAGGTCGTGAGATGTCTTTGCTTGATTTATTGTATGTTTATTATTTTGTTCTATTATCTTTATATCACACAAAAATAATTGATTTTGTCTGTTGTGCGGGATCGAATCTTACTTGCTTTATAATTCTATTCTTATACATTATTTATTTGTAGGAAATTAAATAATATATTCTTAAGAATATTGTCATCTTCATCGCTCTAGTGTCGGGGAAAAGCGCGGCGTTGAGTTCCGCCATTGATCAGCATTTATACGGAAAATGGGTAACGGAGTGACTTAACACTAAGTTCTCTATGCCTAACCTGCTGTGTGCGAGATACAGCGTGACGCCAAAAAAAATATTGTAATAATTTTCAAAATTTCTCCATTTTATGCCACACACTGAGTGGCTGTATTCAACAGGCACGTAGTAGTAGCAGTAGTAGGTAACAAAAACCTCTGTTGTCTCAAAGCGTGCAGCAGCTTTCAAGTCTTTGTATTTGAACTTCACTATTTGTTGGATATCAAACGGTTTGTGAAAGAAAACTTTACAATGAAACCAATAATGTTTATACTGTTTGTTTTGATCTAATTTACTGTACGTGTACGTTATACTGTAATTCTTTTCTTGTATTTTTTGTGTACAATATAATAGCATACTATTTTTGTAAATTAAAAAAAAAATAAAAAAAAATATGAGTGAACTACAAAATAAAATAAAAAATCGACTGTATAAATCAATTTAGTGTATCCATATAACATTTATCAAAATTGGTTTACAGTTACTATATGAAAAACAAATTTACGTAATTACAAAGTATAGTCATTATTCTTAATTCTCTGGTCTGTAAGATTTATATTTATTTTAGCTTATAACATAAATACTTACGTTATTGTCATATATACAGTCATGTGAGTGTCAGCGCTTCTTTTACGAGAACAGCGTATAGGGTAAAATATTGTAAACCCATACCTAAAGAAATTAATCAAGATACCTCAACAGTTTAAATGTAGGTTTTTTTTAATTTCTGTATTTCGTGTAATGCAGTTACATATAGATAACGTAAACACATATTACTACAAAAATACCACCTACAGGTTATTCTGCTTTGAACTTTGTTGTCAATACCTACGGCTCGATTTCGGAATAAGACGCATGTGGAGGTTTCCCTTTGGTAGGTTTGTGTGTGCGTACGACGTTCTTGACAAATGGCGTTTTATATTACAATAGTAATTTTATTGTTTATTTTGTTTGAATAAACAACTTTTTGGGAAAAAAAAATAATTATATTAAGTTTTTATAGAGAAGTTAAAACTGTGGTTTCCTTTAAAGTGGTGCTGACACTTCCACCCCTCTATAATATTTAGTGCCTATATACGGATGCCGTTTGAACTGAGTAGTCTTTTGGTAATACACCATCAACCAAATATATGCAGATGTAACCTCGATCGTAAAATTGAAAAGAATAACTAAATTATATTTTTTTTTATCAAATATATAATAGCCCAAGATCCCAGGGCGGCTAGACCTACGTCACTAACTTGAAAGTGAAGACATCGTATTGGTCTGGGTGGTTATAAGGGGTCTTCAAATAGTCAGCAATAAATAAAATTAAAGTTTGCTATTATTATATTTTGCCTTAAATTTAAACAGCCTTTAGGGTGTCTGGTAGAAGTAAAGGCCCACGTGAAGAGTCTCTTAATAATAATTATACATTTTTTATAACATTCTTAACAACATATTAACGTAGGTAAGTGTGTACCTTGGCGCTACCTCGTAAAGGGCCCCACTTTCAAGTTAGTAAGTACGCATACCGTCTTAACTGCATATTAGACTATTAATCCTCAAAATTTCAGCTTTGCTCAAATGACGTAGGTCTCGAGGCCCTGGGATCTGAACCTATAAGATCAATGAGCGTACGTGTCACTTGCTGGTAAGTGGTCACTGTCGCCCACAACCCCTAGTAACACCAGAGAGGTTGCTGGTACGTTGTCAGCCGCTGAGGTGGATGTGGACGGGCTTTTTCATGGTACCCACGGTGTAAAGACTTGGAAACACTGGTAGGTAACCTATTATACTATCTTGTTCAAAAATATATTGTAGCAAAAAAAGCTTAGCGTGTTGAGTGGCGGAACTGAACACCTCATTTTGCCTCGACACTACAGTGAAGAAGATGGAAATATTAAATATTTAATCGATTATAATCAAATCGGAAATCGAACCCACAACCTTGATAGTCTCATTTAGTGAACCTGCGCCACGACTGAGCTTAATGTCTACTTAAAGTTTCTATTAAAAATTTAAATGGCAAATTACTGTTACAAATGAGTACTATAATTTATATTCCTTAGAATTTAGTCGTTAAGGTCATTCGTCCTATACTTGTATAGTAAGACCAACCTCATTTTGATAATAGCTCGGCCCTAATGTAGGTCCTTGATGTAAACTATGAATAGTAATAAAGATAATGTGTGTTCTAGAATAGGTAATCATTAGAGTGTCGTCTTGATAGAAGTTCTTAAGTGAAGTACATTTTATAACATTTACGAAGAAAGGCACCAGCATGTAGGTTCGATTTTCACTCAGGGAAATGAATTATTATTCGTATTTTAATTTCTTCGTGCTGGTAACACGGCAAAGCACGACGTTGAGATCCGCCACTCAACGAAAAATGACGAAACACAAACTCGACGGAAAGTGGAGAAGAGAGTGTCTCAATACTAGGTTTCCTCTACTTACTTTAGTATTATATATACGGGATACGGCGTGAAGTTGAAAAAGAACGAAGAAGCTCCTTAAAATAAAAAAAATATTGATACTTATTTTCAAAGGTTTTGATAACATGGTAGATTTGAAACAAAATGCAGCAAAAAGACTTAAAATATAGATTTTACTATGTAATTTCAGTTAAATACGTCAACGCGATCTAGAGATAAATGGTTTAACCGACGGACAGACAGACAACAAAGTGATCTTATAAGGGTTCCGGTTTTACCTTTTACGTAACACGGAACCGTAAAAATAATGTATGCATGAAAATTTGTTAAGTCTTTGACACATCAGTTGCTGCAGCGATTGCCCTGCGCGGTACTGGCGCGCGCTCCACGGACCGCTTTCAAATGTACGAACATATCACTTTCTCAACTGAACGATTGGCAGCTTTGCTTCTGTTAGACTTTATATTCTTTTGTTTATTTCTTTTCAAATTCTCAAAAAGAAATGTTAAAGCGTTTTCAATGAAATTAGCTAATTATTGCTTTAACATTGATTTATTTATTTATTTATATATACTTTATTGTACACCACAAATACAAAGCAAGCAAAGCCACAACTTACATTTAGTAAATGCACATAACAGTGTGAAGCACAAAAGGCGGTCTTATCGCTAATTAGCGATTTCTTCCAGACAACCTTTAGGTTAGGAGATATAAAATTAAAAATATATAGTGGGTGGTGTAAATAAACATACATACCTAAATAATATTCTATCCTAATACATAAACTTAATACACAAATATTTATATTATAGTGCAATATATAAGGTAATATAATATACTAATACATAATTCTATATAATATATATTGATGTCATATAATTACGAATATATTAAGTAAATGGAATAAGTAAATGTCTTCATAAAGGTCAGGTCTTAAAATAAAATTCTTTAACAGATTTTTTAAATATACGTAAAGATTTGGAACGTCTAATAGGAAGTGGCAAGGCGTTCCAAAGATTTATCGCTCGTACCACAAACGAATTCTCATAAAATTTACTAGTGTATGTAGGCATTCTTAAAGTAAGATTCTCAGTAGATCTCAACCTACTTGTATGCGCTCCTAAAAATTCATTGATGTCTGTAACGCGACAGTTGTGAGTTCTTTTCCACACGGGGGAATAAATTATTATTTATTAATATTTTCATTTCTACGTTCTGGCACTAAAGCAAAAGCCTGGTGTTGAGTTCCGCCAATCAACACCCAATGGTTCGAAAAATTCGGTGCAAAGTGAGAATTAGAGTGTCTTAACACTAGATACCTATGTGGATCCATATGTGGAATACGGCGTGATGCTGATTTTATAATATATTTTTTAGTGCTATAATATGACTGCATTATTTTAAAGTAAATTTAAGATAAGGCTTACGATAGAAGAGAGACTTAACTAACATTTAGTGACGTGCTACGTCGTCTTGCTAATTCGACTTAAATCGAGTTACGTTTAACACGAAGTCACACACACACTTGCAAAGTAGATGAGCTGCGGTGAATTGACTTTGAGTGTTTAATATTTATGTTAATGTCGTTATATCTATACATATAATAATATTGTAATTAATTTCTGTACATGGAAGGTATACATATAAGAATGTTTATTATTAATACTGGCATATATAATTGTAATATAACCTACAAAAATGATTTTCAAACTTTTTCAGTTAAAATAAGGACTAAAACAAAAAAGTTTAATCAAAATAATGTAGTTTACTTCGATAGAATTGCTACAATTTTTATTGAATTGGCTGAAATTTTAGAATAAATCAATAAGAGGAAACCTAGTATTAAGACACTCTGCTCCCCACTTTTCGCTGAGTTCTGGAGGCATTGGCGTGTTGAGTGGCGGAACTCAACGCTGCGCTTGCCTCGACACCAGAGCGAAGAAATGGAAAAATAAATGTAAATAAACATTTTATTTCCTCCAGCGGGGATCGAATCCGCAACCAGTCGATTTTACAGTCACACTTAGTGCCCCTGCGCCATGACTGGCCTTCTGAAATTTTAGTTGAAATTGAAGTTTTAGTGTTAAGATACTCCTTTCTTCTCTTCTGGGAGGGAAACTGGGTGGCACTTTCTGACATTGCTAGTTGAGACAAGCTAACTAAAGTAAACATTGTTTTCGGTAACAGAACGGAAAAGAGAAAATATTTTAAATATAAACATTTTTTTGAGTGGAAATCAAACCAACAACTTCATATTACTGTTTACAGTTTACACACAACGACGACTTGTAGAAGATATAAAGTTGAAACGGAGCTATCGGCTTTACATTGTTATACCAGAAGAAACACAAAAAATAACTATAATAACCTAAATAATGAGACCAGTCGTGGCGCAGGGGCACAAAGTGTGACTGTAAAACTGACTGGTTGTGGGTTCAATCCCCATTTGAAGAGATGAAATATTTACTTAAATTTATATTTCCATTTTCTTCGCTCTGGTATCGAGGTTAAGCGCGGCGTTGAGTTCTGCCACTCAACACGCAATGCCTCCAGAATTTGGCAGTAAGTGGGGAACGGAGTGTCTTAACACTAGGTTCCCTCTGCCTACCCTGCTGTGTTCAGGATACAGCGTGAAGCTGATTTATTTAATTTATTTAAATAACAAAACTTTAAATTCACAAGTTGTTTACTTAAAACTTCTGCCATGGTTACGTTAGCCCTAACAGTTTCTTCGCAAAGTGCCATTTTTAAAGGAATGTCGTATAAACGAGATGGATACATTTCCCCCGACAGTAATTACTCAGCTCCTCAACCAGATTACCAACTTTCCGAGACGGTTCAGTCTCGCTACGAGATCTCTACGTGCTCCTTAATTAATGGATGCTGTGTATATGAAGTTAAACAGTGCCTTCTAAATTAATTATTATAGGTGACGTTTATTAATTTTGTTTGTTTTTTTAAATAAAAATCAAAATCAGCTTCACGCTGTATCCCTCACACAGCAGGGTAGGCAGAGGGAACCTAGTGTTAACGACACTCCGTTCCCCACTTTCTGCCGAATTCTGGAGGCATTGCGTGTTGAGTGGCAGAACTCAACGCCGCGCTTAACCTCGACACCAGAGCGAAGAAATAGAAATATAAATTTAAATAAATATTTCATCTCCTCGAGTGGGGATCGAACCCATATTTTTCTAGCTTCACGCATATAGCAGGGTAGACAGAGGGAACCAGGAGGCAAGTTAAGACACTCCGCTCTTCACTTCCTTCCAATTTACGAGAACTCTGCGCCGCGCTTTGTCTTGTTACCAGAACGAGGTAATAAAAATAAGTTATTCCTCCGAGTGGTAATCGAGCCCATGACCGTCGCGTTTACAGAGAGACACTATATAGCTGCGCCGTAAGCCACAACGACTTCTTATATGGCTCATACTTTACATTTTTTATACACTTCCTATTAATTTAGAAACATTGAAAATATTATCATCGAACTTTTTCGTTATTTATTAAATCATGAAATTTGCGTAAAATTTTTTAGTATTTTTTAAAGTAAAAATTCTATATTTAAAATATTACAAATGTAAAAACGTTACAATATTGTATAAAAGTCTTTAAAACAATGATGAATGAACAGAGGATGTAATGAAAGTGTTTATTATTCTAATAATGAACGTTGTAAAGTGCAAGTTGTTCTATTTCTACTTTGACAAATACTGAATAAGATTTTTTAAAATAAAAGCCACGACGTTATTTTTAGAGAACAAAGCAACATTGTAGTAAAACGTGTAAAGTTATGAATTTAGTACAAATCTTTTTCAATAACAATGCTATTTATAAAATATTAAATTAAATATCATTATAAGGTGCAACAAATACACTCTTCAAATAGAAATTTCAAAATTTTTAATTTAAAAAAACTCCGATCAAATATATTACTAGCTCATTTGGGCAAAGTGCTTGTAACTTTTAAAATAAATACTAATCCAATTTACTCAAAACACAATAGCTATGAGTTTATTAGTTCAGGAGTTACAGCGCCACAGACAGACACATACACACGTCAAACTTATAACAAACTAAACTGTGTATTCGATTCTTTACATGAATATTCCACTTAAATGTAACATTCAATTTGCCATGATAAATTTAAAAAAAAAATAACATTCCTTATTAAACTATTTCAACCGCTTTATAATTTATGGTTTTATTGGTCCCATTTTTTTCCCATATCAGTAGTAAAAACTTTTTTTTTTATATCTGGACTCAGCTTCAACAAAAATACAATCATTCTCATATTATAATAATTTATTTAACTTACGTATAAGGATTACAAAAGGTCACTATGACAACCCTAAGTAGATACTTAGAACCATTATAACGTTATAGCAGTTCTTGGAAAACACCCTGTTTACAACGTTTTTTATTACAGCGTCCATAATAAAAGATTAGACATTGAAGGACATTTCAAGTAAGAATTTAATATCCCTTAGCTTTTGAAGCCATTTCAAGTCTTTTGAGTTTTATTGAACATGTATATTTAAATTAAGATTACATCTATATCTATCTATATCTAGACTTATAATAAAATTGTAACGGATCGGTGTCTGTACATGGAAGATATTTAAGAAGCAATGTTATTGATGGCATTTAATAACATTTGCCTGTGCGTTTGTTCCCGCTAATTTCAGAAACGGCTAAACCGATTTACTTGCAGTTTTCACTATTATATTTCGGCAAGCTTTTGTAAACATTTAGTGTTTGTTTTATTCAAATTGGTTAATAAAAAAAATCACATTAAAACACACAAAATCAGTTTGATTTTGATGATTAGTTTTTTTTTTTATTTGAAAGCTAGTGCTTCTCGTGTGAGATTTTATAATTTGGAAGTCGATGCTAAGTAAAACAAACAGGCTTAGTAATTTGATAAGTTACTGTAGCATTAAGTTGACACTGACTTCAGTGATTAAATTTTTTTAAATTATTTTCGTTTAACAAAATCAAAGAACGTCATACTTTATGTTAACTAAATATTTTTTTTTTACTTTTTACTTAATTGTTTGAAGTCGTTTTTTTTTGTTAAATAATTATTCTAGGGACAACTCTAGTAACAGATGAATGAAAATGTGCTTTATCTATTGACAGCAGCGTTAAAAATATATATATTTCTCAAAATTTGTACCTACGACCATCGTATAAAGTCTGTCATACATAACTTCTATTTATTAGATTTTTCAAAATATATTTTAAATAGCAAAGATATTATTAATTTTAAAATATCGAATAATTTTCTGACGCTGTCGTGGCGTAGGAGCGAAAACGAGTGTAAACGCGACGGTTGTGGCTTCGATTCTTACAGAAGGAAATTAAATATTTAATATTATCATTTCGCACTGGTAACCAGACAAAGCGATGCTTTGAGCTTCGAAATCTAATAAGCAATGCCTCAGGAATTAAGCGGAAAGTAGAGAAGAGAAAATCTTAATACTAAGTTCCTAGGTTCCCTCTGCCTAATTTGCTTTGTGGGGCCGTATAAGTATTACGTAAGCAGTTTTTTTGCAATTATGGACCCCCCCGCCCCCCTCTTAAAAAATATTTCATCGAAAACGTCAAAAATAAGCAAATAGGCACTGTTGGGGGGCGGGGGGATCTTGGACTCCCCCGCCCCCCTACAGTGCTTACGTAATACTTGAACGGCCCCTTTACTCCATACAGTGTGAAATAAAAAAATATTATTTTAAAAGAATTCAATTAAATACCTACTTTATCTAAATAGCTAAATATTATTAGCATTTCCACTTTGGACAAAATATCAAAATTCGCCGTTCTAAATAGAGCTATCTAGAAACGCGCTATAAAACCGCATTCCTGTATACGGCTCAATCGATTCAGTGACAGCATTGTTGTTCGAAATATTTTAACGTTTAAAACGACCTAAAATGTTTTAGCTAAATTGGTTATCGGGAATTCGGGATTTATCATTTCTGGATAAAAGGCCCAAGCTGTTTTTATGTTTGTTATTTATAGGGCCTAAAATTGATTTTTCAGTAGTTCTTTTCCTGGTTTCATTTAAGTATTATATATAAAACAAAGACTGAAATTAATATAAAAATATTTTATTTTATGTTTCTTTATCTTTTTGGATAGACTAATAGATAAAAACTTGAAGTTATATCTTAATTTTCAGATATAAACATAATTTATTATCTATTAGTAGCTGAAGCTAATTTTCTGCTGGTGTTTGTTTTCTGTCTACCTATCACGGTTTATAAGATACGGCCTAGTGACAGACAGACAGATAGAGAGCGGAGTCTTACTAATAGAGTCTCCTTTTATGCTTTGCGTACGGATCCCTAAAAAAATATTTTAACTTCCCTTAGAGAAAGTAAAAAACGTGGGTAAAGTAATTACCTCATTCTTTACTTTTATTTTGGCGTAATGAAATTTTACATCTGAGTTAAGGAACAGGGTTTATAGTATCGCTTGCGGCAACTGTATTAGAAGGAATTTACTTGTAAGAGGTCTTTTTTTTCCTTTTATTTTTACGTATTTTTTTTACGCTATATCCCACGTGTACCAGGGTAGACAGAGGACCCTTAGTGCTTAGATACCACCATTCCTTTCTCCACTTTCCTATCCTCGAGTGGGAATCGAACCCAAAACCTGTAGCGTTTACTGTCACACGCTGGTACCACTTCGCTACGGGAAACAAGCGGCTCAGTCCAAATCAGATGTTGGCGTTCTGTACAGGCATAGGTATAGAAATAGAAAAATATGATGAGAAAGATGCTTTTTATTAGCATTATCAATAGAAGATTATCGGTTTCCCTTTAAGAATTGTCCGCTTTTCTCCTCGTTGTCGTAATAAGAACGTAACAAAAAAGACAATTAGTTGCCGTCGCTTATTGTGATAGATGATCCATCCTAACCTGTTACAGGTTTTGTTACTTTTTCATTATTCTGAACCAGAAGACGAAAGAAGTAAGTAAAAAAATAATAATAATTAAATCTGGTCCACGCTGTGTGGGGGAACATAGTTAGGTAGACAGAGGGAACCTAGTTTTAACACACTCCGTTCCCCACTTTCCGCGGAATTTTTCGAGCCATCCCGTGTTGAGTGGCGGAACTCAACGCCGTGCTTTTGCCTTGGTGCCAAAGCAAAGAAATGAAAATATTTATAAATAATAATTCATTCCCCCGATTGGCAATCGAACCAACAACCATCGCATTACATTCACACACTTGTGCCCCAGGGCCACGACGGCCTCAACTCATGGAAACAGTAAATAAAAAAAAAAAAATTAGCTTCACGCTGTATCCCGCACACAGCAGGGTAGGCAGAGGGAACCTAGTATTAAGACACTCCGTTCCCCACTTTCTGCCGAATTCTGGAGGCATTGCGTGTTGAGTGGCAGAATTCAACGCCGCGCTTAACCTCGACACCAGAGCGAAGAAATGGAAATATACATGGAAACAGTAAATTTTATTTAAACAAAAAAAGTCATTTATAGTTAAGACTAAATCGTTAAAATATTAATTTTATCACATAAACTTTGTTTAAGAACATCTATTAATTACCGATGTACCGCCGTGGAGGTGTTGTGGATGAAACAAACTGATTCACTTTTCTCAACTTTCATCGCTTCGTAGTCGTAGCGCGAATCTCTGAGAGCGTCGTTTAAAATAATTTATTAACAAAACACCTAAACAATGGTAATGTTGTTTTTGTTTTTTCCTTTTGTTGGAGATATTTATTAGTTAATATAAAAAAAATATAGAATAGATACTTTATTGTGTAAAAAATCATACAATAGATTAATAGATCGAATCGAAGTAGATTAGGTTACTCTTGTAGCGGAGTGGATTCAATGGGAAGTGCTGTGTTGAGTTCCGAATTCCACCAATTTTTAGGGTTCCACACCTTTTAACGAAAAGAGGAACCCTTATAAGATCACTTTATTGTCCGTCTGTCAGTTTGTCTGTCAAGAGCCTTTATCTCAGGAACGCTTGGAGATTTCGATATCCTATCAAAAATATAAATGTGAAATGAGAGCCGAGTAAAATGTTAAGTAGTGCCTCATTCCCGATTACACTGGCAAAAGAAGATCTATCTATATGGGTGCCGAGTTCTGTGTTCACTCGAAAAAAAAACAATCTCTTAATTTGACTAGGCTATCTATTTAATAAACAATAAGCTTTTTTTGCCATTATTTCAGAAATAAACATATTAATCTCATTTATACATAAATTTATGTTTTACTTTTACTTACATAAAATATTCACGTTATACCGTTTAAAGAAATAATACACAGTTAGTACTTAGCTTAATAATTAATTAAGAAAGACTATCTCAATCCCCAGTACTTAACGAACAGAAAATTGGATTTCGTAATGGGATCTCAGATCTGAGCTCGGTCTCTCGAGCCTAACAACAAATTTAACAGTAGTTAGTGCTATATTTAAATGCAAACGATTATAATGTTGTATAAGTGAAATATTTGTTTTTTCAAAATTATTTGTAATATTAATGATCGATTAAAGTGTTGTTTTCTTTTAAGTTTATTTAAATATTAACTGTGTAGTATATATAAATATTAGTTTACTAGAAAATTTAATACAAATGTAAGTAGGTATTATCGTATGATACGTGTTACGTACGTGATGTGACTTTACTCTATTGGTAGGCCGGATTTTTTTTCTGTGTTTGTATACGAAAAACACACATTTACTAAATATAAATAATGAACGTTTGTATATCAAAGCTAAAAAACTATGTATTGCCGCAGCTCACAGCAATCACGCCTTTTTGTTTCGTTTTCTTATTTGTTTTTAGTTTCACGCTGTTTCCCGCGCACAGTAGAGTAATCAGAAGGAACCTAGTGTTAAAATACTTCGTACCACATTTCCTTCCGAATTCTGGAGGCATTGGATGTTGAATGACGGAACTCGAACCGCGCTTTGCCTGGATACGAGAGTGAAGAAATAAAATATTAAATATTTAATTTCTTCGAGTGGGAACCGAACCCACAACCTGTTTGGTTCACAATCACACGCTTGCGCCCTTAATTGCACACTGGCCTACTTTCTACTTCCTTGTATGTTTCGAATTTTCTTGGTAATAGGTATTTTAACGATATCTGGAACGTTTCGGTTGACTCACAATTTCCGCTTTGGAGAGTATATCAGCGCGGGGGCTGGAGGCTTAACGTACACGTTTGACATTTGATCTTTACAATTCAATTATAATTGTAATTCAAATACTTGCATCATTTATTTAAATGGCGTGTTTAGCTTCACGCTATCCCGCAGGATAGGCAGAGGAAATCTATTATTAAATACTAAGCTCCTCTTTTTTCGCGCTTAACTCAACGCCCCTTTTTTCTCGACACCAGAGCGAAGAAATATCATTTCTTCGAATGGGAATCGAATCCACAACCTGTAGCGATTATAGTCGCAGGCCTCAATATATAACAACTAAAAAATTCTGTCAAGTTGTGATAGATGTATGACAAAAAAACATTTAATGATTTCTCTTGTAGAATAGAGTACCACCATTCACTCTCTGTCAGCCGTGACTTCACGCGTGACAAGTTGGTCAAAGTGCCTAGCCGTGTTATATACGAGATGTGGATACGTTCCGTGCGTTATTCTTAAATAAGAATTATTAATAATAGGTAAGTAAAACAATCATTTTTTTTACGGTTCTACAGATTTTGAATATTGTGTGTTATTTGGTGGAACTTAACGCCACGCTTTTTCTTTCTTTCTTGCTTTAGCATTCACCGAGTGGGATTTGAACTCATAACCGTGGCATTTATTCTCAGACGATATATCGCTGCGCCATGACGGGAATCAGTTTGTGGAAGTTCATTTTTAAAATATAACCTTTGGCTTTTGTAAAATTAGTTCATCATGTCATATTGTATATTTTCGTTTCGTATAAAGATCGTAATTTTGTAAATGAAAAATACAGCTACTGACGTTTGCGTTGTTTAATACTATGTTCTTTTAGTTTTATATTTTCGCTGTCAGTGGCAAAGTGCAGCGTTGAGCTCCGCCACTCAACACGCAATGCCTCAAGAATTCGGAGGAAAGTGGGGAACGGAGTGTCTTACTAGGTTCCCTCTGCCTACCCTGCTGTGTGCAGGATACAGCGTGAAGCTGATTTTTTTTTTTTAGCGTACCCTATTATGTGCTGGATACAGTACGTTTCCAAAAAAAAATTATTTATTTTTAGCTATTATATATTGCATATTTTTGTTTCATTTATTAATACATACAAGACAATATATTACAATATATTTTACACTATAAGAGCATTCCACTGCTAACAAATTTGTCATCGCTTACAAAAGTATAATAAAATAGCTTTAATAAAATTAGAATACACATCTAAAAATATATTTTTAAAGAATCCAAGAAGCTCATATCTGGCATTTAATATTCCATTTCCAATTTTGCATCTTCTCGATGTTTCACAAAGACTTTTATATCGTTCGCACCTCCGTAAATATTGTTCGAAGAACGAGTTTAGAGTTTAGAATAAACTACAAAGTAAAAAATAAATTTACTTAACATAAAGTACGTATTGAGGCCGCAGGCGTCGTGGCGCAGCGGCACGAGGTGTGACTGTAAAACCGACTGGTTGTGGGTTCGATCCCCACTCGAGGAGATGAAATATTTACTTACATTTATATTTCCATTTCTTCGCTCTGGTGTCGAGGTTAAGCGCGGCGTTGAGTTCTGCCACTCAACACGCAATGCCTTCAGAATTCGGCAGAAAGTGGGGAACAGGAGTGTCTTAACACTAGGTTCCCTCTGCCTACCCTGCTGTGTGCGGGTTACAGCGTGAAGCTGATTTATTTATTTTATTTTATAAAGTACGTAAACGTACTTTGATTTTGTTAAACAAAAATAATAAAAGAAAGATTTTATCACTTTGAAGTCAGTGTCAAGTTAATGCTACAGCATCTTATCAAATTACTAAATCTGTTTGTTTTACTTAGCATCGACTTCCAAATTATAAAAACTCACAAGCGAAGCACTAGCTTTCAAATGAAAAAAAACGATCCATCAAAATCAAACAGATTTTTATAATTCGTTTTTTTTTTGTTTTTCTCATTCAAAAGTTCTAAGATAACAAACAAAAAAAATACAGTGGAATTGACAGCCTCCTTTTCTTACAGAAATCGTTTAAAATTGGAAAGCGTATTATGGCTAATGCATACATTTATCACTACAAGAAACAAACTTAAAAATATGTTTGATGTAGTCAAAAAATAGTAAAACCAGTAGTACATAAAAAAGCATAAATATATTTATTATCTGTAATATATCAAAAAAATATTAATTGGATCTGTGCTGAAAGAAAAAGATTCTATTAATTGTACACATTAAGCCTCTCTTATAAGTCTGAAATATGGGCCTGGAGTATTATACGTTAGTTGGTAAATAAATCATGTAAAAAAGCATTATTTTTATGGCTTCCAATATTACTTAAAAAGAATTGTATACTTTTCTTTATTGTGAAGAAACCCTTTTACATGAGCGGGTTATGTAGAACTCATAGACCAGCAGGTGTAGGCTGTCCACATCACGCACTAAGCCCTCACGGTCCTCCTCCTCGACCACCACAAGCCGGGGCTACGTGAGCCAAGAGATTTCATCACTTCGGCAGTGGAAAACTTCTATACATGATGTAGTTGATTACAACACATCGTCAGCTTAGAGCACTGGTTCCCAACCAATGCTCGGCGGACCACCAGTCCGCTGAAGCCGAAATATGATCCACGAACGATTTTAATTTTATAACTGGGGATGGTCAGACGAAATTTCTGTTTATTATACCTGATATAGATGTAGGTCATAGTGGTCCCTGCTACCAAGAATGATATAAAAGTGGTCCTTGATCAAGAAAAGGTTGGGAACCCCTGGCTTAGAGTGTCAACTTGCTAACAGGTTTTTAAGCAAATTCTAAGGAGAGACGAATACCATGTTATCTGAAAGTTTTTACAATTGTGAAAATTAATTTGTATTTTCTTCTATATGAAATATAATAAAGGTCGTTTTTATATTTCTTTTACACAATGGTATAAAAATGTTCAAATACATAAAGACAAAAGGGATTTAGTACGCTTACACTCTAAACCGACAATTTTTAATTCGATCCTCCTCGATTTGTTAGAGACAATTGCTATATGCATAATGTATCCTACCTGTAAATACTGCCAGAAATATGTAAACTCAAAGCTGGCTTGCAAATTCGAATTCCATTGGAGTTTTCTATAAAGTTTCTATATCTTAATAATTATAAGCTTATTGTAATAAATTTCAAAAATTAATTCAGAAAATAATTTAGTTTGAATAAAGAAAAATCTCTTTCCACGATTTCTTCCAAAAATAATATCTCTATTGAACAAAGCTACCACACTCTATACGTGTATGAACCACACGTACGTACGTACTATACGACAGTAATTAGTGAAGTCGACTCCTCCAACTAGACTACTTGACGAGATACTCGCGAACGACGCGACGTGATCGGAACTTCCTACTTTCGTAACTATATATTTATATATTTCATAATAAAATGATTCATTTTATGACTTAAATTACAAATATCATGATATAACGTGTTTGATGTATACTGTAATCAAAGCTTAGTTATTAGATTTTTTTTTGGTTCCCGCAGTATCCAGTTGATTTGGGGAACACTACGCCGAACTTTGTCTTTTACCAAAACGAGAAAATGAAAATAATACTAATTAAATATTAATTACTGAGTGTAAATCGATCGATTAATTTAGAGACTTCTAATATCACCTAACAAAGTGATTAAAAATATTCTTTGTCTATTGTTAAAACAGAATGCTACTTTAAAAATATATTTATCTTTCAAAATTTGAACCTATGACCTTTATCAGTCAAGCGTGACACGAAAATGTTCATAGATTATTTGTTTTATATTTACTTTTATATGATGGGTTTTTTTCAAAATCAATTTTAACCCTTTATATGTCAATTACGTTATTTTACTAGAATTATGTTTTTCAGATGTATTTTAATAAATAAAAAACAACTATTTTTTTTATTTCAGCGAAATTTTATTTATATACTTAGAAAATTAAAATAAAGGGAGTGTTACAGATATGTCACACTGTCTTATAAAGGCATAATAAAACTAAGTTGTGTGAAAAGCTTTAAAACAATTATTTTGCTTATTGTACCATAATGCTACGCCACATTTTTCACAAACTGTTTGTGACACTGCAGATCAGTTTGGATATTTACATCTCACTCTTTTTCGGCCCAATCGGGCCAAAGACCAACTTGATCCTTTAGTACTGCTACTAGAGGAACGTACTGGGCTGGACCTTTACGTTTTTAAGCCTGTATTTCAGACTCAATATTTCTTCGATTTGTTTAAGATTTGATACCTAGCTTACATAATACAGTGGCGATTTCTTTGCAAAAATCAGCCGAGGACCGCTGCATATCTTGGGCATTCTTAACTTTTCGTACTCGTTTGTACAATAACCAGGCATTGGACATAACAAGATATAATAAATGATAGAACATGTTGTTTTGCCATCTCTTGCTGCGCAATTTTATTTTATACTGGCCCATGATACTGTCAATTAAATCAACGCCGCCCATATGGCGGTTATATTCTCCTACAATGTTTGATCTCTCAATGGTCACATATCTTTTTTCAATTTATCGTAGCTGAAAACTTGAGTCTTCGGCAGTTCACCCACGAAGCTTGATGAAAGCTTGACAACTTTCTTGTCTTTACAGGCAACCGTAGATATATCTATGCCTTCAACGCTGCAAATATATTCTACAAAGTAGCCATGTTCTTTTTTTGAGATCCCTTTGTCAGAAAAAAAATCCCATTTATCGTATTACCAGTCTTTCAGAACATTCCTCTTACAGCCGCGCCCAGTATCAGTATATTGGGCCTTAATATTTCGAGTGACTGCCAGTATCGCGAGCATCTGGAAAGCAAGGCCAAGTTGGCCTCGAAGAAACTGGGAGTCATCAACAGAGCGAGACGGTACTTCACACCAAAACACCGTTTGGCCCTATATAGGGCCCAGGTCCGGCCTCATATGGAGTACTGTTCTCATCTCTGGGCTGGTGCACCCCAGTATCAGCTTGAATCATTTGATCGCATACAACGTAGAGCCATTCGAATCATTGGGGACCCAATAATCTGTGAAAGGCTTGATACTTTGGCTTTGCGTAGAGACGTCTCCTCGCTGTGCATTCTCTATCGCATTTATCATCGGAAGTGTTCTGAAGAACTGTTTGACCTATTACCTGCCGCCGAATTTTCTAACCGCACAGTACGCCATAAGCTGAAATATCATCCACACCACCTGGATACGTGGCAATCTACTACTGTGCGGCTTCGTAGGAACTTCCTTCCACGTACCAGGTAACTGTGGAATGATCTACCCGCGGCAGTATTTCCAGGTCGATAATTTTTTTATTTGAATGAGAATTTGTTTGATGATTAAATTTTTTTATATTTTGACGACGTGAAGAACTTTCTGCTTGCGAAGATGTTGTAGCAATGGCTGGTTGTTGGGGAACAATAGCGTCGTACTCTATGTTTTCAATAATATTGTCGATATCCAACTCCTGAGTATCTTCAAATGAAATTTCTAGATTCGGAACGAAATCAGGATCTATAATTATCATCATCATCTTCAAAGCCATCTTCACTGTCCTCATGGTTAAAGAGAATCTTGTTGAAAAGACAAAAGATCAATGTATTGCACTTTAGGAACATAATAACACAATGTGACAGAAATGGCACATACAGAAAATCAACAATTTTACCATCAATTGTCATATATTATGATATACAAATATAAAATAGGCATCAATATTTACTTACCTGCTAAATTCATAAAAAACTTTTGCATTTACACACGTTTTTGTATTTTTTTTTAATATTTCAATATTCGGTCGTTGACGTATTTTACAAATCTGCGGCAACTGAAGTTTGACTTTATGTCATTATTTGTAACGACGTCTAGTTCTCAATTATTATACTAGAATGCAAAGATAGATTTGTAACGGATATGACACATTGAATTAAAAGAAAATAAAACATAAATTTTGAGATTTTAGAAGCAGTTGATTGGTTTGTTACAGTAATGTCACACGGTGATATAAAGGGTTAAACAGGAAATTCATTTTCCAATAACAATTTATCTTCTGTGAACCGAATTCAATTACTTATTTTAGCAGTAGTAGCTTGTCTAAATAACTAAATATAATGAACATTGCCAATTTCACATACAAATTAGTATGAGCAATACAGCGTGGTCGGCAATAAACGTAGTACATAAATCACGCTTAATACATTACGTACGATCAACTAAAACATTCACCTTCTATATGATTTTATTAAGTAACTAACGATCTGCGCCGCTTTGCCCAATTGTACTACGTTTTTTTATCGTCACTCTGTATCCCACATACAGCAGAGTAGTGGGAACCTAGTGTTAAGAAACTCCGTTCCTCATTTTCTGCCGAATTCTGGAGGCATTGCGTGTTGAGTGGTGGAGCTCAACGCGACGCTTTGCCTTGACACCAGAGCGAAGAAAATGGAAATAATAAATAATTAATTTCCTCGAGTGGGAATCAAACCCACAACGAGTCGCGCTTACAGTCACACTTTGTGCCCCTGCGCCACGACTGACTTCATATATAATTGTTAATATAGTATTCTAACAAAAGTAATGCACTTTCGTATTTTATTAATAATATAATTTTAAAAACAATATTTATACCTAGATTGATAAAAAAAATCAATTATTTATAGCAATTTTGTGGAAGAACATTTTTAAAATGTGAACCTTTTTTTTTATAAACCGATTTGAGTAAAACAAACACTAAATGTTTAGAAAAGCTTGCCAGAATATAATAGTGAAAATGACAAGAAAATCGGTTTAGCCGTTTCTGAAATTAGCGGGAATAAACTATAAAGTAGGGATGCCCGATGATCATCGATTTTCGATGATCATCGATGTTAGAAGATAAAATATCGATGTTTTAACATCGATGTTGCATTAATAGAAACATCGTAACATCGATGTTGCATTAATGAAAACATCGTAACATCGATGTTGCATTAATGAAAACATCGTAACTTCGAAGTCAGTATTTCGATAATGTGTTCCACATATCTGAACTCTACCAAACTACGGGAAAAATCCTTTGTCTTTCGGTTGACAGTACTGCACACACCACAGACTAGACTAGTAACTACAAAGTTCGTAGTTCGTAGCTGTTTATGAGTGAAGTGTGTGTCGTTTTATCGTTTATCCACTAATGACTAAAATTTGTATTAGCAACATGTAAGTAACTACATAATATAGCTGCTTATTACAACATTCAAACAAACACTTTATTAACAATTTATTGCAAACTTGGTCTAGCATGCTTATCTACTTTATTATTTTTAGGTTATGCTATCTATTAAGGTGGGCCAAAAAAATCTTTTTTAATTATAGTAAAAATATTGTTCTGGACTCCAAAAAAATACGTATGCTAAAAGTGCAGCTCTTAATTTTTATATTAAGGGGTGCCTCATCGCGTTTTTCGATTTCCCATATAAATAACAAGGAGAATTTTGTGTTTTTCATTTGAAACTTTGTTGCGATTAAACTAATAGTATCGATGTAAAAGCCAATATATATTCATGTAGGCAATTAAACGATATATAAAGAAGTCTATAATATATTTTTTTGTTAATTTCACTCATTTAAAAATTATTCTAAGTTAAAGTTTACCAATTTATAAAAAAATTAAAGACAAAAAAAAAGAGAACAAAAAAAACAAAACATCGATGTTAGCTAACATCGATGTCACCTACCATCGATGTTACCTAACATCGATGATAGCTAACAACATCGATGTTAGCCAACATCGATGTTGTTCTTTCGAATTTTATCGAACATCGATGTTACAGCTTCGATGTTGACATCAATGTCAACATCGATGTTTTTCTAACATCGGGCATCCCTACTATAAAGTCAAACGATCAGATATTTCATATTATTAAATGCCACCAACAACATTTCTTTGAATATACCTTCCATGTACAGACATCGATCCGTTACAACTTACAACCTTTTATGAATATAATTTGTTACAGAGTATCAAAATTGATAGACTGTATATCAAAAATTTTATTTTTTAATCCCCACATTAAGGGTAGGCAGAGTTAACCAACGTATCGAAATCGCCGAAATATATACATACGATATGAACGTAACGATAGCGCGATCTAACTTCCTTCAACGCCGTCTATGTTTCATTTCGCGAAACTTAACGCGGCTTGACTTTGCCTTATCAGAGCGGGAAAATTTAAATATTTCAACCTCGAGCGACCCGCTCTCGACTTCATACTAGGGGTCGCAATATCGGACCATTCAAGCAAAACCGGGATTTTCGATTTCGACTTCAGAAAAATCCCGGGATCCCGGTTTTTCCGATATTTTCGGGATTTGACAAATTTAGTATTTTTTTTTAGCGAGAAGAATGCAAGAGAAATCTGAAAGGCTGTTGTGGGAGGCTCAAGGAGGATTTAGATCTAGAAGAGGGTATATGGATCAGATCTTTTCCCTCCGCATGATTACGGAAAAACTTTTGTCCGATAACCAAAAAGTTTTCTGTGCTTTTGTGGACTTGGAAAAGGCGTTTGACAGAGTTGTAAGAGCGAAATTATGGGAGATTATATTACCCCGGTACAATGTGAGCGAACTATTGCTGCAGGCTGTAAATTCTCTTTACAGAGATCACTCAGCCTGCGTGCGAGTAGGAGCTGGCATGTTGCCCTGGATTGACATCCGACCTTGTGTTAAACAAGGTTGCGCCATGTCAGCTTGCTCCGAGCCGCACTCCGAGCAGATCGTCGAGGGTGCCTACACACCCTTGACTGTGCGACGTGCTTTTGCAGGCTTCGCGGAAGACTGTTGTCCCCGTGTCTCGCGGCCAGTGGCGGTCGAGGAGGAGCACCGTGAAGTTTTAGTGGGTATTCGGACGGCCTACATCTGCCAGTCCACCAGTCCCACATAACCCGCTTGAGTCCCCACTCGGGTCGGTATCCGTAACAGAATTTCCTCTTTTATAAAAGAAAAAATGTCAGCTTGATTGTTCAATTTGTGTAGTTCTGATTGTTCAAGTTGTGTAGTGAAAGTAGGTGACCTGAATGTGAATTGCCTGCTGTACGCAGATGATGCAGTGCTTATTGCATCATCAGAATACGAGTTGCAGGCATTGGTCACCACTCTGAGAGAAGGATGTGAATATAACTGTCTAAGCGTCAATGCGAATAAGACAAAGGTTCTGATTTTCGAAAGAGATGAAGAAAGGGCGGAATGCAAGATCAGTATAAATGGTAAGATATTAGAACAAGTGGATGAAGTGGTATACTTGGGAAGTATGTTCAGTAGAGATGGAACATACGAAATGGATATGGAAAGGCGGATATTGTTGCCGGTAACAACTTAACAAAGCCTTAGCGGCATTGATGAGACGGCGAAATGTCAGCTCAGCTGCGCGTTTGCCCGTACACAATGCAGTTTTGGTACCGACACTGTTATACGGCAGCGAAACGTAGATATTACAGAAAAAAAATAATTATAATAAACAGTTTAACAATAAATCACTTTAGTAATAATATTTATCAATTATACTATAAAAAAAATATGTAATAATTTGCTACAAAAAAAATATCTTAACATATTTAAAACAAAAAAAAATATTATTACGTATATTATTTTAATCAACATTAATGAAAGACAATAATGACACCTAGAATATCGTTGGGCAACTGAGAGAAAATACGGTATTCGTGCGTTCGTTGGTCGGGTCGGTCAAACTCGGTTAATGTCGTAAAATTCCGGATTTTTGAGGAAAACTCATCGCTTACTTTTGCCGATGTATGTTATGTACCATAGTATATTTTAAAGAAGCCTGGATTTAATAGCAGGCACGTTTTAATTCGAATAACTAACTTTTAACTTTGTAAAAACCGAAAATATCGAGAATCCCGGTTTTTTCTAAAATGAAAACTGGGATTTTTAAGACCTATATTTGGTCCGATATATATAATCTGGGATCCCGGGATTTTTGAATCCCGGGATCCCCGATTGCGACCCCTACTTCATACACTTGAACTACTCTATAATTTAATTATTATCTGAATCTTTAGTGTTCTGATAATTTTGTAATTTTTAAGACAATATCCATACATTGAAAACTAAAGTTTCACCTAATTCAATAAAACACTTATTTTGTAGTAATATCTATATATATAAAAGGACATGTACTGACTGACTGAGGTAAGACGCACGCACAGCCGTAAACGCTGATGACAGAAACGTGAAATTTGGACATATGTTTATTTTCATAATTTGGACATCCACTAAGAAGGGATTTTGAAAAATTTTACCGCTAAAGAGATGAAACAGGGGTTGAAAGTTTGTATGGATTTTTTTTAAATCACCACCGATTTTTATAAAATTTGAAATTCAGATTCTTAAAAACATTTCATTGAACACGTATTTCATGGTTTTTCAAAATTCACCCCCTAAGGGTGCAAATAAGGAATTCGAAAATGTGTATGAAAAAATCTTTAAATCGCCACCGATTTTTATAAAAAAATAAATTCAGAGTAAATATTTGTGAGTAAATATTCTAAAAAAACCACGAAACACGTGTTCAATAACACGTGTTTCGTGGTTTTTTTAGAATTCACCCCTAAGGGTGCAAATAAAGGGGGCGAAGCTAGTTTTATTATAAGTCTAGATATAGATACATATAGAAAAGTCAGCTTTACGCTGTATCCCGCGCATAATAGGGTAGGCAGAGGGAACCTAGTGTTAAGACACTCCGTTCCTCACTTTCTGCCGAATAAGATAGATATATGTAGATGTAATCTTAATTTAAATATACATGTTCAATAAAACTCAAAAGCCTTGGAATGGCTTCAAAAGCTAAGGAATATTAAATTCTTAGTTGAAATGTCCTTCAATGTCTAATCTTTTATTATGGACGCTGTAATAAAAAAGATGTTGTAAACAGGGTGTTTTCCAAGAACTGCTATATAACGTTATCTAAGTACCTACTTAGGGTTGTCATAGTGATCTTTTGTAATCCTTATACTTAAAGTTAAATAAATTATTATATGAGAATGATTGTATTTTTGAAGCTGAGTTCAGATAAATACTAAATAATAAATAAATACTAAATATAGATATGAAAGTTTTTATTACTGATATAAAAATATATATATATATAGTCCCAGAAATAAATGCATAAATTACAAAGTGGTTAAAATGGTTCAATAAAGAACTTATTTTTTTTTATATTTTATCATGGCAAATTGAATGTTACATATGTGTAAAATAATCATGTAAAGAATGGAATACACAATTTAATTTGTTATAAGTTTGACGTGTCTATGCCTGTGTCTGTCTGTGGCGCTGTAACTTCTGAACTAATAAACTCATAGCTATTGTGTTTTGAGTAAATTGGATTAGTAGTTATTTTAAAAGTTACAAGCATTTTGCCCAAAAGAGGTAGTAGTATATTTGGTCGATGTTTTTTTTTTAATAAAAAAAAATTGATAGTTCTATTTGAACATATTGTTGAGTGTATTTGTTGCACCTTATAATGATATTTAATATTTTATAAATAGAATTGTTATCGAAAAAGATTTGTACTAAATTCATAACATTACACACTTAACTACAATGTTGCTTTGTTCTCTAAAAATAACATCGTGGCTTTTATTTTAAAAAAATCTTATTCAGTATTTGTCAAAGTAGAAATAGAACAACTTGCACTTTACAATGTCCGTTATTAGAATAATAAACACTTTCATTATATCCTCTTTTCATTCATCATTGTTTTAAAGACTTTTATACAATATTGAAACGTGTTTACATTTGTAATATTTTAAATATAGAATTTTTCATATAAAAATTCTTAAAAATTCAACGTAAATTTCATGATACAATAAATAAAGAAAAAGTTCAAAAATAATATTTTCAATGTTTCTAAATAAATAGAAAGTGTCTAAAAGTAGTGTCTTACTGTAAACGCGACGGTAGTGGGCTTGATTACCACCCGGGGGAATAACTTATTTTTATTTTCTCGTTCGGGTAACACAGGGGTTCCCAACCTTTTCTTGATGAAGGACCACTTTTATATCATTCTTGGAAGCAGGGACCACTATGCATTTAGGTATAATAAAAATTAACTGTGATAATCAAACAGAAACTTCGCCCCACCATCCCCAGTCATAAAATTAAAATCGTTCGCGGACCATATTTAAGCTTCTGCGGACTACTGGTGGTCCGCGGACCACTGGTTGGGAACCACTGGGGTAACAAGACAAAGCGCGGCGCAGGGTTCTGCCACTCAACACGCGATGTCTCGGAAGAAAATTGGAAGGAAATAGAAAGCGGAGTGTCTTAACTCTTTGTTTCCTCAGTCTATCCAGCTATTAACGTGAAGCTAGAAAAATATATGGGAACAAAATGTAAAAACTAGACAAAATTAATAAACGTCACGTATAATAATTAATTTAGAACGCACTGTTTAACTTCATATACACAGCATCCATTAATTAAGGAGCACGCAGAGATCTCGTAGCGAGACTGAACCGTCTCGGAAAGTTGGTAATCTGGTTGAGGAGTTGAGTAATTACTGTCGGCGGAAATGTATTCATCTCGTTTATACGACATTCCTTTAAAAACTTTGCGAAGAAACTGTTAGGGCTAACGTAACCATGGCAGAAGTTCTAAACAAACAAGTTGTGAATTTAAAGTCTTGTTATTATAGTAGTTCTTTTAAAAATGATCAGCCGATAGCTCTGTTTCAACTTAATTTCTGTTACAGGTCGTCGTCGTTTGGTTTAAATTGTAAATAATAATATGAACTAGTAAGTTTGATTTCCGCTCAATAAAATGTTTATATTTAAATTATTTTTTTTTCCCGTTCTGGTACCTAAGACCAAGTTTGCTTTAGTTAGCTAGTCTTAACATGCAGTACCAAAAACTGGCCGGAAATAATTTTATTTTAATGCAAAACTAAACTCTAACTAAAATTTGAGCCAATTTAATAAAGCAATTATTTATTATGTAGCCATTTTCTCGAACAAAATACTAAATTTTTATTAAACTTTTTTATTTATGGAAAGATTTAAACTGAAAATTAATTTAAAAATCATTGTTGTGGGTGTGTGCTTGTACAATAATATCCCATATAATAAATTTTCTTACAGGTATACCTTCCATGTACAGACAGAAATCAATTACAGTTTTATTATAAGTATAGATATAATGACATTAACATAAATATTAAAGACTCAAAGTCAGTTCACCGCAGCTCATTTACTTTGCAAGCGTGTGTGACTTCGAGTTAAACGTAACTCGATTTAAGTCGAATTAGCAAGACGACGTAGCACGTCACTAAATGTTAGTTAAGTCTCTCTCCTATCGTAAGCCTTATCTTAGATTTACATTAAAATAATGCACAAAAATGTTATAGCAATAAAAAAATATATAATAAAATCAACACCACGACACATGTGGATCCACATAGGTATTTAGTGTTAAGACACTCTAATTCTCACTTTCCGCCGAATTTTTCGAGACATTGCGTGTTGACTGGCGGAACTCAACGTCGCGCTTTGCCTTGTTCCCAGCGCGAAGAAATGAAAATATGAATAAATAATAATTCATTTCCCTGAGCGGAAATCGAACCCACATGCTAGTGCCACTGCGCCACGACGGCCTCAAACTTCTTCATAAATATTATAAAATGTACTTCACTTAAGAACTTCTATCAAGACGACAGTCTAATGATCACCTATTCTAGAACACACATTATCTTTATTACTATTCATAGTTTACATCAAGGACCTACATTAGGGCCGAGCTATTATCAAAATGAGGTTGGTCTTACTATACAAGTATAGGACGAATGACCTTAACGACTAAATTCTAAGGAATATAAATTATAGTACTCATTTGTAACAGTAATTTGCCATTTAATTTTTTAATAAAAACTTTAAGTAGACATTGAGGCCAGTCGTGGCGCAGGGGCACTGAGTGTGACTATAAAAGTTATAGGTTGTGGGTTCGATTCCCAATTGGCATTTAATTGAATTCGATTTGATATTTCCATTTTCTTCACTCTAGTGTCGTGGCAAAATGAAGCGTTGAGTTCCGCCACTCAACACGCTAAGCTTTTTATGCTACAATATATTTTTGAAGAAGACTGTATAATGGGTTACCTGCCAGTGTTTCCGAGTCTAATCACCGTGGGTACCATCCAAAGGCCCGTCCACATCCACCTCAGAGGCGGACAACGCACCAGCAACCTCTCTGGTGTTACTAGAGGTTGTGGGCGACAGTGATCGCTTACCAACAGGTGACAACAGGTTAATATGTTGTTAAGAATGATTAAAAAAATATATATATTTATTATTATTAGAGGCCGGTCGTGGCGCAGCGGCACGAGGTGTGACTGCAAAACCGACTGGTTGTGGGTTCGATCCCCACTCGGGGAGATGAAATATTTACTTAAATTTATATTTCCATTTCTTCGCTCTGGTGTCGAGGTTAAGCGCGGCGTTGAGTTCTGCCACTCAACACGCAATGCCTCCAGAATTCGGCAGAAAGTGGGGAACGGAGTGTCTTAACACTAGGTTCCCTCTGCCTACCCTGCTGTGTGCGGGATACAGCGTGAAGCTAATTTATTTATTTTTTATTTTTATTATTAGACCTTTCACGTGGGCCTTTACTCCTACCAGACATCTTAAAGGCTGTTTAAATTTAGGGCAAAATACGTTACAATAGCAAACTTTAATATTACATTTATTATTTACGGACTATTTCAAGACCCAGACTAAATACGTTTATATACGTACTTTCAAGTTAGTGACGTAGGTCTAGCCCTGGACACCCTGGGATCTTGGGCTTTACATATTGATTTAAAAAAAAAAATGTAATTGAGTTATTCTTTTCATTTTTACAATCGAGGTTACATCTGTATACATTTGGTTGATAGTGTATTACCAGAGGACTACTCAGTTTAGGAGGCTTCCATATATAGGCACTAAATATTATAAAGGGTGGAAGTGCCAGCACCACTTTAAATGAAACCACAGTTTTAACTACTCTACAAAAGCCTAATACATTTTTTTTTTTCTCAAAAATGAAAAAGTTATTTTTTCAAAAAAATAAATAATAAAATTATTGTTGTAATATAACACGCCATTTGTCAAGAACGACGCACGCACGCAAACCTATGGAAGGGAAATCTCCACATACGCCTCATTCCGAAATCGAGCCGTAGGTATTGGCAGCAAAGTTCAAAGTTGATTAACTTTTAGGTAGCATTTTTGTAGTAGTATTTGTTTACGTTATTAGTCTATCAATACGTAACTGCGTTACACAAAATACAGGTGTGGATAAACAACGTGAAAAGAAAAAAAAATCCTACGTCTAAATCAGTGGTTCCCAAGCAGTGGTCCGCGGACCACCAGTGGTCCGCAGAAGCCTAAATATGGTCCGCGAACGATTTTAATTTTACGACTGGATATGGTGAGGCGAAGTTTCTGTTTAATTATCACAGTTAATTTTTATTATACCTACATGCATAGTGGTCCCTGTTACCAAGAACGATATAAAAGTGGTCCTTGATCAAGGAAAGGTTGGGAACCCCTGGTCTAAACTGTTGAGGTATCTTGATTAATTTTTTTAGGTATGAGTTTACAATATTTTATCCTATATGCTGTTCTCGTAAAAGAAGCGCTGACACTTCCATCCTGTATATATGACAACAACGTAAGTATTTGTATTATAAGGCAAAATTAATAAAAATATTTAAAATATTACAGACCAGAGAATTGAGAATAATAACTATAGTTTGTAATTACGTAAATTTGTTTTTCACATATTAACTGTGAACCAATTTTGATAAATATTATATGGATACACTAAATTAATTTATACAGTCGATTTTTTATTTCATTTTGTAATTCATTTGTTATATTTAGCTTTTCTCTTTTACAAAAATAGTATGCTATTATATACATTCTACACAAAAAATACAAGAAAAGAATTACAGTATAACGTACACGTACAGTAAATTTGATCAAAACAAACAGTATAAACATTACTGGTTTCATTGTAAAATTTTCTTTCACAAACCGTTTGATATCGAACAAATAGTAAAGTTCAAATACAAAGACTTGAAAGCTGCTGCACGCTTTGAGACAACAGAGGTTTTTGTTACCTACTACTACTACTACTACTGCTACTACGTGCCTGTTGAATACAGCCACTCAGTGTGTGGCATAAAATGGAGAAGTTTTGAAAATTATTACAATTTTTTTTTTTGGCGTCACGCTGTATCAGCACACAGCAGGTTAGGCAGAGAGAACCTAGTGTTAAGTCACTTCGTTACCCATTTTCCGTATTAATGCTGATGAATGGCGGAACTCAACGCCGCGCTTTTCCTCATTACCAGAGCGATGAAAATGGCAATATTATTAAATATTTATGATTTTAATTTCCTACAAATAAAAAATGTATAAAAATAGAATTATAACTCAAGTAAGATTCGCCCTTACACGCTTCGCTTAGTAACCCCAGCCCGCTTCGCTCGCTGTAATGATAGTAAAAAAGACTCGGACAGAATCAATAATTTTAATGTGATATAAAGATAATAGAACAGAATAATAAACATAGATTAAATGACGCAGAGAAAACTCTCGACTTAGAGACAGAAGTGTGTGTCGTATTCCTTTAAAATATATAATCTTTTTGATATTTATCAGTCATAAAAAGACGAAAATTTAATATTACAAAAAGACGAAAAGGTAAATCATAAAATATCATAAACATTTTCGGTACAAAAATCAGCGTCCCGCTGTATCCAACATACAGACATCTTGCATACATAATTTTTCGAGACATTGCTTGTGGGAGGCGGAACTAAACGCCGGGCTTTTGCCTCCGAGCCAGAGCGAAATAAAAATATTAATAAATAATAATTCATTCCTCCGAAAGGGGATCGAACCCACAACCGTCGCGTTACACTCACACCCTTGTGCCGCTGTCTCTTGTCTCGTTACATAAAGGAACATAAGCATATATATAACATTAGTAATTGATAAACCGCTCCAAAGCCTAATCTGTGTACACAAGTATACTCGACGCACTACTACGTACTATGAGTAAATCGCCTTAAGCCGGTCCGTTACACTTCTATAACCTGAAACTTGTTGTCTAGGGACAGACAGATAGACATAGTAAATCCTGATTTCATTTTCAATTTACTTTCAACAGGTTGTATGTTAATAAATTAAAAAATAAATAAATCAGCTTCACGCTGTATCCCACACAGGGTAGGCAGAGGGAACCTAGTGTTAAGACACTCCGTTCACCACTTTCCGCCGAGTTCTGGAGGCATGGCGGAACTTTACGCCGCGCTTTGCCTCGACACCAGAGCGAAGAAATGAAAATATAAATGTAAATAAATATTTCATTTCCTCGAGTGGGGATCGGACCCACAAAAAGTCGATTTTACAGGCACACTTTGTGCCTCTGCGCCACGACTGGCCTCGATGTATGTTAATATATTATCTATAAACTTGAATTAATATTCGATTTTTTGCTTTCCGTATAGAAAATAGAACGCACTGCGTTTAGAAAAAAATACAAGGAATTGAAAACTTTTAGTAAATACCGTTAATTATATGTGTATCGTGTCGCAGCCGGACAACGACTGCAAATGGTAGCAGGTTTGGTCTTCACTCGAGGGTATGAAGTAATTTTCTTTCCTTCCTCCACACAACGCAGAGAGATAGTCTAGAACAGAGTATCTTATTACTAAGGTTCTTTCTACTTACACTTCTATATGTGATATAAAATTAAATTAGCTTCACGCTGTATCCCGCACACAGCAGGATAGACAGAGGGAACCTAGTGTTAAGACACTCCGTTCCCCTCTTTCTGCTGAATTCTGGAGGCATTGCGTGTTGAGTGGCAGAACTCAACGCCGCGCTTTGACCTCGACACCAGAGCGAAGAAATGGAAATATAAATTTAAGTAAATATTTCATCTCCTCGAGTGGGGATCGAACCCACAACCAGTCGGTTTTGCAGTCACACCTCGTGCCGCTGCGCCACGACCGGCCTCTATATATGATATAAAACATTAAAATATTTTTTTTTATTTTACCGACGGAATATACGAAGATTGCGACAAATTGAATCTGCTTCAAATAACTTCTGCTGTTCTCTTTATTCTGCTTATATTGGATGTTATTAGGAATATCGCTTATTATTTTGAGACCATCGTGGCGCAGTGAGTACAAGAGTGTGACTGTGATGCGACAGTTGTGGGTTCGCTCCCCACTTGAGAGCTATTTAATTAATATTTTCATTTCTTCACTCCGCCAACTAGGTTCCCTCTGCCTACCCTGCTGTATTCAGAATATAGAGTGGTTATATATTTTTCACGATGTGTCCCTCACATAATGGTGTAGGCAGGGTGAAACTGGGAACCAATGTTAAAACACTCCGATTCACACTTTCCGCCAAATTCTAGAGGCATTACGTGTTGAGTGGCGTAACTCAACGCCGCCGCCCAACAAAAGTTAAACACACAATTCATTCCAATAACAACAATATGCAACTTAACTTTTAAATATCATGCTTTAGTTTCAGTTAAATATTCTTCTATATACTCACTTAAGTGCAATAGACTTTAGTACAACAAACATTTAATTCACGTGCCTCACCTGTTGAACAGACATCAACGTGGAGCATGTTTTGTAAGCGGAAACGCTTTACAAATGTTAAGCGAAATTACTGAATAGATGAGTAAGCGGAATTGTACCTTTGTGTTTTTTTTTGCTTTTTGTTTCAGCTTCACGCTGTATCTCACATATAGTTGGGTAGGCGGAGGGTGCGTAGTGATTAGACACTCCCCTCCCCACTTTCTGCCAAAATCTTGAGGCGTTTGCGTATTGAGTAGCGGAAAGGCTCTGAGCTTTCCCTCCATATCAAAGCGAAGAAATAAAAATATTGAATATTTGATTTCTTCGAGTGGGATTTGAACTCACAACCGTCGCGTCACAATCACACGCTTGTGCCGAAGCTTCTTCTATTAATCTATATCTATTATAGAACTGCAATTCTGCAGAAAAAAAATATTAGCCAGTCGTGGTGCAGGGACACAAGTGTGTGACTGTTGACGCGACTGGTTATGGGTTCGAACCCATAATTCTTCATACCTCTTAATTCTTCCAGAATTTGGTGAGAAGTGGGAAACAGAGTGTCCTAACGATGCATAAATGCTTATATCTTTTGATTACGTTGACTTAGAAGTTTAATTTTTTCTGTTCTTTAAGAGCCCAAAGATTTTAATATTTGATATTAATTTCAACTTAATACTTTCACGCGATCTCGAGATAAATGGTCTCGACAGACAGACGGACAACAAGGGCTCCGAAAAGAAAAAGATTTACTATCGGAACTTCAACCAGACTCATCAAATTATATAGATAGTTTAAAGAATAAAACTAACTTAAGCGTTAAAATCAAAACCCTTTCAACATACGTCTGTGGCAGTAACGTGCTGACCGTCGCGCAAATCGCCTCCGTCATTAATCACAAGCGACGCTTCATAAACACAGTGGATGACATTAGTAGTAATTAATGTATTAGTACTATTTGCATTAGAAATGTCAATTAAAATTAATTTTTAATTCACATGTAATTGTGATGTAATTCATTTCCTTGAGTGGAAATCGAATTAACGACTTCATAGGTCATTTATAGCAAAGTAGGCAGAGGGAACCTAGTTTTAAGACACTCCGTCCCCCATTTACCGGCGAATTATTCGAGGTATTGATAAACATCAATTCAAGTAATATAATCTCTCGTGTATTATTTTAAATGATTTGTTTAAAACAAAAACAAGCCAGTAAAAGAGGCTAACTATACATTAATATATTTCACTTTATGAATTGAAAGTTCCCACACAATTTATTTTATATCGGTATTATTGAATGCAACTATAATAAAACTGCCGCTCCGTAGTAGTTCCGTAAGTGACCGTATAACATTATAAGTAGATTTAACCGATCGACTTTCGGTATAGGAATTCTCGAAACTCGATGCAGCAAGCTATTAGAATTTTAAAATAGACGAAAGGAATGCGCGAGTCGAGTCCACATGGAGGGTTCCGCTACATATAAATTTAACGCGACATATACCTTATGTTATAGCAAATTTCATCAATATTATAATTATATTTGATTTTTAGTGTCAAGACTATGAAATACCTTGGTCTAAATGGTTAAAAACAAGCCATGGGTATCCATTTAATAAAATATACATAGATTTTTAAAATCATTTTACAGACTAAATTGTCATATTAAATAATGGATCCGTATCGGTATCTTATAGTTTCTCTTATCAAACCAGCAAAATTTCTTCAGTATATAAGTAGACCGTAGAGTTTGGCACTCCGTTCTCTCTGGTTCTACCCAGCTCTGAATAAATCAAGAAGCTAAAAAAAACTTTTCTCTTTCAATTTCACTTAAAACATTCACAAATATCGCGTGAACACGAACCACTTCCTAACTGCACTAAGGCTACGAAAATTTAATACTGAAATAAAATTTATTCATGACAATACTAAACTATAGCTATTAGAGAGATTCTAGAATAAAGTTACTAATGTAGTAGAACTTGCTTCAAGATGTCTTGCTTTTTGTATATTAACTTATTTAATATATAAGTATAGCGCAAATGGAACGATTGTGAGTTCGATTCCCCCTCGGAGGAATAAAATATTTTATTTTCTCACTATGGTAACGAAGCTATGAGTTCCGCCACTTAACACGTAATGCCTCGAAACATATAACAAATATTTCTTGCTAACGTAAAGATTATAATATATATTCTATGCTAACGTCTTCAAAACTTTATTTGGTCCCATTTTGAAACCAAACCTTGAAAAGTTCGAGTACACAAAGCACAAGTACTTCAGGCATCGTTACCGGTCATCGGGCAAACTCAATAATCCCGCAGATTTTGTATTTATATCGATCGTATATTATGGGAAAGGAGACTGTTGTGTGAGGAAAACCTTATAAGATCTGTGCTTCAATTAATTTTTATTAAGAATCAATAATTGATTTAATTTTTAATAATATATGTTTACTAACTTTCACGTTCTATCCCGCTCACAGTAGGGTAAGCAGAGGGAACTAAATGTGAAGATAAAAAAAAGTTCAGAGATAAACGTGACCGTGCATACAGACAGACGAACAGACAGACAGACAAACAGACAAGACAAAAAATATTTTAACTTAACTTAACTTAGCTTCACGCTTTATCCCTTGCGGGGTAGTCAGAGAGAACGGAACGCGAAACGCTACGGTCTCTACATACCTCTTTCGCCTCGTCCACTGTCATCAACCTCTTCATACATGCCCTTCGGGGGGTCCTCATGCTTTTTACGTGACCTTCCTCTAGTATCTTTGATACTGTTTTTTCGAAAGTCAACCAAGGTCTCCCCCTACCTCTCTTACCGCTCACTTTTCCATCATAAATCTTTTTTGCCATTCTTTCATCACTCATTCGTTCGACGTGCCCAAACCAGCTGAACACGTTCTTCTTCATTCTCACCGTGACATCCTCGCTAGTACCTGCCATTCTGTGTACCTCTTCATTGCGGATACGATCAGCTAAGCTGACTCCGCATATCCTATGAAGAGATCGCATCTCCATTCATCTTTCTTTCATTCTTCTTCTGTAATACCCACGTTTCGCTGCCGTATAGCAGAGTCGGTACTAAAATTGCATTGTGTACGGCCAAACGCGCAGCTGTGCTGACGTTTCGCCGTCTTATCAATGCAGCTAAGGCTCCGTTAACTCTGTTACCGGCAGCAATACGCCGGAAAGCAAAAATAAAAAAATATGTTTCCTTTCTATTATTCTTTTTATGTGTCCCTATATCCATTTCAGTCAAAATTACTAAATGTACAGACAAAATATTTTTACTGTTTAGAAATAATATAGAGAGTTTTTATATCTAATATATAGAAATAGATTTTATATCTAATATATATATAATATATAGAAATTTTATTTCTTCGAGTGGGAACCGCGCCCAAAATCTGCATTTACATTCACCCGCTTGTGCCCTAGCGCCACGACTGGTCGGTCTATTCTAAATAATATTAACTTAAAATTCAAATCTTCAAAATAGTATAAAATATTATTACAATAAGATCCGAAATTTACTTACAACAAACAAATATGAGTTTAGTCTTAGACGCAACTGAACGCCGTCTTCGACGATCTTCACGATCTCATATTAAAATCTCAATATAAAGCTATAACTTGGAGATATTAGAAATCTCCTCTCGCCGCAGGTGGCGAGATCGTTCCTCCGCACCTGACAATGTCGCACACGACTGTGTTCTAGTGGAAAGATAAACTTACAACGAACAGCTCCGTTTTAAAGAAAATATAAAACTACTATTTAAGTTTATTCTCAGTGTTACATTCGGTTTTAAGTGCATATAGCATTTATTTCTTTCTGCAAAAAAAATATTAGGTCTACCGAAAAAAATACTTTTTTAAGATAAAAAGTAATTTTACGCTGTACGCTGTAGGCAGAGGGAACCTAATGTTAAAACACTCCGAATTTTCCGCCGAATTCTGGAGGAATTGCTTGTTGACTGAAAAAATACTTAAATTAGTATACTAGATTCCCTCCTCTTACTGAGTGTGGGTAAGCATGCGCTACAACAGCGTGACGCTAAAAAATATATATGTCAATTGATGATAAATAAATAATTTGAGATTTACAATTTATTTTATACGTAGAAAGTTGTAAAACAGCAAGTTAGAGCTAATCCACAACGGGGAATACCTGGAAATATTTTCATTAAATTTTCATTCGGACAACGTAAAACAAGTTTTCCACTCGTTCTAAGCGAATACGAATTTGAAAGCTGCATTTCCTGCTGTTCAGTCTGTGTTTAGACTTCTTTAGCGGCGTTGGTTGAAAACTTCAAATTTTGCATTAGTATGAAACTTTTTGGACTCTTTTATATCTTTTTTAAGTTAATCTTATCTATTTTAGTCTAATTTTAATATAATAAAATAAGTAAATCAATTAAAAAAAGACTAAAAGAAGAAGAAAGAGGCCGTTTGTGGCGCAGGGGCACAAAGTGTGACTGTAAAACCAACTGGTTGTGGGTTCGATCCCCAGTCGAGGAGATGAAATATTTATTTAAATTAATATTTTCATCTCTTCCCTCTGACAAGAAAGGCAAAAGCTCGGTGTTGAGTTTGGCCTCTCAACACCAATGCCTCGAAAAAATCGGCGGAATGTGGGAAACGGACCGACTTAACTCTAGGTTCCCTCCGCCTATCCTGCTGTATGCGGGATACAGCGTGAAGCTGATCTTAAAATATTGCTTTAAATATGATCAGTAATATATCCAAAGTACTAAGATTTATCATACAGTTATTTCAACAAACGTCACCTTTAATAGTCTAGTCAGATGCAATAGCTGTATCTGGGAAGGCTCGTTAAGGCTGCAATGTGATTTATGACCTCGGAGCAAAGTTCTGGTGACTGAACTGAAATTAATAGAGACTAGGAACTATTGTTGTTTCTACATTTGACTTACTATATCACAAAATAATATATAATAACATATAATGTACTATGTGTGCCATATAAGATTATTTGTAGAGGGAAAAGGTGGTGGTGGATGATTTCATATTTTTATTACATTTATTTATCCTATATGTTTCATATAGGATAATAGATAATTCAAGAAGCAAAAGCGCGGCGTTGAGTTCCGCCACGCAATACACAATGTCTTGGAAATTCGGTAGAAAGCGGAAAACGGAGTGTCTTAGCACTAAGATTCCTCTGTCTACCCTGCATAATATGCGGGATAAAGTGTGAAACTGAAAAAAATACATAACAAAAATAAACAACATTATTATAACAAATCGCAAATGCCAATAATTTTATAAGTAATTCATTTGAAGACGTAAAAAACAATACTTACTACTAACTCACACACCTCGCTCACAGCTTTTAGGTACCACACGCAAGAGATGTCGATAAACTTTATTAATATTACGCCAATATACAGTTAAGGTAAGGAGACAAGCTTCTCCGAAATCAAATTTTCACTTCATTTTCTAAAAAGTATCTATAGGAGTATTGAATCATTAGATTTTATATTATTAAAACCAATACTAAAATTATGATAAATATTTTCTTTATAATAAAATGAAAAAAAAAGATTAAATATTACATTGTAATTTTTAGAAAGTATCAACTATTAAAGTTGGAATAAAAAAAGCTCTCTGGAACCTATTCCTGAATACTAAATAAAAAAAGTATAAATCATTTCAAATGACATTATAACTGTCACAATAAAACATCTTTGTTATCTCCATATTTAGTTTTTTTTTTACGTAATAAAATTACTTTCAGTTATAAGTGTATCGCAGAACTATTTTACTTATTAATTAAATATTAATTAATTTAATATTTATTAGTGAATATGGAAATCACCCGATCGTCAACACACACGAAGACCATTATCAATCAGTTGTACTACAATCTAATTTTCATTTTGTAATGAACAACGACAAAATTATTATTCTACGGAAGTGTTCTATCAGTATGTGTAATATTTCATATATATTGTAATAAATTATTGTTTTCCAATTTACTAACAATATATTATTATTTTATAAATTTATTATTTTTACAAATTAAATAGCTGTAATACATGAACTTATCCGATTTTAATACCATAAGTTACCCAAAAATATGTTAGAAAACTATAGAAGTTCAATTAAACAAGTAATAACGAATACAAAAAAAATATGTTTTAAATATGTAAATATATTAAATATACAATAAGAAACTGTTAATATTCATAATTATAATCATTGAATTCAACGAACCGTTGATACAAAATATTTATTTTTTGTATTCTTAAATAAAATCAGCTATATTTTTATTTAAAAAAATGCTATAGCTATTTATCGACGATAATGGTCTGTCGGGTCGCAATCTGTTAACCGTGCGCCCTTTGAAAGAGATATCTCAATAAAAGGCCAACACTTAATTGTAAATAATGATTGAAAAGGGAATATATTTATTACTACCAAATCCGTATTTCAGAATTTCAGAATAAAGATTTTTTTTGTATAGAATAATGAGGAAAAAGTGTTGTACATTCTAAGCCTCTGATGTCTCGGAAATTTGGTGGAGAGTGTGAAACCAGAGTGTTTTAATACTAGGTCCCCTCTACCTATCTTGTTAGAGGCAAAATATATATCCTGCAGACTGCAGCGTAGACCGAGGGAATATGGGAGATAGTGTTAAGATACGCCGTACTTCCACTTTTCGCAAAATTCTTGAATTATTGTGTATTAATTAGCAGAACTCAACGATGCGCTTTGCATCGCCTAAAATATTTAATTTGCCTGGATGGAAATCGAATCCGTAACCTTAGCATTTACCCACGTATCGTGTCTCTATGCCACGACGGCCTTGCAAATATTAAACTATATTTGCTATTTAAAATTATTACTAAAATATATCAAATAATACATTCAAATATATTTTTTACATTTATTTTGTTTAAAATACCTGAAAAGATCTGTACGCATACAAATTTTACTCATAGAAAGGAGTCTGCGGTCTCCTTATAGATATAGAGTAAGCCGCCTTACATTCGGACAAAGAACGGATTATATTTAAAACCTTACAAACACATAAATTACATCAATCCTGCATGAATATTCGGGTGACTTTTAATCCAGGACTTCACTATGTAGATAAACTTATATTATAACGCTATAACGGAAAAAAAGTCTGTTCGTAATTAATAAATGTATTGTTAGAAATCGGAAGCGGTTAACGTTTAAAAAACACGATAAAAACACACATCTTCTATATGTTTCTAAACTATTTGGAAAGTGATACTATGTAATTGCAATAAGCGATATGTATCACCTAATAACAATACTTCACACTAGTTTCCTTAGAAACTACCCCCGATTGACACAATTCCTTGATTGATTTTTATAGTTATTTTCACCTAAATCTACCCTCTTTTAAACGAGTTCTAACAATATTGTATTTTTATAATATACAGGCAAACGTTCTCTTTTCTTCATTTATTTAGAACTCTGTATTGAGATACAGACACCCGAAGCTAAAAGTTCACGGCCTGTCTAGAACTGTCATTAACTCATTTCTAGAACTTAAATACTTCGAAGGCGTCACTAATAAATAGATTAATTTCGAATTTAGTATTTCGAATTTCGAATTTAGTTTATCGTGAAGAGTTTGGACAGTGGAGGCTAGTGTTAATTCGCAATTCGGAGGTTCTCCCTAAACCTACACTTGGGTCGCAAATTCCACGCATTTTTCTGAGGTCCTCATCCTGCAACACGATGGGCCGGACACCTGCACGGTGAATCCATTTAGTGCTTAACAGTCTTATCATTATTATAAAACTATTAAGAAACAGAATTTCTAACTTACAAATATTATATGTATATCTTTAGTGGTGACAACATGATAATAAAGATTTTCACATTTAAAAACAAGCCAATATAAATCCATACCTATATTATAAATTCGAAAGTAACTCTGTCTGTCTGTCTGTCTGTCTGTCTGTCTGTCTGTGCCGCAATCAGGGCCAAACCGCTAATTCAATTGTAATAAAATACTCATACAGAGATACTTGAGGGTCTTCGGATGAACATAGGTTACTTTTTTTTCTCATATTTGTTATATTGTCGATATATACTAATATATTAAAATATTTTTCAATTGGACAGGCAATTTATTCCGCCATGTTAATAACAACCGACCGTTGCTAAGCAACGGTTTGCAAAGTTTATTTGTCGTTATAAGCAAACGTCATTCAAAATGAGCTTGCTTAACGCATACATGGCGTGTGCCGACTCAACCTTATGAGATACATAAAAATAATGTTTTACAAAAATATTGTCCTTTAAATAATGTTTAAAAAAGTCCGCGATACACATACCATATTTATCTCTGAAGCTTGAGCAAAGTAACAGAGTAACAACTGTTAGGCGAACCAACAATCAGACACAAAATCCAGCTTTTACAATAAATTTATTTACACTTGTTATATACACATATACTCTCGTAGTCACAATATTGAAATATGAATTGTAATGACAAGTTGTCTTGACAATATCTTAGAACGTAATGAACACGAGTGCCGCGTCGCTTGTGCTTATATTGGAAATCCACCGGAAAAGACGCAGCACACTACCGCCACTTAATACAATCGATAATGGAAACAATATCAAATGACGTACTTGTATTTACAGCGACACCTATTACTACATTATAAATAACTTATGCTAACAGCTCGGCCATCCTGCTAATCGCGAGTCCCTTCGCGATTTAAGAATAGTTCACAATTTTTAAATGTCCTAATTTAAATAGCTTTAGTTTTGTGCCAACAGTTACATAACAGTTATATTTTTAGCACAAGTGAAGATATTTACAAAAACTATTAAATTAGATATATTCACATGTCATAATATGTAAATTATACAATTTGAAATACATTTTCTTAATTCGTAATTTTCTTTAAATCAAAATAATTATTACATAAAACTAGACTCATGTGATGTCTGTAAAAGAGTACTGTTATTCCTTAACTAAAATTAAATAAAGTAAATGTTAACTACACTGAATTCGTTACACAATTAAATTGATTATACAAAATATTTATAAATTATATTTTACATTGCAAACATTTTTTTTTGTGTTTATACATTTTTAGTTTGATTTTAGATTTATACAACAATTATGTAATTATGTATATTAGATAATATATAATTATGTAGTTATATAATTCAATAATTCTCATTAACACAATGAGCTATCAGTATACATTCATAGCCATATACATTCATGTTATAATTTAATTATTACATATTATTTTTTTCACAAGAATTTGGCTAAACAACACTAACAACGCTAACAACGCTACATGGAAGATTCCTATTTAATATCGAACACTTATTTTAGTACATTAAAAGAGCATGTTATTATTAATGACATTTCAATTCGTAAACTAAGCAGATTCATTAACTTAAAATAAATAAATCGGTTTCACGCTGTATCCCACACACTGCAGGGTAGGCAGAGAGAACCTAGTGTTCAAGACACTCCGTTCCCCAGTTTCTGCCGAATCCTAGAGGCATTGCGTGTCGAGTGGCAGAACTCAACGCCGCGCTTAGGTTCGACCAACACCAGAGCGAAGAAATGGAAATATAAATTTAAGTAAATATTTCATCTCCTCGAGTGGGGATCGAACCCACAAGCAGTCGGTTTTACAGTCACACTTTGTGCCCCTGCAACACGACTGGCCTCATTCATTAACTTTCATATACTTTATAAGCTTAACATATAAAAAGTACTGCTAAATAGCACCAACATGACTGTAGAGTTACTCTATTTCCTATTAAAGACCCATATATATTGTCAAAGTTATTCTCAACTTAACCACAGCTAATAATTAATGACACGCGTTTACTTTATACATTGTACAAATATTACATATAAGAGCAGCTCATTTGAAAAAATATTCAACACACAATTTGTGTAGCCATGATCAGTCAAATACAATAAACAGAACGTGACACCGCTCGCCTCATTACTCCCATATTCAAACCACATTATCACAACCATAATGACTGCCATCTTCACCCCCATAATCTCCATCCTCACCATGATCCTCATCATCACAATGCTCCTCATCATCACAATGATCCTCATCATCACAATGATCCTCATCATCACAATGATCCTCATCATGACCATGATCCTCATCATGACCATGATCCTCATCATCACCACGATCCATATCATCACCATGGTCCTCATAACCATGATCCTCAACACAACCATGATTATTAGCCTGTCCTCGTCCATCACTGGACAAAGGTCTCGTCAATGATATGCCGCGAAGATTGACCATCAGCTCTTACGAACAGCCGGTGCCAGTCACATGTAAAAAATAATAAGTGCTTAATATCTACAAACGCTTATGCATTAATCCTGTCCTTACGTACGTCTATCTGTCTGTCTCTCAGGACTAATTATCTAAAGAAGACATGGAAATATCAAGCTAAAATTAATATGAAACATCCCGATCAACAATACACTAAATCTACGGAAAATTCGTCTTCTGAATCAACAAAAGGAGGTTGGTGGGCAAAATCGTGTCGAATTCGATTGGTCTTTTTTTGGTTATTTTTTTTTAATTCAGATTATTTTAAGGTTTACTTCTACTTTCCTCAACAAATGTCAGCTGTACGCGTAATCTAATAATTTATAAGTCTACTTGTAATAAACAAGAAATTGATAATATACAAAAACAAACAAATAACAACAAGTTGACAGATAGAGTAATATGCTCTTAATTTTCCTTTAGGCTTAAGTTATACTAAATTTGCATCATTTTCCATGTTCGTATGCATTATAAAATTCCACAGCCAATTTTCAATTACTAGGCAAAGCTTGTATCCTATATTACTATAACGATATTAATATATGGACTTAAAGGATGTCGATGTTAAAACTGGAAAGTAACGATTGTTGTACTTTTATTGTAAATTTTATCTTCAAATACCGTTTTCTTGAATATTTTGTCGGCTCTTCTCAGCCAAAATAAATCTAAATATATTTCTGAGCCAATGGTAAGACTTACATCATAGATTCACTAGACATTTTTTTTGTAATTTTGCTACTAAAATAAAAATAAAAAGAATAATTTAAATTCGATTCACTTCATTCAGCTATACATTGCATTTTTTTGTAGTTACCATTATCATTATTTTCCCCTTTATATATGTTTTTTTTTTTTCAGATCAAAACTATTTCAAACATTTTTTTAGGATTCATAACTTAAGCTACTGTACCTACCTACCTACCTACGTATGTCTCTATTTGTATCTCTTGCTACACCGTGATCATTTCCACCATTTACCAACCAATAGCCATTATTTCACACCGATTTAAAAGTTTTATTTTATAAGAATTTTGCTTCGTGTCTCATCGTAAACACATGTATACTAACATATTTGTTAAAATGAATATACTTAATTCTCGTCGTTTGGGAACGACTCGATATGAATTTATTCCATTCCGGTCAATTACAACAATGTAAAAGAAATACTTTAATATCAATTCAAATTTCGAAAAATCAAACAATTTTTATTCATTTTCTTTAATGATCTCAAAAATGACTTCACTAACCTGATTCTTAAGCTCCCTTTATCCTTAAACTCGAGTATTTTGCATCCATTACCCTTAACCTCTGGTATTATCCGTCCATTACCATTAACCACGGGTAACATCCATCCATTACCCTTAACCACGGGTAACATCCATCCACTATCCTTAACCTGAAATGTTATCTATCCATTGCCCTTAAACTCGGGTATCATCCATCCACTATCCTTAACCTGAAATATAATCCATCCATCACCCTTAACCTCGGGTATAATCCATCCATTATCCATAACCTGAAATATAATCCATCCATCACTCTTAACCTCGGGTATAATCCATCCATCACCCTTAACCTTGGGTATAATCCATCCATCATCCTTAACCTCGGGTATAATCCATCCATCACCCTTAACCTCGGGTATAATCCATCCATTACCCTTAACCTCGGGTATGATTAAAATGATTAAAGACGAATGATATGGGATGAATGATGAGGGACGAATGATGAGGGATGAATGACGAGGGACGAATGATGAAGGATGAATGCTTAACTCCTTAACCTCGGGTGGCATCCATCCTCAAACCCTCTCCTCGGGCATCATCATCCCTAAACCCTATCCTCGGGCATCACTCACCCCCAAACCCTATCCTCGGGCACCATCCGCCCCCTAAACCCTATCCTCGGGCATCATCATCCCAAACCCTATCCTCGGGCATCATTCATTCTCAAGCCCTATCCTCGGGCATCATTCAATCTCAAGCCCTATCCTCGGGCATCATTCAATCTCAAGCCCTATCCTCGGGCAATATTATTTTCCATGTTCCTGAAACTCAAACAATATAAGCTTAGACTTGCACACATCATAATAACTTTTTTATCAACCTCATTACATTAACATAAAATTCCTACAAATTTATGAATTTGAAAATCTATTCAAATAACTTTGACATTCGAAATTCATAAAAATTAAAGTTAACCGACACTGTATAATCTGGCCATAAATGCACATAAATGATATTTTATCTTTACAATTACCCGACTTTTATTCGTTATAAAGTATTAATAACCAAGAATATTAACGCTCCAGAGAAAATTACAAATCAAAACACTCAATCGACAATAATGGACCAATAAACAAATAAAATCTAGATTTGTCTACAATTACGTGAAACAGGGCCAATACTTTGACATCATGTTAACAACAAACAAATAGCAAACGGAAAAGAAAGTCAATTGAACAAATAATGAATACCACCAAGTTCCCTAAGCTCCTCACGGGATAAAGAGAATTACACTGTAATATCTACATTAACAACAATTATCCAAAACCAAGAATAATTATCAAATCACAATATATTTATCCCGTAAAAGAAAGGAATTTTTACCATATGTCATAACACAAATAAAATGAGATACTAATAAATTGAGATAAGAACATATGTACTTTAATTTCATTGGAATATTAGATCCCATAGATATTACGAATATATTTTCTATGTTTGTGTCTATTATACGTGTTAATAAATTCGTATACCATAGAACAATCTAATTCAAAAATAATACATTCAAAAAGAGACTATTACATTACGAGAATAGCTTTATAACTCTTACAGAAATAGGAAACGACAAGACGACAGTTCTCAATAAAGTGACAAAGCTGGAAGTAAAAACCAATGAAAATATTTACAAATTTCAATTCAGATAATTCATCAATTCTAAACATACTACACATAAAGAATATATGTAGAACAATTCCGCATGATGATAAAACAAAATCATATTGACTTTAAGACAACAAAATAGTTACTTCACTAATATTATTGTCATCACAAAAACAATTCTAATATCATTTATAGTTAACCAATAGATAGCGAAATACAATATCCTCTATACGATGTAAAAGCTTTCCAAAGAATGACAAAAACAACGAAAGAAATATTCCAGATATGTAATAAATAAATTTGAATATAAGTATTCCAGAAAGTCTTGACAACTGAAATTATTCATGACCAATGCATGTCATATATCTTTAAACGTGTGAAATATCATGGTGTCAAATATCTTTAAATTATCACCCGTATAAGTAAATACTCTATTGGAAGAACTAATATCCTATCGATCACGTCTACCAACGTAGATGCAGATAAGCAATTGTATACTTCTTTTAAAGTATATCTTAAACAATCTCAAATCCTAAATTTATCAACTACCCTCAAAACTGAAACGTTACGTAAGTACTATAAAATGGAAAATGTTTAGGTATGCACATCATCCAGTATATTCTCAAATTATCCAACCTTCCAAATTTATCCAATAATTTCCTTCATAAAAAAACCACTCTGGCTGTTATAAAGGTTATCAATCACCACACAACGAAAAGTTCGAAGTACAAGATTTCTATGTATCGTCATCAGTAAACTTTAACTGTTAAAACTATTTATTAAATTTCCATTGAAGATCTTTCATTTATCCGTTTGTTGTTTGTTTGAAGTAAAAGAAATAAGAGTAAGTAAAAACTATAATTAGAATAGCAACACTCTGTTTATATTCAGAATAGAAAAAAATAAAAATTATAGAGAACTCAATTTACATACAAATTATTCAGCTAATCTTTAAGGAGTAAGAAAAATGAGAGAAAAGAAAAAAAAAGAATATATATATGGTCTACTTACACTTTATGAGCGTGGCAGGAAATTTTGTATATCCTTTCGTAATCCCGCTTCTGAACTGTTAGGCGAACCAACAATCAGACACAAAATCCAGCTTTTACAATAAATTTATTTACACTTGTTATATACACATATACTCTCGTAGTCACAATATTGAAATATGAATTGTAATGACAAGTTGTCTTGACAATATCTTAGAACGTAATGAACACGAGTGCCGCGTCGCTTGTGCTTATATTGGAAATCCACCGGAAAAGACGCAGCACACTACCGCCACTTAATACAATCGATAATGGAAACAATATCAAATGACGTACTTGTATTTACAGCGACACCTATTACTACATTATAAATAACTTATGCTAACACAACAAGTAACCATTTTAATTAATTTACTTTATATTTATTTATTGGGTTTTTGTTGTATGTATTTTCTATAATTTGATATTGATCCTTATGAAAATGAATATAATAGCTACTTTTAGCATTTCATCTAGATTGAAATTATAGTTCACCGTATAACATTTATATATATACTGTATAATAAATAATTAAGGAGATGTCACTGATTCGAAATAACCTAGCACACGACCGGCATAGTATGACCGACGCGAACGGGCAGATGACTTTGACGGTTTTGTAAATTTTCATACATTTTCGAACTACTGTTAATTTTTATGTAATTATTTGCTGTTTATAATTATTTATACTTTTCTTTGGTTCTTCGCTTATTCGAGGAGCAGATTAGTTAGATTTTCATAAATTTCTTGGTGTGGTGTAAGTTGCGGCCCTGCGCGGCATCGGTGTAATATTATTTAAGTATTAAGGAGAGAATTGTTGGTTATTTCATCTTGGTTGGATGGTTATCTATACCGTTGTTATACACTTAATAAATTGTGGTTTTAGTTTTCTGGGATTTTATTTGATATTGCTCGCAAAATTTATCATATTTAATGTAGAAAGGACTTTAGTTATTTCATATAGTATCTATCTACGCGCGCGAGGAAAACGAGTAAAAAGATTTTTCCCGGGTAAATTAGTAAAATCGATCACTGAAAGTCCAATAAAAATTAGTTCAGTTATTCTGGATATTAGCTCGGGGAAATAGAAAGACAGAAAGAGATAAAATTATTAATAAGGTAGCTGGTTTTGTTTAGTTTTTTTATTAATATTTTACTTTGGTTACGTTTACTTATATTTTTTTTATTTAAATTAGTTACATATTTTCACAAACAATTTCCTAAATATATCTATAAGCATTCGTAAAGTTTAAGCGGGCGAAGCCGCGTCCGGGTCCGCTAGTTTGAAATAAAAACAAGATCAAACCAAAGGACATTTAAAAATTGTAAATCAATATATTTCTCGTGTATAACTTTTATCTTTCTAGTATAAAAACATAAAAGTTCAGCATCATTTTACGTCGACTCCGTGGATTAAGTAGAGCTTAACATTTAAGAAGCTTACGCTTCCCGCAGTCGTAGCTAAACGCCGATCCCGGCCTTTGTTTGAACCACAAGTGAGTCGAAAAAGGATCTTGCTGTGACTTCGGTAAGCTTTTAAGTTTCATCGATAAACCTACTTTTCAATCGCTGGGATTTATAAATTGTATTCTTTTTTTTTGTTGGCTATTTGCAATTTTATTTTGAATAAATAAGTATTGAAACAACATTGATATAAATAGGTTGTTATTTTTTTTGTATCTCGCACATAGCAAAGGTGGCAGAGGGAAACTGGGAACCTAGTGTCAAAATACTCCATTCAAATAGAGACAATTTTGTTCCACTTTGGGGCCGAATTCTGGACGTAATGCGTGTTGAGTGGTGAATCTCACCGCCACGCTTTGTCTCGTTACCAGAGCGGGGATATGAATAAATTAAATATTTTATTTCCTCGAGTGGGAACCGAACCCACAACCTATCGCATTTGCAGTTGCACTCTAATGGCATAAAATATATTACTTATAGCAATCACTTTTTACCAGCACGTTTGCTCCCTGAGTCAAATGAAAATATAAGAATAAATACAAATAAGAAAATAGCTACGAGTCGTGCTCTATTACAATAGTAACACATAACAATATTGTAAGTACAATGGTACACATACATAAAAAAATGTTAAATTTAAATAAGAAGTTCTGAGATAAGAACTTACAAACAAACAGACTGTGCAGCCTTTAAACATTATTATTTATAGTATTATTTATAGAATAAAAATAATTAAATAAAATATACTTTTTTTAACAATTAATTCCCATATATACGACAAATAGCTCACCGTACTTCCCTAAAAGCCAAGAATACTATGCACATTGTCGATACGTCAATGTCATCATTATCGATGTGTCAGTTGTGATGCTTTTTAAAATGAAACTACATGTTCTCTTTTCCCTGTTCTTTCATAAAATATTCTCCTTAAAGTATTAATATATTCATAATTGAGGTCAGTCGTGGTGCAGGGGCACAAGTGTGTGACTGTTAACGCGACTGGTTGTGGGTTCAATCCTCACTCGAGGAAATTAAATATTTATTTAAATTTATATTTTAATTTAATGCTCTGGTGTCGAAGCAAAAGCGCAGCATTAAGTTCCGCCACTCAACACGCAATGTCTTCAAAATTCGGAGGATAATAGAGAACGGAGAGTCTTAACACTAGGTTCCCTCTGCTTACCAATAATAATATAAAATAGAAATGATTTGACTGTAAACGCAAAGGTTGTGAGTTCAATCTTCATTATATAATCCTTACTCAGGGCAATGAATTATATCTTCTCGTTATGGTAACACCACTCTCCGCGTTGAGTTCTGTCACTGAATACGTAATGTGATGCTACATTATGAAAAAATCTTTGACTTTTTCAGTATAAAAAACAAAAGGTCAGTCGTAGTGCAGGTACAAGTGTCTTAATGAAAACGGAGTGTCTTAACACTAGGTTCGCAGGTTCCCTTTGTCTACCCTGATATGTGCGGGATGCGGCTTGAAGCCAAGAAAAAGAAAAAACGTTGGTTATACATATAGCAAATTATAATCTTTAAAATTTTCGTTGACTTAGTTTTTTTAAGCTTAGTCATGAACATGTGGGCTAAATTTTTTTTTATCAAAGTATCGTTAAAAAAAAAAAAAAAAGCGAACGTTTTTGTAATTTTTGTACTATAAGGAAAAATTTCTTTTTATCATGAAAAGAAAACTTTAAACAAGAATCGTGCTTTTTCTAAACCACATTCAGGCAGACCATTGAAAAGATTTTAAAGCACTAAGTGCAAGAACAGCTTTGTTCAAAATGCAAGGTATTTTAAACAAAATATTAATCCCACTGTTGAACTATTCAAAGATTTTAATCTTAGCTCTCGCAACAAGTAACTGTAAATATGTAATTTCCGGAAAACACCCGCTAAAAATTCTTGAGAAAGGAAATTTTTGCTCGGTTTAGAGAAAAAGAACAAAGAGTAAAATTTAAATTCCTCACGGACATTAAACATTATATATATGTTACAGTGCTGTATTAATATTAACATGCATTATTTTGAGAAATCTATATTAAAAAAATCTATATAAACATGTCTCCTATACTTATGGATATTATGGATATTGACCTCTTGAGGAGAAGGACAATCGTTGTCCTTAAGGCCAGTCGTGGCGCAGGAGCACAAGCATGCAACTGTACAGGTTGTAGATTCGATTCCCATTTGGGAAAATGAAATATTTAATATTTTCAATTTCTCACTCTGGTAACAAATCAAAGCGCGGCATTGAGTTCTGGCTCAACACGCAATGCCTCCTGAATTCATCCATTTTCCCTCTGCCTACTCTGTGTGCGGGATACAGCGTGATGCTGATCGTTACTTCCCATTCAATCTTTAATCTATATATATAAAAGGACTTGTGCTGACTGACTGAGGTAAGACGCACGCAGAGCCGTAACCGCTGATGGTAGAAACGTGAAATTTGGGCAGATGTTTATTTTCATATTCTGGACATCCACTAAGAAGGGAATTTGAAAAATTTTAACCCTAAAGGGATGAAATAGGGGTTGAAAGTTTGTATGGAAAAAAAAATTAATCTGTACCGATATTTATAAAATTTGAAATTCAGACTCTTAGAAATATTTCATTGAACACGTATTTCATGGTTTTTAAGAATTCGCCCCCTAAGGGTTCAAATAAGGAGTTAAAAGTTTATATGGAAAAATCTTTAAATTGCCACCGATTCTTATAAAAAATTAAATTCAGACTGTTAAAAATATTTTATTGAACACGTGTTTCGTGTTTTTTTTAGAATTCACTCCTAATAAGCGAGCGAAGCCGCGCGCGCCTTCTAGTAATTCATATAACAAACATTGCATAAGAGTAAAATAATAATTAGACAATTATATAAAAGCGGAGAATGGATATGTCTTAATGGGAACGAAGTGTCTTAACACTGGGTTCCCAGGTTCCCTCTCACGGATATCCTGCTATATGCGGGATATAGCGTGAAGCTAAAACTAAAAGTAAATGTATAATAGAGTACTAGTATATGTAGTTGAAACAAAGACCATTGTTTTAACTCGCTAAACCTCTCGTAACTCCTAGACTCGGCTCAGCTGTATGAAGTGACATTTCTCATGTTAGCATGTATGTATGTATGTATGTATGTATGTATGTATGTATGTATGTATGTATGTATGTATGTATGTATGTATGTATGTATGTATGTATGTATGTATGTAGTCCTTACAGTTAACTGTAGAGTTGTTCTAAAGATATTATATTATAGTTGGTTTGTGCTGAATTAGAAATATTGGTGTTTAAACCAAAGTCAATTTGAAGTGACCGTGGAGTTGTTACTACTATGTACTCGTATGTACAGGCAGAAGAGTGTGACTGTAACTCAACGTTTGCGGGTTCAATCCAAATTCAAGGGAATGAAATATTCAAAAAAATAAATCAGCTTCTGTGGGAACTTAATTCTGGAGGCATTGCGTGTTGACACCAGAACGAAGAAATAAGAAATAAATTTAAATAAAATATTTAATTGCATCGAGATCGAACAGGGATCAAACTCACAGCCAGTTGCGTTTATAGGACGACCACGACTGGCCTCATGAATTATTATTTATTAATATTTTAATTTCTTCGCTTTGGTAACAAAGCAAAGCACGGCGTTGGGTTCCGCCACTCAACACGCAATGCCTCCAAAATTCAGTAGAAAGTGAAGAGCGTAGTGTCTTAACACTAGGATCCCTCTGCCTATCATACTACATGCGGGATACAACATATTATTATGATTTCCATGTAATACCAGAATGTTACAAACATTTTCCAGGTAAATAGTGTAGTCAGAAACAGTAGTTGAATCTGAAATGTTCGCTCGTTAGCGCTGTGACATGATTTATGGCCTTTGTGCAGATGCAAAGAAGTGGTTTTATTAAGAAAAATACAAAAAAGCGGTCGAGGCATGTACTTACGGTGTAATCGTGGTTTTGCTTTTGTAAACGTGTACGAGGACCACTTTTAAACTATTTAAAAGTTGTTATAATTATTGAGTAATCGGGGCCAGTCGTCGTAAACGCGACAGTTGTGGGTTCGATTCACACTCGAGGAAATAAATATTTAATATTTTTATTTCTATGGCTCCGGTAATGAGGCAGAGCACGGCATTGAGTTCCACCACTTAACACGCAATGTATCTAGAATCCAGCGGAAAGTGGAGAGCATAGTGTCTTTACACTAGGTTCCCTATGCCTACACTGCTATCTGCTGAAACAGCGTGATGCTGAAAAAAAATCTTGTATATGGCAAATTATTATTTATGTTTATGTTCTATCTTGGAATATGTAATGTTTATAATAAGTCAAACTTAGAGATTTTTGTCAAATATATGCATAAAAAAAATTAAGAATTGTGACATTTTCAATATCTATATTATTAAACAGAAGATTCCTGCTATCAAACACAGTGAAATTGTGTTATTTAAAAAGAAAAGAAAAGATTTATACTAAAATTTCAAAAGTAGAATGTCATCGTACTTAATATATCAATAGAGTGTTATTTTTGTTTTCTTTATCGAACCTGTTCGTTTTTCCTATAAAAGGCCTTGACTGTCAATTTATCGAGAATAATGGCTTTCCAGATCACAAGCTTGCTGTCTCATGAAATATATATCATAATAAACGATTATCAAATAATAATTTGCGCTAAAAATATTAAAGTGGAATAACTTTTCAAATTTTTTTTAGACGTAATTTTTTTTAAGTTCACGCTGCATCTCGCAGACCGCAGGGTAGGCAGAGGGAACCTAGTACTAACACATTCCGTTCCCCAATTTTCGCTAAATTCGAAGCATTGTTTATTAACCGGCGCTACTCAACGCTTTGCGTTGCCTGCGTTTTGACAACAGAAAAAAAACTATTTATTTATAAATTCTTAATTGTACGCACTTATAAAATAATTATGCGAAACTAAAGAGCATCAATCTTCTGCCACCCCTTATAATGTGAAACATACAATTGTAGGCGAGCAACAGTACATTTTTAAATTAAAATTTACTTTTTTTTTCAGCTTCCTGTTCTATCCCACACGTAACAGGGTAGGCAGAGGGAACCTGGAACCTTAATGTAATGACTTTCCTACTATTTGCCGATGCGTGTTGAGTGGCGGAACTCACCGCAGCGTTTTACCTTGTAACCAGAGCGAGGAAATAAAAATATTAAAAATATTATATTCTCGAGTGGAAATCGAACCCAGAACCTGTTATCTGTCACGTATACGGTCGCTTGATTGTGACCAGCCTCAAACTTTACTTTTTTTTTCTGTCTTCACGCTTTAAGCCGCATATAGTAGAGTAGGCAAAGAGCAACGTATAGTACAATGTACCTTACGCTACATGCTTCCATACAAATAAAAAAGAATATTTCTGTCAATATTATTCTTAATTCAAAAATACTTTTTATTTTTCTTTACACAAGGATTTTATGAACTTACTCTTTAATTTTATTTATACTTTTTGATAAATAAAAATTCTTTTGATGAAGTGTCTTAACATTCGGTTCCCTCTGCCTATCCTGCTCATGCTGGATGCAGCGTGAAGCTAAAAAATAACATTCTTTCAAAATTTATTAATTTTGATTATTCCACTAAACGTAATCACCATTATTTATAATTGTTATATCATACTTCTGTTGTGATAGTTTCACCCACAAACTAATCTCTTTGTATACGGATCTGACCCTTAGCGTTGTTTGCAAAGTTCCCAAAAGTTGAACGCCAATATTTACTTCCCTCTAGGCCCCTTTTCATCTTTTTAATCTAACCGTACAAAGCATTTGACCGTATTAAATATAGAAGTCACATAATTTATGTATTATTCGGGAATTTTAATCTTTTGCCTTTATGTCAATCCTCGTACTTAAATCGATCATCGTATTTAAAAATGGTTAAATGTTTAAATTTATGATTAGTTTTTAAACTAATTTAAATATCATCTGTTATATATTTTTCATAATTTATTCCATATTATAAAATTATATATAGTTTGATAGTGTTTATCAAATTACATAGATACCTGTCTATATATGTGTATCATAAATTTTATGTACTTACATACATCTATACACCTGCATTGCTGCAGCATTATTAATTACTGATGTGTTTTACTTTCGTTTTCTTCTAATAATATCATTTTAAAAACAAAATCTATACCTATATTGAAAAGTAAAAATTCAGTTTCTTCAATAAAACAGTAATTAATAACAATTTTTTCAAGCAATATTCTTTAAAAAAAGGTATTTTTTTTTATTAATCAATTGAAATAAAACAAACAAAGAAAGTTTAGGGAAGCTTGCCAAAATGCATTAGTGAAAATTTTTATTTCATCAGTGAAGCTATTTTTGAGATTGGCGCGAACAAACGCACAGACAAACATACAAATAAATTTAAAATCATTGTTTTTGGTTCTATCTCGTAATAAATGCCACCAATATCACCTTTTCTTTATATCTTCCATGTACAGACGCCGACACGTTACGATTTTCTTATATATGTGTTCAAAAATATTTTTTCGTCGTTCAGGTATATATATATATATGTTTAAAAACATGTAATTTAAATAACATTTGTATACTATATAAAAATAATATTTATTCTCTATTTCAGTATATTAAAAAATGTATCAAACTATCTGAAACTTTACTGCGTTCATCTCCAGAAGTCGTAGTGGCTGTTGAGAGCACCTTCCGCCCATACCTGTTGAGCGAGTACTTGCGGAGCGGAGTCGCAGCGGGCGCGCCTTTACGACCGTAGTGGAAAACTTTTACAGGTGGAAAATTCGCGTGAAAAAGTAAAATTTTTAAGGACATCTTTGAATGTATTTTTGTGACGAATATATGTACGTATGTTTATTGTATTATATGTTTTCTTTTTTCAAAACGTGGATTAAAGAATAATGTAATAGAAAAAATCAGCTTCACGCTGTATCCCGCACATAGAAGGATTAGCAGAGGGAACATTGTGTTAAGACACTCCGTTTCCCATTTTCTGCTGAATTTAAGAACAAGAATCAAGTAATGAGTAATGTAATGTTATTTGGTAATGCATCATGATTAATTGCCGCTTTAGTGGAAAACCAAGTAAGTTTTACCAAGAGAGGCCAGCTGTGACGCCAGGCCAGCTTGTGGGTTCGATTCCCACTCGATTAAATGAAATATTTAATACTTCGTCCTAATGTCGAGCCACAAGCGCGCCGTTATGTTCCACCACTCAACACGCAACGGAGTTCAACGGAGTGTCTTAACACCCTCTAAAAATTGTAAAAATCCTTTGCACGAATTTATACATTTAAAGCTAAAGTCCAGGTACCCTTAGAAAATAAACTCTTAATAAAATCTGATTGACTATTGAGTACGTGCACAAAAAAATATATTAATATAAAGTAACTACTAACCTACTTTGTGTACATTTGCATCTAAATGTGTTTTTGATTTAATAATGAATAATATGAAAATGAACGTTCCTCATTTTACTTCTTTTAAGTAATTATTTTAATACAGTTATTACTTTAACGGCACGCTTTGTAACAGCGGCGCGAGTAATATATAGAGCTAGCCTCGTTTTATATGGACATGATTAAATTCAAAATTAATTTCATCTATGATATAAGCTGATTTTATGATTTAATTTTAATGTATCAAATCGATATGTGGTCAAGAGCAAAGGTTTTATGTTTTAGTGAAATCATTTCAACATCGGATGTTAATTTGGGTGTTCATTTGAAATTATAGAAATTAATCACCTCTAGAATCCGACGGAAAATGGATAACACGCAATGCCTCCAAAATTCGGCGAAATGTGGGGAACGGAGTGTCTTAAGATTAGGTTCCCTCTACCTACTCTGCTATATACAACTTTATTCTAAATTCAAATGGTGCTTTCAATTTAACCTAGTTTTATATATTTAAACTCACCTCTTCTGTGGCTAAACACTGATCCTGACCTTTATTTAAGACAACAACAAGTAACTCTTTAAAGAATTTAAAACAATTACACAATTAAAGAAATGATGAAGTAAGAAAGTAAGAAATGTTCTTATTTTTTATTTTTATTTCTATTATTATAAATATATGTTATGTTATAGTTACATATTTTTTTAGCTCCATCCCACTGTATCCCGTACAGGTGGTTACGCAAGGTGAACCTAGCGTTAAAACACTCCATTTCCATTTTCCACCGAATTCTGGAGTCATTGCGTATCTAGTGGAACTCTTTCATAGTGGAAATATTTCATGTCATCGAATGGGGATCGAACCTACAACCTTTCGCTTATTCTGTCACAGGCTTGTGCCCCTACGCTACGACTGGCATCATTTTTTCATTCATGATTTTATAACATTTTTTTTAACCTTTACGCTGTCCCCACATGACAGATAACTAGTTGGTGTCAAAACAATTCTTTTCTCTACTTTTCGCATGAATTTGAGATTTAAGTATTTGAGAAATTCAACAAAAAAAATCAATCCGAGACCGAGTGGGAATCAAACCCATAACCATCACGGTTGCAGTCAGACTGGCCACTATGCGGAGATTACCTTAAATATTTCTTTGAAAACATATAAATTAATTAAATAAAAAAGCGTGAAAGGTCTCAAAAGCAATGTGATACGTGTTTCTCTTTCTAGAACGTTTTTCCAAGACTTGTTCAGTAATGGATTACCGAGGGTTCAGCATTCGGCTTGATGAAGAGTGCTCGGACGAAGTGATCGTTTGTTTGGATTGAAACCTCTATAGCTCTATACTGTAACAGAGTTGTAGACTTGATTTTAGAAACGTTGAAGTTAAAATATATTATATACATCAATACAAGGCAACCAGCTTGAAGTAAATGCTGGTTCTTCTTGATTTTAATATAAGGTAGTTAGAGGTGCCTACATATTTAAAAAAAACTGTAAAATATAATTTATTTTTTTAATCTCAAATTAATCTATGATTTTTTTATTGATTCGTGCTATACTTATATTAAAGTAGGTTAAAAAAGTTCGTTTCTTTTTTTAAAATATATTTTGCCACGCGTTCTATCGAAGTTTCAAACAATTAGTAAATATTTTGTGTTATTGAAATTTATTTATTCACAATAATTATTTTTGAGGATATTTCAAATCAATTTACGTTATAGATATTCTACGGTATTTGTCTATATGAATTACCAAAAACTAAGGTAAATCCTTTCTAAGAACCACATACAAAAAACAACCCAGAATTTTAGTAAACTATTTTAGTTTCTCCTTTAAGCACGCAATCCCAACACAAAGAAAATTGCTCTTCGATAGTATTGAGAGTAAATATTTTCTAAACAAGGTATTCAGGTCCTCGTACCTGGTTCCAGATAGAAAATTGGCTTCCTAACTAAGTTACGTTCTGATGTACAAAGAAGTCCCTCAAGTCATTTATCTGCCGTTGCGTAAATCTCCATAGGCCTATCGCTGATAAATAATCATTCAAATAAAAATACTCGCGAAACTCGCGGCTTCGTCTGCTTTGTATATCGATAAAAAAATTTAATTTAATTTTTCTTTTTTTTATTAGTTTTTTTTATTATCACGTTGACGTTTACTGTTTTTGGCCGTTTATTGCGTGAATACCTCTGAAAATAATAAAAATACATAGATATGTAAGTATACTATCAAGTATTTTTAAAAAGTAATATATAATGCTAAAATAGTTTCTCTAAATATTATATTGAATGAGGTCGTCGTGGCGCAGTGGAACAAGCGTGTTACTGTTAACGTGAGGATCGTGAGTTCGATCCCGACTCGGGAAAATGAGATATTTTTATTATTAGTTACATATTTACTCTTATTAGCCTTAGTAGGTTCATATTGTGACAAAAATACAAGCAATCCAATTCCTTAATCTAGATTGGAAGTACAAGTATAATACCGAAGATAACGGACATTTACTCACAATAGATTCAATCAAACATTTAATAGGTGCCCCTCTTAATCGAATTGGTTATTTTACAGAAGTTTACCTTTTCAGAACTCGTTTGCTCTAATATTCTTTACAGATAGGTCCCCAATGGGATGCTTATTAGGAAACTTTAGTCCTATTTTATTAGATACCCTCACTCTGCCTTGATTTTGGAGTTTTGTTCTTTGATTTGCTTAATAGCTCTAAGTATATAGGATATATTTTGGAATATTCTGATAGGGTTGCTATTTAAATATATTTCTTATTAATTTCACGCTGTATCCCGCACAAAGCAAGGAAGGCAGAGGGAACCTAGTGTTGATACACTTCGTTGTCATTATGACGCTTCCGTTCTCCACTATAGTTTCCTTTCATAACGTATTTTTAGATATTTAAGTATATAAATGATTAAATATCCTATTTTTATAATATAACTATAAAGCATATACAGGTATACTAATATGTCAGAAGTACCTAATCCTCCAGAAACTTGATAAGTAGCTCATGTGAATGAGCTAATTATCAAGTTGCAGATGTTTGAACACGAACTACCTGTATATACAGGTAGTTCTTGTAGGATAGAATAGATTCATACAATCAGTTCGTCCGTTAATACGGTGTCATATCAATAATGCAACTTCACGCTGTATCCCGCATACGCGTGATAGCACATTTTCCGTCGAATTCTGGAGACATTGCGTGTTGAGTGGCGGAACTTAACGCCGCACCTTACCTTGACAACAGATCGAAAAAAATATTTTTAAAATTAAATATTTCATTAGTGGGAATCGAACCCACAACCAGTTGTGTTTACAGTCACACTGCCCTCATCGTGGATATATCAAGAGGCAGTCGAGATAATATCCGGATTGTGGAACAACCCTGTAATGCATGTCACGGTATCAGTTACCTACGTTAGTATACGTGCCCTCGCCTTAACTCGTTTAATAAAGTTCAGCTTTTCGGGGGCGCATAATTTTGTAATATAATTTGGGGATGGGTGAGAGAGTGGAGATAAATCTATTAGAAAACTTCACCTCAACAATGATGCTCTTTCTTAATATGTTATAAATAAAAATAAAAATTATATCCCGCACACAGCAGGCTAGGCAGAGGGACCGAGTTCCGGAGGCATTGCGTGTTGAGTGGCGGAACTCAACCCCGCGCTTTTTGCCTCAATACCAGAGCGAAGAAATGAAAATATAAATGTAAATAAATATTTAATTTGCTCGAGTGGTGATGAAACCCACTACCGATCGATTTTACAATCACACTTTGTGCCTCTGCGCCACGACTGGTCTCAATATTTGTATTTCTTGTTTATTGCATTGGGAAAATTCAATGATATTATATACAACTCAGTACGTAATGTAAACATGACTAGAACATCTTTACCTAAAAGTATATACAGATACATTTTAAAGCTATCCAAAATTACAACAATAGTTAATAAATTACAATAATTTAATTTTAACAATATAAATAAGTAAGTATCAATAACTAAAATTAATTCAAATTTTCCATCTGGACGGTCAAAGTTCATAATAAATCACTAAAAAACGTTTCGACATTTAATACAGCCGTTGCGTTCGTTAACGACTCGCGGCGGTAACATTAACAAAAATCCCTTTAATTAATTCTGTTCAAGAGCCCGTCGAAGCCTATTGAATCTGATTTCAATGGGTACCTTTTTTATCTATTATATTTAATATTTTCGTAATTATTTTTTTGATCCTTCAATAAGAAATTTTCAATCACAACAAAAGTAATTCAAATATCAATTTAAAACGAAGTGGTATTTCATTTGAGGCACATGAATGTGTGTAAGTCGACGGGGAAGTTAATTATTGTTTATTGATATTTTCATTTGTTCGTTTTGGTACCAAAGCAAAATCCCGGCGTTGAGTTCCGCCACTCAACACAAATGCTTCGATAAATTCGCCAGAAAATCTGGGACGGAGTCTCTTGACACTATATTCCCTCTGCCTACGCTGCTATATGTGGAATACAGTGTGCAGCTGATATTTTTTTTTGTATTAAATTAAAATTCTCAACACAGAGTTTAAAAATAATACAGGGACTTAAATAATTAAGAGCAAAATGTATCATCATTAATTTCTCATATCATAAACGAAATAGAAACAAAACAAAACAAGAAATTAAACTATTGCAAGTAAGAAGACATGATCAGTTTGAAGCCAGTTGTGGCGCAGAGGCACAAAGTGTGACTGTGAAACTGACTGGTTCGATCCCCGCATCGACGAAATGAAATATTTACTTAAATTTATATTTCTATTTGATTGCTCTGGCGTCGAGGCAAAATGCGGCGTTGAGTTCTGCCACTCAACACGCAATTCCTCCAGAATTCGGCAGAAAGTAGGGAATAAAGTGTCTTAACATTAGGTTCTCTCTGCCTACCCTACTGTGTGCGTGTTACAGTGTGAACCTCATTTGATTTGCAAGTAAGAAGGTAAAAAAGGGAGAGTTATAACCTGTTAAGAGATTAAATCGAGGAGAATTTCAAATACCAACGATTGACCTTAGCTAAGTTGATCTGGAAATGCTGAAAATTAATTAAACCAGAACACAGTTCTCATTTAAAGTTCCCAGTCACCCCCGCACCGGTACATTGTATAAATAAATCGACCGCAGTACATTCGTCACTCGGAGTTTTCACTTTATTCGGCGGTGTCCTCTAGGTCACGTCGGAATGAGTTGGTGGACCTGGTTTAGAAACTCTTGAAATATATTTATTTATACGTACATTCTGATTGTACGTCATCCGAATTGTACTACAGCAAATTTGTAGCATTATGACATAATATAAACAATAAAATATTAAATAATAGAAAGTTATTAAACATTAATCCAGCATATATATTTAAAATATATACAAAAAAGGCGACGATTTTTTTAAAAAAATAATTATCTAAAGCTACTCCAACTGAGGCCAGTCGCGGGGTAATGGCACAAGTGTGTGACTATAAACTCGACTGGTTGAGGGTTCCATTCCCACTCGAGGAACTGAAAAAATCATTTAAAATCTGTTCCTTCCGTCTATTGTGGAAGATAAGCGCGGTGTTGAATTCCGCCACTCAACACGCAATGTCTCCTGACTTCGGCGAAAAATGGGGAACGGAGTGTCTTAACAGTGAGTTCCCCGATTATTATGAATTAATATAAAACAGAAACTATCAAATGATAGATAGTTCTTGGACATGAACGGCCTCTAAAGCAGTCTTTCCTGTATATAAAATTTTTCTGGAACATAATCATTAAAATCAAAAGAAAGCGGCATTGTAGGGACAGACGAACGGATATAAGGACTTGTTTTCCAGCGAAGAAAATTTTGAAATAAAGAAATATAGAAGACAGAATCGGAATAGATGTGTATTTAACAAGGAAAAGAAAACCGCAAGCTTTTAGTCCCTTGAACCCCTTCTGGGACACTTCGAGGTAAGGGCTCCATTAGCCATCCTTAGTTCAATCACAAGAATAAAATATTATTTCCCTACTCTTTAATCTTACTCATTTCCTTGAGAAATGCTAAATTCTGAGCTTTATTCTTATGTTAAGCATGAATATGTGCGGCGTTGAGTTTCGCTACTCAAAACACAATGCCTCTAGAATTCGGCGGAAAGTAGGGAACGGAAGTGTTTTAATGGGAACGGAACGTCTTAACACTAGGATCACAGGTTCCCTCTGCCTAAAAAACATGAAAATCATGCTAACTTCATGATACAAAATACACCAAGAAGATTCACTGTATAATGCAATGTATTTTTTTAGCTTCACGCTATATCCCGCACATAGCAGAGTAAGCGGGGGAAACCTGGCAACCTAGTTTTAAGACACTTCGTTCCCCGAATATGTAATTTATGCAATGTATACGCAACAATGGTTGTGAAAGAGTAAAAATTTACTCACATATATGACTGATAAAACTTATAGCGTTCATGTCGTATTGATCTGATCAAAAGAGGTCGCGAAGAAAACCCAGCGAGATTAAAAAACCTAAAGCTTTTATTTAATTTAGTTTTGGAACCGGAATCGGAATCTATTTATTTTATTTTTTTATGTCAAAACATGGTCTAGGTAAAGAAGTATAAAAGTCCAAAACTTAACCAACATAATATATAAATTGACTGAATTAAAATCGGGCACACTCACCGTTCTCCTATAAGACACTTGTTTGCCACTTTCTGCGCCAAGTGGCGGAACTAAACGCCGTGCTTAACCTCGTAACAGGTTGAGGAGATGAAAATATTAAATATAGTTAGCGTGGGTCCCATGAGTTCGAGTGGTGCCTCCATAAATAAAAAAGTTATATCAATTTAAAATACAAGTTCGATAAAATTGCTATGTATATTGCAATTTATGTAAAATTGGCTTCCTTAAAACAAAAACAAAACCATAGATATTAACGTCCTCGAAGTCTATGAGTTATAATGTTTTATATGAAAATCGTATTTAATAGTAATTTAAAAATTACTAAGATCTAGCACAGTTTTCCCAGAAAATACCTTAAGTATATCTTTTAAATTTTATTCAATTTTGTCAGTACCTAAGTCATATACAAAAATAAAAAAAAATTAAATGTACTTAATATTCTATAAGCACATTATCTACACACAAAGTGTAAAATAAGTAATATTTCATATTATAAAGGCATGGTATTTATGCTATAACATAAAAAATTTAACTTTCACAATTTTAATATTTAACTAGCAGCCCGCCTGCGGCTTCGCCCGCTTAAGATTATTGATCTAATAAACAGAAATGACTTCAAATATGATTTTGATTACTTTAATCAGTAATATTCTAATATCGTTTAATTAAAAAAAAAAAAAACAATAAATACTGCAAAGTTAACGCAATTTTAATTCGTAAAACAAAACCATCTACTAAATTCCATTGATGACTAACTTGGATATAAAGCGGTCCGCACTCCCCAGCAGTCCGTAGAGCGCGCGCCAGCCCCCAGTCCCGCACAGTGCAATCGATCCAGCAACAGGTTGTTTGGAGCGCTCTCGCCGTGACACTCCATTTCGCATTTTAGAAAGGCCTAAATCATGATATAGTGCTAAAATAGTATGACTAGCTGATTATGTATATATTGATTCCTGTTTTTTTATTTTGTTCTCTTCTATAATTTAATAATAGTATAATGTAATAATAGTATTGCAAAACATTTTTTTTTAATTTATCGAGTATAAGTAACGAAAAATTTAAATAATAAAATTTGTAGATAATTGAACATAAGCTGTAGACTTAAGGTATCTATGTAAACAGAAAATATTTAACTTGCTTGTCTCGAAAATGAATTTAAAAAATAAAAAAGTTAAAATTTTCATAAAATACTTTTCCTTGTCCATACTAGGAAAAACATAATTATGCATTTATTATGGCCTAAGATCCCATTGCTTAAATCGGTAGGGATCAGTAATTTAATGAAACGTTTGTTTTTCCAATTTCTTATGTGATTTTCTTTCAAATGATGTGCGATTCACATAAAAAACATATCAGTGCAATTTTCTCCAAAAACGAGTTACAAAGAACTATAATTAAAGGTGATTGCGGCAGGATTCTTTTAGGCAACCCTAGTGTAATCTATTCTATCATGTATCATTCTTAAATATAAGTTTCATTAGAATTACTGATCGTTACAGATTTAAGCAATGGGATCTCGACCTATTACGTGGCTAGTAATTCTTATAGTCCACAAGATTGTATGGCCAAACTATGATCTAAAACAGGATTGACTTCTAAATATCAGTCTCACGCTGTATTCCGCACACAGCAGGCTAGGCAGAGGGAACCTAATGTTAAGACTCTCCGTTCCCCACTTTCCGCTGTATTCTAGAGGCATTGCGTGATGAGTGGCGGAACTCAGCGCCGCGCTTTAAATCGACACCAGAGCGAAGAAATGGAAGTATAAATTTAAATAAATATTTCATTTCCTATAGTGGGGATCGAACCCACAACCAGTCAATTTTACAGTCACACTTTGTGCCCCTGCGCCACGACTGGCCTCATAATATAACTTCTAAATATAATGATAGATATATTATTGAAGGGTCCACTTAAATGAAAAATTTAAGGGGGAATTTTAATTTTTGCCTAATCTAGTAACCCTTAGTGTTAGTCTGCATAAGGAGGAAAATAAAATATGTCTTCAAAAATATTTCTATAATAATATATATTTTTTTAATATGTATAATTGTATACATTAAGAATTGTTACTATAATGTATTACAATGTTATTTTTAAGCTTATAATTATAATTAAGTAATTATTTAGTACACTTGAAAGAAAACAATAATTATTGTTTAGAAAATTACATACTACATGGCATGGATTCCGTGTTTATGCCGGGCTCATAGCATAGCAGGGTGAAGAGATCAGTGCAGTGCCTGGGACCTAAAAGCCCGTCTAAGTTAGTAGGTTAAAGTAGGTTAAAGGAAACCTTTTGAGATAAGCATCATCACTGCCCCAACACCTCTCTCTAACTAAGAAAATTATTCTACTTTTCATTAACTATGGAGATTTTGGGTGAACTCAATGTCGCATTTCATCTCATTACTTGAGTAAAGAAATGAAAATATTTAGTAAAATTAGTATGAGTCCTCTGAGCAGGAATCGAACCCACAACTATTGAGTTTACAGTCAGAGGCTTGTGCACCTGCGCCAAAACAACCTCACCTACTAAGTCCAGGAAAGTGTCAAGCTAAAAAATTTAAAGGCAAAAGTAAATACATTGTTTCTTATGAAATATATTTAATATTTTAGTAAATTTATGTAAAAATTTACTTTCTTACGTCAACAACACTTAATAAAACATTCAAATTTACAATCTACATTCAAACTTTACTAATATTTTCTATGCACATTTTCACATCATGATAGCTCTAGTTGTTTATTAAACCGAATTGCGAGAACATCAGGGGTTCGCAGCAATGCAGACGGCATTACAATATTAGCTGGAGTTTTCAGATTACTAACTAGAATCTCTGAACCATTTGGCTTCCAGCCTGAAAAATTTGCTTCAAGAGTTGACTGTTCATATGTAAGTATATTACACGACTCTCCTGAAATATAAATTATTAGTTAGGCTAAAAACTAATATTATTATTTTTATAAAAAATTGTTTAGCTGCAGTCTTTCTTATTATTAAGATTAACATGTAGGTCTTTACAGATTTTAAAACGAAATTTTCATTATGGAAACCAGTTTGAACGAAGTCATTCATAAAATGTTATATTATAAAAACTAATAAAAACTATCAAAAAAGTAATCTCTTTCCTTCTTTTTTAAAAATCTTATCCAATTTACCTTTTAATTCATTAAGAGCTTTAAGAAATGACTCTCGTAATTTTGCCCTTGCTTCTTGTGGTGATATTTCTTCTTGTTCAGAAAGCATATTTGAATAGATCTAATAATTTAAGATGACTTAAATCCGAAATTTTTGAAATCGTCGGTTGTTGTTGTTTATATTTATTATAACCTCCAAAATATGACAACTGACAATATTGAGTGGTGCCAATACTAAAAATAAAATGTGTTTGAAAGTACATTGCAGTTGGCGTTGTTTTTAATTCATTATTTTAAAGTACAAATAATAAAAATAGGGTAAATTGAAGACACGGAAAAATAAACAAAAAAGAAACATGAACCTTTAATATCATAAATTTCTTCGATATCTTTAGTAAATCAACTATTTTATTAGAATTTTTGGAAGAAAATTATTACCTAGTTGTAGACCATGAATTTACATGATGATGTTAGAGAAAAGCAAAATAATATATCTTCGAATGTCGTTGGTTTAACTGCGGCTTAATTGCTTGTGCTCCAGAAAAGTTTAGAAAAACTGTTTGTTAAGATTGACGCAAGCTTATGTTCCATTATTATAGTACTTTTAACAATTATTTTATGGTGTTGGTGTTGGAGTGGTTATGGAGAATTCCATATGTAAATTATTACTCTTAAAGATACGATTTCTCAAATATTATTTTTCTTTCTTTTTATGTACGCCTATATTTATAATGATTGTAATTTAAACAGTTGTAAGTGTAATTTATAATAAATTAAATAGATACTACATGATACTTACTTTTATTTCACAATTCATAACATTTTATACACACATTCTACTTTTCTATTCAATCCATATGGCGTATCTATTTACCCCACAGTCAGTCTAAATACAGGTCACTTATATTGTAGTATTTTATATGTATAAAATATTTTTAATTGTGTAGATAATGTAAAATTAATATTAATCGATACGTTAATAAAAATTGTTTTCATATTTCCAGCCATTATAAAAAACTAATATAACATTTAAAAATGTTTTTTAATAATCCCATTACAGTAGTAAGTTACTTGTTTTATTATACCCCTTACGTTTATAGCTTTTAGATATCTTAGGTTATAGGTATCTACTATATGAATATTGTTAAAGCCTGCAATACTGTTGCATTTGGTACTTGAAGGTAATTATTAGTAATACCCGCTGTTCTCAAATGCACCACATATCTAATATAACAGAATCCATTCAGATTTAACATTAAAAGTAGAACTAATAGCCTACATTCAGCACTAACGATAAGTATATAGATGATAAATAAAACAAGACTCTTTATGTGGTATTATTTTTATTATATTAATTAATATGGACAATCCCTATTGGTTCACATTTTAAATTTTCATACATAACAAATTAATGACAAAGTTATAGCGAAATAAAATGTTCTATAAATACCTGGAGTCACTCCTCAGTGGTATCTGGTTTATACAAATAACCTCCCTAGGGATAAAACATTTTGGCGAGGTAGCTACATTTTACACATCTTACAATCTACGCAGAAATTATAACAAGTTTTAATTATAATTAGACATCGACATATGCTAGCAAATTAAAAATCTTTATATTTTAAATATAAATATTTATTTCTGATCTGTATGTGTTTGAAATTTCTTATCAAAAAATATAATATTGTACAAGGTTCATAGTTTTCAATTCAAATATATGTTACCATATTAAAAAAAACATACATAAAAGTATTTCTATTTCATATTCTTTATATTTTACATATAATTGAAAAAAATTGCATATAATCAGATGTCTATTTATATAGAAAAAATACATGCATTCCATATAAATCATGGTAATTTGTTATATAACACGAAACTATTCTATGTCACCTCGATATTGACGGCCAAAGTGACTAAAATGGCGCCTTCGTCTCTTCACATGGCCCGTTGGTTAATTTCATAAGTACCTCATTTGTCTGTGGTAGAGTCGATGGCGTCGATCTTCGTCTATGGTATGCCAACTGAAAAGTCCATCGATATTGCTAGTAAAGAGAATATGGAAATATATTAATAGAAACAACTGACAGTGATTGAATATTGAAGGAAAATTATATATAATACAAGATTAATTTAGAAATCGACTTCAATCAGTATCAGTTTATTCCATGTAGGGTCAAAGGGTATTAGATAGCTTGTAATATGGCATCAAGTAGCACAAATTAAATAAAAGACAAAAAATATATAAATAAATTAAAAACAACAAAAAGAAAACTTAAATTGATTAATAAATAATCTGGTCTCAAAACTTGTTGCCATATGAGGGTACCTGGAAATGCACAGAAGATGAAGTAAAAACAGCATCCATTTTGTGAAACAAGAAGCATATGGAACACGCTCCCTTCACTTGTCCATTTTTGTTTTTAATATTCGACGGAATTGCCTAAAAACGACGGCGCGACAAACGGATAATTGATTATTTTAAGCGACTTTTTACAACGCCCTAAGGTTCCCAGCTAGAGCCTAATTCTCAAAACCTAACAAACGCCCTGAATGGGCATCTGCGATTCGATCCGGCTACCTGTAGGACGCGAAAACCACGGTACGGAATAACATTAAAAGTACCTCAACCGAAACGGAGTATATGCGGATGGTCATCTACGTACGCTGGTCAATCAGCGTTGGGTTGTTTATCGTGATCACATATTTTAGGTGAAATCGACAAAAGCCTTTCCTTGCTCCAGCTATTCATAATACGTATCAAATACCTGCCAAGTCCGTCGGTGTGACGACAACTACCGAATTGAGCTCAAAGGCATAACTCCCTGTATGTTTGCCGTAAACTGAAGTTTTATTTTGGTATGTTACTAAAGCTGTAAAATAACAGTGTTCAATTTATTACATATTAAATGATTATTTTGGTGATGTGTGATTTGGATGCCATACATTCTGTCAATGGTGTTGGGTGTGTTTTTGTGTTTGTGCGATTTAAAGTGATGTGATCTGTATATATATGCTTACCGGTTGAAGGCGCTTTTGTGATACCTCAGTCTTAGCTAGTGGCGTTCGCGTGAACGCCGACGGGACCGCTCGTGCGATGATCCTAGAAACATTTTTAAATTTCATCAATATAAATGTTCGTCGTGGCGCATCTGCACTACTACAAACTAATAATTGGCGTCTAATAAAATATAAAGATTAAAAGACAAATAAAAAAACACAGATCATTTCATTTCAGTCAAAAGACGACAGCGGAGACAGTTTGATCCACACAAGATAAATCTAGAGTTGAGTTCCGCCTCTCAACATGCAGTACATAGAATTATTATAAAACAATAGACAATGGTAGCTATCCATTCATTCGACAATGATTAGTGCTTGCAACAAAAGAATATCTTCAATTTGAATTAGGATCAGAATCAGCGTTGCCAGACGTCCCGATTTTGGCGGGACGTCCAGATTTTTAGCCCAAAATTTAAATGTCCCAAGCGCTTTTCGTAAATAATTCTATGCACATTGAGAGTTCTTTTTGAATTACTTATTTTTTTTAATAAATTACCAACAATTCCAGAAAAGAAAGTTCCGCTTTTCGCCGAAACAAAATCTACCAACGCTGATCAGAACCCAAGTAGGTATAATTAGAAAAAAAAAACAAACAGTCAACTCACGTCTTTCCCGCCGGTGTTTCCTGTCCCGCTCGCGCTCCTTGTCGCGGTCACGCTCGCGGTGGCTGTCCCGCTCGCCGCGGTCCCGCTCGCGCTCCTTGTCCCGCTCGCGCTCCCTGTCACGCTCGCGGTCACGCTCCTCGTGGCGGCCGCCGCGCTCCTCACGGCCCGACCTGATCGATACATGTATACAATTAATATAATCATCTTCATACTTTATACTTTTTCATGATTTTACAAAAAGGTAAGACATTTAATACAGATTATATTGATTATTATAACAATGATATTAAGAGAAGATAATATGAAAAACATTTATTTTAAGCCTTTTCAAATATATATTTATAATTTTTCCTCGATTTTAGAGAAGTTGTGTGTTTAGTGTTGCAATATAATGGTTGCTGGGCATGTTATTGTACAACAAAATTTAATGTTTCATCTTTTAGTTCATTCAATTTACAATACTGTCGAGAAGTACTGAAGTTAGCTGCTAGTGAGTTGGCTGTAGTTTTAATTTGTTTTTATCTTTTTATTACTGAATAAACAAAAGTTCAAAAACCTAAATTCATTTCTTCGTTAGTCGATAAGTATTAGAATAAAATCATAAATATAAAAAATATATTTATTATGAAATAAAACAAAACATCACCTATGACGATCCTTGTCCTTATCCTTCTCCTTATCCTTGTTCTCCCTATCTCTCTCCCTGTCCCTCTCCATTCTCTCTCTATCACGTCGGTCGGAGCCGAGCCCGCCCCCGCGCACGCTGCGTTCTCTCTCGCGCTCTTCCCGACGTTTACGTTCTTTCTCTTGTTGCTCTTTCTCTCGAGCCTCGTTCATTTCCTCGTAGGCTTGACGCAGTTTGAAGTATCTAATAATGAATTGGTTGGTGCATTAGTTTTATTGAAATGTACTTAAAAATAAGTATGTATGTAGACGTGAATGTAATAGTAACAGTTGTGAGAATATTCTCGGGGCAATAATTTAATAACAGTTGTTTTAGTTATACCTCCATCTTATCAATGAAAACCATATATTAAGTAAATTTAGATTTTCAAGTAGTTGAAGAGTAAAATGACTGTAAGACTGAGTGACTAATCAGCTTCATATTGTATCCCGGATATAGCAGGGTATACAATGGGAATATAGTGAACTGAGGTAAGACGGTTGGTTCCTCACTTTCCATCCACTTTTTGAGACACTGCAAGTGGAGGAAGTTAATACTGCCCTGTGTGTGTGTAATTCCTAAAGCAAGTAAATGAAAATAATTATTTTCTCCAAGTGAATATCGAACCCACAACTGTTGCACTTACAGCCATACACCATGCCACCGTGCCACAATGGCCTAAGTTACAGCAATTTTTTTTTTCATAGTAAAAATATTACATAATAACAAACATACCCAACATGCTGTTTTCCAGAGAGGTGGTCATCTATTCTCTGTTGAGCATCACCAACAATAAGAAAAGCTCCGCACACAGGGCACACCTCCATTTGCTTTTCTTGAGCAGCTGCCAACTCCGCTGTCATTGACCAGTGACTGTAAGAGAATTTAAAAATTTCAGAAATTAAATATATCATTCTCTTCGCTCTGGTGTCGAGGTTAAGCGCGGCGTTGAGTTCTGCCCCTCGACACGCAATGCCTCCAGAATTCGGCAGAAAGTGGGCAACGGAGTGTCTTAACACTAAGTTCCCTCTTCATACTTACACTTACCTGCTGTGTGCGGGATACAGCGTGAAGCTGATTGATTTGATTGAATATATCATTAACTTATAGTACAATTTAATTTATAGTATTAAAGCCATGATATATCATATATTGATACTTTAATTTGCAAACCAGCTAACTTCATCTAAGTATATGTACATTACCAGAGACATTAAAACTAAAAAGTATAACAATATTAAAAAAATAAACATCTAACAATAGTTTTTTTTATAAATATTGTCTCTTCTAAATTTCACACAAATGGATGGTATGCAGATAAGATATTGCTTAAATAAAACAATAGACCATCTTGGCACTATAGATTTGTTTAACTGCCCATCCGACAGCTGCAGATCTGATGTACATACATCTGGTGCACTTACCACTCAGGGAGGATCAGCCACAGTACTGACATGTGTATGATCTTTAATTGTCATGAAAAAGAAAAGCGGAGTATCTTAACTCTATGCTTTATACAGGACAAATCATAAAAAGCCACATTAAAACATATGATTTGATATAATTATTTGTGGTTTATTTACAGAACAGTTGACGAGTTGTGGCCTAGGTTATCTGAATGTTTATACTTTTCCATTCAGAAAGGAAAAAACCAAAAGTAAGAAAAAATCTAAAAACAAATCATAAGTAGATACTTATGATTTGTTATTATTACATTTCAATGGTAAACTTTTTTACAGCTCAATGGTAAACTTTATGGTGGACTGTACTGTCATATATCACTAGATTGGATGTTTATGTCTACTACAATATAAACAATAGCTAGATTAAAAATTGAATCAAACTGAAAATAAGCCATCTGTTCTGACAAACATTACCGACTCCACAAGGCAGCCTTACATGTAATCAATTTAAAAGTTCTAACCTATTCTCTTGCTGCTTCAACAACTGCTCTTTTTCTTCTTTCAACCTATCACATAACTTCATAAGTCCTTGAGCTTGTTCCACATTGCCACAAGACCCAGCTTCTTCAGCTTCCCGTAGTAATGCTGTTATCTTTTCAGATAGCAATTTCACCTGTTTTATGAAAATATATTATAAATAGGTACAAGGAAATTGTGATATATTTTTAATGTATATTATATAAAAATAAAATAATAAGAAGGTAAGACCATGCATCTGCAAGTATTATTTAAATTAAAAAAAAACATGATAGTTTCTTATAAAAAAATTCTTTATACTTTTAATAATAAAATTATAGATACCTGTTCTTGATTTTTTTCAGTCTGAGCTTGAGTCATTGGTGGACCTTCTGGTTTTGAATTCATCAATTCCAACCTCTGTTTACCTTTTTGAATTTTTCCTAAAAAAAAAATGATTCCATAATAACTAGAATACGAAATTGGGTTTATTTTATTTAATAATATAAATCTAGTCAAGTTTTACTTACTTTCAACATCGCTAATCATGTGACGACAAAATCGTAAAAATTCTTCCACATATTGAGCTTTTTTATATGAAGAGTCAGCTTTTTCGAAGAGTTCCTTGACTTCATCGTCGTGTACTTTGGGGCATGCCCCAAGATCAGCTCTTGTGTTCACAAACAAATCATGAGGACAAAATTTAACCATGTAATATTTACAATACTGAAAGAAAAATAAAATAATGTCAAAATATATATATTTATAAATATTACTGCAAGAATAGCATATAAGGATGACGTAAGTTCCTATAAGAAATTCCACAAAACATGATATACGTAAGGCACAAGACAAGTAGAAATGCCGATTTAAAATAGAGGTTAATTAATTTAAAAGGTAAAATTATAAATTATAACAATTTAACTTACTTCTGGGTCTTCCCAATTTGGTTTTTTTATTTTTTCGTTTGGATTTGTATTACGATGCCTTCCCATTAACTCATCTAAGAGCTGTGCTGCCGCTAGCACTGCCATTGTCTCTTTTTTACAATTACTTTATAATGAAAAAACAATTAAATTACACTTAAATTTAATTATTAACTTAAAATATAAAATACACTATGCGAAAAAAGTTATTTGTATTGCTCACAAATACCGTTGTAACTACAAATTTTATCGGTACAAACAATTTACGGAACTATTTGTACAGAACAACCATCCACCGCCATATTTCCGACATAGATAATCAAGGAATGTATATATAATTATATACTCTGTAAATAATTCAAATTTTAATTTTGTGCATGAAGATAATATATTGTATGAACATGAAGTATAGATATAAATTAATTATTTTGCTCATAGTTTGAATAATACATACATATGAAAACTAATTGTAGCAAAAAACATTATTCACTAATAAGTGAGTTTATATAAAAAACATCAGCTCTCATATTGGCAAATACAGCATTATAAAAAAATTATAGGTGGTATGCCGGCGAAGTCGCAAATGGGCATCTAGTTTGACATAAAATGGATCATATGGCATGGCTCATTAATAGTAAACTATTTTAAGAAGATGAATATCATATTAAATACTTAACTGAATAATAAACAAGTAGTCTAGACAAGTTAAATGATTTAGTGTATACAAAAAAAAAATATTTTAAGAAAAAACCTTCAAAAAAATTTGTTCCTTCGTAAAATATTTTACGTGGAGATTTGGAGTATTTTTAGCGAATTCCTTTTCAAATATATTCATAATTAAACTGTATTATTTTTTTGCTATTTTCAATGAAATAATTACATACTTAAAGTTTTTAATAATAAAACGTGCTTATAATTTAGGTGTAGCTACACAAATATCGATCGCAAATAAGTTTATAAAAATAAGCTCATTGATCGAGCGAGCTTTTGTTTTAAGTATTGCCGCGAAAAGATGTTATCTAACGTAGTGATCATTTTGGGTTATAATAATGTTAGCATGCAGAGCTTTATTCTCCGACGGTGCAACGGCAGCCACGGAAGGTTTAACAATTTAGAAATAAGTCTTAAATTGCATTCTCCTAAAACTCCGACCGACTCCGACCAGGTGGATATGGTCGGTTTCCAGACGCGGATTCGAGGCCCGTTACGTTCAAATTTTTATACGTTTTTTAAATAAGTATTAATTTAGGACATTTTACACAGCTAGTTACGAGGGATTTAATGTTGCATATACGTTTATACTTTTCTTTCATTCTTCTTCTGCAACACTTACCTTCGCTGCCTTATATCAGCGTCGGTCGTCAGCATTGCACAATGTACCAAAACGTGCAACTATTCTGTCATTTCACGGTCTCTTCAATGCATCTAAGGTACCATAATTCTGTTACCGGCACCAATACGCCTGTGTGTCTTTTCTTCATTTCTTTCAAATGAAAGAACAGGCTTTCGTCCTTCGTTGAGAGAGGACCTTCCTTAGGAAGGAAATTGTCCCTTGCATGCCACTTTATGTCACTTCATGCTGCCAAATTGACATGGCGCAAACTAATTCAATACGTGAGTCGTCGTCGATTAGAGTTTCCTTCTCGTTCACAGGCTGAGTTATCTCTATAAACAGACTTTACAACAAGGGAAGCGATTAAAGTATTGCACCGAGGTAGTCTCCCAAAATATCTTATAGCCCTGTGAAACATCTTTTCGTTCTTCGTATTTTACAAATGCTAAATAAAAATCTTGGTTTATGACCTCCTACGACCTGCTCACTGCTGTAAAATGTGTGGCAAATTATTACAACCACAACAATAACCTTAGAAATTACAAAAATTTCGTTAAAAATGTTGCTCGTTAACATTTTATTTCTTTCTTTCTTAGAACTTCGACGCTTCATCTTTATCAGTACTTTCGTTTGGTACCTTGGTAGCTTCATTCGGCATCTTTTTTCTTTTTAAAAAAGATTTATCTTAGGCCTTTTAGCTTTAGGAGGGATAGGAGCTTTTTTTTCTCTACAGTGTCTTTCAAGTGAAAGAATAAATAAAGAATAAATGATAGGAGGAAGGAATGATATAGTTATCATCCCACCATTTATCGTACTTTTTACTAAAACCTCGTTTTCATATAACACATATTTCTGTGGCTGCTTTTCTCATATAATTCTTAAATATAATGACAGAGTATACTTCAACATTTCCATTTTCTGTTTCAAAGATGTCTAATATTTTGGAAGCACTTATACCTCTTTGATCTTAAAACTTCCAGCTTCTTATGCAATAATTCGACTCCAAGTTTGGACATCTCGTACATCAAAATGAAACAGATTCCTTATTCTAGCAACGACTACATATTGGTCTGTTCCCAGGACAGCATCCTAAGCACTCATGTGTCCACAACTTAACCTTAAATATACTGATCCGCTAGGAATAAGTTAATCATACTTTTCACGGTGAGAATGTAGAAGAATGTGCGAATGGATTGGTGATGAAAGAATAGCAATAAAGATTAATGAAGAAAAAGTGAGCGGTAACAAAGATAGGAGGAGACCTCGGTTGACCTTCGAAATTACAGCATCAAAGATACAGAAGGAGGAAAATCACGTAAAAAGCATGAGGGCATGTATGAAAAGTTGATGATAGTGGACGAGGTGAAAGAAGTATATAGAGATTGTAGCGTTTGGCGTTCCGTTCTCTCTGACTTTCCCACTAGTAATACAGCGTAAAGTTAATTAAGTAAGTAATTAATTTCAATTCTGTTGTAAAGAATCATTGTTGGTACCACAGCATCATTTTCCTTCAGTTGCTTATCATTATTCTACACTAGTTGTCATTGTCCGTATTACCATATTTTTTACAAATTCCATTCCAGTTAAAATAAATACGAGTAATTCATAGATGCCACTTCAATAAACGTGCATTATAATGTCCAAGCTTATATCTCACAGCGAAATTTCAGCTTTACACGCTGGTTTAAAAAAAGATATATATTTTGGTTAAAAATAATAATTTTAGGAGAACTGCCACATACTGTATTAAAAATGTAACTGACAATTGATTCTCAAATTCTATATGTCAAATTTGTCAAAGCAATAATGACAAAAGTCAAGGCAGGGAATCTTATTTACCTAGATTTTTTACTGATAACAGTGTTCTTTTAATTAGTGTAATGCCTTTTTCTACCCAAAAGTAAATTTAAATGTTAGCACCTTATAAACTTCGGCTTTAAAAAATTTAATAAACATGGGAGGCTTATTTAGCAAAGCGAAAAAACCTGTGAGTCGTGTTACTGAACAAGATAAAGCAATTCTGCAGTTGAAACAACAAAGAGATAAATTAAAACAATATCAAAAGAAAATTGAACTGAATTTAGAAAAGGACCGGCAGTTAGCTAAGAAACTTTTGGCTGAAGACAAACGAGACAGAGCAAAATTACTTTTAAAGAAAAAAAGATATCAAGAAAATCTCCTTCAAAATGCTGACTTGCAGTTAGAGAAATTAGAACAGCTTACACATGATTTAGAATTTGCCCAAATTGAAGTGCAGGTAATCTTTCGAATTTTCACTATTATTTTAGTAAAAAATTGTTAAAAATTGTAATCTTATAATTATATATCTTATTTTGTAGGTTCTTGATGGCTTGAAAACTGGTAATACTGCCCTTAAAAATATTCATGATATTTTAAATATTGATGAGATTGAAAAAATATTGGATGAAACTAAGGAAGGTATTGAAAAACAGAAAGAAATAGATGAGTTAATATCCGGCCAATTGACCGTTGAAGATGATGAAGCAATTGAAGCTGAGCTTGAGTCTATATTAGATGTAAAGGATCAGTTACCTGATGTGCCTACAGATAAATTACCTGATTTGGTTGAAGAAAAAGAACCAGAGAGGCCTCAAAGAACTAAAACTAGTTCAAAGATAGCAGTTGAAGCTTAATTGTATATATAAATTGTATTCAAACTTCAACAATAATTTATTTTGTATTATTATATATTATTTTCATAAATAAAATAATTGAAAAACATTCTATTGTATAATGTAAGATGTAATAAAGGATCAGATGTGCATTTGTAAATTATTTTATCTAATTTCTTTAGTCCATTTTAGGTTTTTCTAAATTATTTTTTTTTATTTCCCAATATACAAAAACTTTTGTGTAGATAGATTGATATTAATTGTCATAGAAGTAAATAAAAATTTGTGGAGTATGTAAAATTTGCCTAATATATTTTTTTCAAGGTGTTCTACAAATTCTTGTATATGTTATGTCGTATATAATATCATTCTCTACATTTACATGCAAAATATTTTTCTTATTAGCTTTATACTGTAAAACATATAGTAGGCAGAGAAAACCTAGTATTATGACACTGTCCTTTTACTAATAGTCTAGATATTTACTCCATAATTTAATGTTGTTGGTTTAATACTTTAACAACAATTGTATTGGAATAAATATTATATTCTAATAATAATAATATATAGCTCTAATTCAAGACATTTCAAGTTATTTATGAAGGAAATAGCCACACTTTATATCCCAGCCGTAAGCCGAGGTTCGAGTTCCGCAAGGCACGCCCTGTCGTTGACTTTCTTACAAACAGTCACATAGTGCTTGCTAATTTCCAGGGACAGATTACCCTGCCCACCCGGTGTCACTGTAAAGCCAGTAGGGCTAACAGCATTAACCTTAAGTTCAAAAATTGGACAAGAGGGTAATGTGAAAACTATCATATTTGCTTTCGGAGTGTTCCTTGCCCTGCCCTACAATGGCCTCAAGTAATATATTTGTTTTAGCTTCACGCTGTATCCCGCGTGACAGACAGTGTTACTTCGTTCCCCATTTTTCGACGAATGGGCAGGCATTTTATATTAACTGGTGGAACTCAACGGCCCTTTGCGTTGGTACCAGAACGGAGAAACGATACAAAGAAAAAATAATAGTCTCTTTTTTATTTTGGCAGTTACAATTTGATCTTTTTACATTTAATCTTTTAAATTGAATGTTGCATATAACAACAAAAATTATAATTATTTGCAAGGAGCAACTATATTTTTTTAGGTTTTATTTGCAGTAATTGATGTTAAAGCTCAAATAGAATCTAAATCAGAATGAAGAATCTTAGTGATTTTTTTTTTATTTTGAAAGCAAATCTTTTCAGATATATGAAATAAGCTATTTGAAAAAACAATGTTAGCCAATAACTTTTACATGTACCTATTGTTCCAACTTTAGTCCTATATGGTTTAGTTTTAAAAATATAATACAGCGATTCGATTTCCATATATTTATATTACATCATTTGTCATTAGGATAAATTAATAAAAGACAATTAATTCTTTCACATTTTAATCTCATCCATATGAAATTACTGAACATAATTTAAGGTTTTAGTACATACTATTGTGACTATATAAGTAAGTTCTATAAATAAAAGTGGCACCATTAAAGATTAAAAAAAAGACTACTTTAGAGATGTGATATTATCTCAAATGATTTGTAGAAAAGAAAACAGTAAACAACACGATTCTGAATCGTTGAATTCCCAATATCATATACCTATACATCCACAATCTTGCAAATAATAGAGGTGGGCGCTTATCAATGAAAACTAACATCAAAGAGAATTTAGGCTGGATTCACACTATAGCGCCATCATGGTTCGTTCTCGGTCTGATCTCATTCTTTTAAAAGTATTCTTATATGAGAAACAATCATAGCATTTATACTATAAAAGTTCCTGTCAAGTTCCAGTCCAATCACGCATATAAGAATATTTTTTATTTGATAGGACCGAGGTCAAACCGTGACTGGCACTACAATGTGAATCGACCCTTCTTATTTAATGGATACATCGCGGTACAGGGAGGAGGAGATGGAAAAGTGCCTGAGACTTGCAAACCCAAGCGTAGAATTGGGTTCCTTTTGAAATTCGCATCGACGCTCACCTCCACCGTTCGAATTCCCCTCTCAAATAAACCTAACATATATATAACTACTGAAATTTAGCGTCAGTCGAAATAACTGCTTAAAATTTACACAATTAAGTTTAAAAAAAGCTATCCATTTTGTGTGTATACAATATTTGATGAGCTCCACTCATAGCCGCTCACCTTTATCATGTATGATATCGTTAGCCTTACAGAGAATTATAGAATATAATTATTACATTAACATTAAATATTTACAGATACCAAGCTGTTGCAGTAATCATGGGAGTGATTACAACACCACTCCACGTACTGGTGGGTCGACTAAGCTAAGCATACTACCACCAGCAACTAACTATACATCGCACTTAACAACTCTATAGATTTATCACACTTGTACTGTACATAAATGGCAAAGAATTATAAATTAGAAACTAGGGGTGTTAAAATTGCAAAAATAATTCATAATTAATTAAATAATTTTATATATAGGGATGTGCAACAGTTGTAGTTTTTTTTGCGCTCTGGTCCCCAGTGTTGTTTTTACAATAAAGTAATTAAAATTAAATTATTTTAAAATTGGAAACGAAATAAGTTTATTATCTTGTTTGAAAATAACGATTTCGATTTTTAATTTTGAGGAATGTTCGATTTTTGAATATTAGTAAGTAATATGCCACAAATATATCAAAAATGTAACAGAATTGAAGAACCAAAAAGAGGAAAGTACGAAAACATTTCGATAATAAGTAAAATACTATAGGTTTTTCATAAAGTAAAACAAAAAGAAAAAAGAAACTAAAATTAATGTAAATATATAAATTTAACTATAAAAATAAGTTTTAAAAAAATATATATATATAATATAGGAGCTAAAATGAATATCACTATATTAAAATCACATAATAGCTGTTTATATTAGACTATTATCAGACTATTCACATAAATTATTTTAATATTAACAATTAGAACATATTATTTTACACTATAAAACACATCAGCTGTTTGTCATACAAATTCGACCATAGCGACCTCTATCTCCGCACACTATATTACATTCTATAATACATTTTTAATAATATACCTTCTTGTAGGTACATTTTATTATATATTTTTTTTACATAGATTTCGCATAGATAATGACAACAAATATATTTGATGTTCATTATGTCTTTGTGTCTGTATATTTTATATATCCTTCAAACCATTATGCCATTTGAAGCATTGAAAAAAAAAACAAAGAAAATTTATTTTAAAAAATGGATTCCAATATTAAAAATCTCATTTGATAAAAAAATACACAAATTACACCATTTTAACAACGTCATACAATAAATGAACACTTTTCAAATCAGATTCTAATCTACAGATAAGTAGTAGTAGTAATATAAATGTAACAAACACAAACCCGAATTAACCACTGAGCCGTGGTCACAGTTTCACCGTAAAATATTTTGTTATTAGTTTAAACTATATTAACAAAATGCACCTGTAGTGTCAATTTCAGTCAAGCAGATATATTTCTCGTCATCATAATGAAACATACATATTAGAAGCCCGTCATAAATTACGTCAAACGATTAGGTGATCCATGGAGTGTGATTTTATGTGACAAGGGGTGGCGGGTTCTATCCTAGATTTCCTGACATCACATTTTACAATACAGTACAAAAAGGCGAAATTCGTGTAAGCAAAAAAAATGTTTTAAACTGGCGATTTAAGAATCGCGTGACGTAATTTATAAATATACCCTTAATTATTTATCCAGAGTTTCTAATTTGTATCGAACATAAAATATTCTTAAGTCGATGCTAGTAATTCACAGTAACAGGATGGTGGGCTATACTGGTAGAGGCGTGGTGCTGTGTGGTGGCAGTGTGGGTGAACGTGCCTGTTGATACGCTCGTAGTCGTTGCAGCGCCCGTTCGCACTTGCTATAATAATGAGATTTCCTTTAGTTATGGGTCACCTTTGTTTTCAATATTAATTAATGATATTTGTAGTTTTTTTTTTACTTCACGCTGAATACCTAGTATAAGGACATTCTATACTTTCTGCCCAAATGTATTCTGCTCAAGATGTGTTGATTTAACACACTATTTCGTTTCATTAAATAAAATAAATCATTTAACTATTAGAAAATAATTCAAGGCGGGCTCGGACCTGTCCCGTAGCGCCAGCGGCCTATAGTTTATTTTACTTTCTTTAAAGAGAATAATGATTAATTCGGCAATCAGTTGTGGATTCGATTTCCACTCGAAGTGTTGAATCATTTACACTTCTTTATTATTGTAACAAGACAAAGCAGGGACGTAGAAATTCATCATATAACACGTGAGATCTCGAAAATTGGACTTTAAATAATGGATTCTTAAAACGTAAACTTAAAAAAAATATAGTTATTTTCTCACCTGGCTGTTAATTTGCATGACAGTTGGGTTTGGATTTGGCGATGGATTTTGTGTAGCAGTTGCTTCTGTAGCTCTACTTTCTGATGACGCTCTACAAAAAAAAATTATAATATAAAAAAAGAAATTAATATTTTGTTTTTATGATAGAAGTCTAATGGTACGAAGAATAGACTAGGACAAAAATTCCGATATAAACGTCTGTCATGTATCACACTTGTACAAATTTTGTGTGCTGAGTAGTATAATAGTAGTAGTCAGTTGTGTCTATTTGTATATAAACGGAAATTGTGTCCGAGCTAGGCTGTCTAACGCAAATAAAAACCAGACAAGCGCGAGTCGGGCTCGCCGCCGAGGGTTCCGTGCAAAAGTTTCTGAAATTCAAGCCTAGCTTAGCCAGAGCTCTTTCATGTGATACCTCACTAGAACTAGCGGCCTTTTAAGATTATCATTTTTAGGATTTAACCACAAATGTATAATTTTTAATTTTTTCCAGAACAATTAACTACTTTTATAGTGTCGAAATACGAATTTCTTGCGATATAAACGATCATATCTTTTTTAAAGTAAATGTAGAAATTGGTTTTATTTTCAATAAAAAAAATAATAATAATAGGAAATTATGAGACTAGATCTGACTATATGGTTTGAATTTCAACCACAACAACAACAACATTTGACAGACTGACAGACAACAAAGTGATCTTTATAAGGGTTCCTTTTTTCCTTAAAAGGTACGGAACCCTAAAAATGTATTGTAAAAATTATAGCTATTCTAAAACTTTCAACTATACTAGCTTAAACAGCGTCTTATGCGACACTAATCATCTTCACAATATTTTTTACCATTAGAGATAGTTGTGTTCATGTAGACTCTCGGTATATAGTAAAAATGCACAAAAAAATTGTATGCTGACCTTGTATCGTGTTTCCTCTCAGGTCTTTCTGGTGACTCTTTATCGCACTTGGTGCAATCTCCGCAATCTTCATTTTCAGGCGTGGGCTCTGTAGTTGTAGTGCCCTCGCCCGTTTCTGTGTGGGTTCTTCGATGGGATGCTAAATTACCTGATGCAAAAGAGCATACATATTTTTAAAACAATTAATTATCATTACAAAATCATACATTATTTAAAAAATATTAATTAAGGTGGATTTTAACGTCAGACTGAAAAAAATTCTTACTCATCATAATGAAAATACTTTAATTATTTCCATTTCCCTGTTCTTTTAGACAAAGTTCGACTAAAAACTGTAAATATAAAAAAAAATACTTTTACAGTAATAATTTTATACCGGTAATTATTGATCATAGACTAAATATTATAGCAAAAGATGCTAAGTTTTATCATTGCATTAATTCAAGCTGTGTGTAGATTAACAAGGTAAATAAAATAAATAAATCAGCTTCACGCTGTATCCCGCACACTGCAGGGTGGGCAGAGGGAACCCAATGTTAAAACACTCTGTTCCCCACTTTCTGCCGTATTCTGGAGGCATTGCGTGTTGAGTGGCAGAACTCAACGCCGCGCTATTAACAAGATAGATATACTTTATATATAGAAAGTAGAACAAAAAATATCAAAATCTTACTTTTGCACATAAACTCCTTGGAGCACACGTCACAACGGAACGTCTTGTTTGACGCGTTAGCGCCTTTATTGTGTGACCGCTCGTGGAACAGCAGATTACCCTTGAGGGGGAAGGATTTTCCACATTCACCGCAAACGTGTGGTCTCTCTCCACAACTGTGGGATCTGCAGGCAAAGAAGTTTTTATTAGTTATTAATATAGTACTTTCGACAAAGAAGTTTTTATTAGTTAATAATATAGTACTTTCGACAAATTGGACCTTGAACTTAGGCTTTCTGATTTTTTTGGGCATTGTTCACTTGAGATAAAAAAAATAAAATTATGAAGATATCCTAAAATCAAATCTATGCAGCTATCTACAGGTATATGTATATTTATTTTTATTTATTTGAAGTTTTCGTTTAATTCTTATTATTCCATTGTCACTTTTGTTGTTTTTTTTTTAAATTTTCTTGTTTTATTAAGCTTATTGATTATTTTTTTCTTGTTATATTGACGATTTCTTGAGTGAAACTTAAGCAAGCAACAATTGTACTTCTCTCCACCAAAGTAAAAGCACTCAAAGAAAATTTCAATACAAACATAGTTATTGTGTTTTAACAAGAAAAAGAAATGAGGCCAAACAATGTGTATCCATACAAATATGATATTATCAATAAAGGTATAACATGCTTAGTTTGGTATGTTTACGTTTCTTCTTAAACCCAAATGAAATAAATTATAAATATTAATTTCTGTACTATATAATTTATTATTTATGAGGCCAGTTGTGGCGCAGGGCCACAAAGTGTGACTGTAAATCGACTGGTTGTGGGTTCGATCCCCACTCGAAGAGATGAAATATTTACTTAAATTTATATTTCCATTTCTTCGCTCTGGTGTCGAGGCAAAGCGCGGCGTTGACTTCTGCCACTCAACACGCAATGCCTCCAGAATTCGGCAGAAAGTGGCGAACAGAGTGTCTTTACACTAGGTTCCCTCTGCCTACCCTGCTGTGTGCGGGATACAGCGTGAAGCTGATACACATGATAATTATTTTATAGTACATTACCTCATATGCGTTACTAAATGTTCCTTCCTGGTGAACGGTTTGGAGCATATCTTGCACGCGTGCGGCGTGTCACCCGTGTGCTGCTTCAAGTGATTGGTCAAATGCTCCTTTCTTGTGAATGTTTTGTTACAGAACTCGCATCTGTGAGGAGATTCGCCCGTGTGTATTCTGTAAGTGAATAAAAATTAGATAGATTTTTTTCTAAATCGCGACTAAATTAGTATATAGTTATTATGATTGATCAGTTGAAATTAATTAAAAAAAAATTACAATAAAAAAAATAATGTTCACTATAATTTGTTAATTGTTTGTATAAGAGAATTTAGAAAACATAAATGATTAACATTTCGAAATATATTAGCGTTTATTATAAATTCAATAGAAAGACGTATATTTAATGAGACCAATCGTGGCGCAGGGGCACAGTGTGATTATAAACCGTCTGGTTGTGGGTTCGATCTCCACTCGAGGAGATGAAATATTTATTTAAGTATATATTTCCATTTCCTCGCTCTGGTGTCGAAGCAAAGAGTGGCTTTGAATTCCGCCACTCAATACGCAATACCTCCAGAATTCCGCGGAAAGTAGGGAACGGAGTGTCTTAACACTAGATTCCTATGCCTATCCTGCGTGTGCGGGATACAGCGTGAAGCAAATTTTTATTTTTTTATTTAATTTACCTGACATGGTTAGTTAAATGTTCCTTCCTAGAGAATGTCTTAGTACAGAACGGACACTTGTGCGGTGTTTCACCAGTGTGAAGATGCACGTGGTTCGTGAGGTGCTCCTTACGCGAGAACGACTTCGAGCAGTACGTGCATTTGAATGGAGTTTCGCCGGTATGTTGTCTGTAACAAGTAAATACATACATATATTTATTTAAATAAAAGTTTAATTTCTACATTATATGTAGGTATGTAGTAAAAAAAAGTGTGTCCAAAAATTCGATATAATTTAACATCTACAAAATTTCCAAAAATATACTTACAACATACACAAGCAGATTTCGTTTAACATAAAATAAATAATAAACAACAATAAATATATCACAGACAAATTCCTATTGCGTACAAGTCAACAACAACCTCCACACTAGAAGAGGTACCTGGCGTGCGTGACGAGGTGCTCCTTCCTGGTGAAGCTCTTGCTGCAGTAGCTGCAGGTGTGCGGCGCGTCGCCCGTGTGCTGGCGCACGTGCTGCTGCAGGTGGTCCTTGCGCGAGAACTCGCGCGGGCAGTACGTGCACTTGTGGGGAGTCTCGCCCGTATGCTGTCTGCGCAACACACACATACATTCCGATTTATTCTGTTTGGTTACATTTAAAACTGACGATATACCTACACTCGAGACGGTTTAGTTTAGCTCAGGAGAGCGTATCAGCACGTATCGGAATGCACAATGCTGTGCTACATGGACGGGGGACTTCCCACAAATGCCGTATAGGAGTTCAATGAATTGTTGAAATTTCAGATAGTTTCGTAGGCTTACCTGTTTTGTCTGTGATACTAAACGAAATAATTAATCTTTGAATGCTTGTAGCACAGCATTGCTATTTCTAAGTGGTTCTACATTTGATAAGAGGATACATGCAACGATTAGGAGTTAAAAATTAAATATATATGTTATACTAATAACTAAAATGTATTAGTAATTAGTAACAGACATACATTTTTTGTATCAATACAAAAAACCTACTGGCGATATAGTCTTGAAATTATTTATAATATCTCACCTTATATGATTTGTAAGATGTTCCTTTCTAGTGAAAGACTTGGCGCAGTATGTACATCGATGAGGGGATTCCCCGGTGTGTTGTCGCACATGATTTGTTAAATGCTCTTTGCGTGTAAAAGATTTCGTACAGAATGTACATTTATGTGGGGACTCTCCCGTGTGTTGACGAACATGATTTACTGTAATGAAATCATAAAAATAGTATTAAAAAAATATAATTACTGTTAGTAACTCTCCAAGTTTTACATAAAATTTGCAGTATTGAAAATTAATAAAAAGATGTTATTACGACACTATTCTCTATAGGAAAAGCGGAATCTGTGTCACATTGTATTGACATAATATAAATGTAATTTATTTATTATTATATTATAATATAATATACCTAAATGATCTTTCCTTGTAAAAGCTTTAGGGCAATATCCGCACTGGAAAGGCGTTTCACCGGTGTGTTGTCGCACATGATTAACCAAATGTTCTCGTCTTGTGAAGGACTTCGCACAGAAATTGCATCGATGCGGTGATTCCCCTGTATGCTGACGCACATGGTTTAACAGGTGCTCTTTACGAGTGAAGGTTTTAGAGCAGAAGTCGCATCGATGTGGAGTTTCACCTGTGGATTAACAGATCAAATTGAGAAAAAAAAAAGAAATTATAATCAAAAATTGTTAGAATAAAAAAAAAACGAGAATCGAACTCGAATCGATATTATAACAAAAAAAAAAACAAGAAAACCGAACACCAAGCCTGTTTACCAGTAAATTGCAGTACAACGACTATAAAAACACATGTATTCCATACAAACATACAAACACACAGGCATCAATAAATTATACATAAACGAATACTGACCGGTGTGCCACAATATGTGATTGGTGAAGTGTTCCTTCCTGGTGAACGACTTCCCGCACAGATCGCACCTGAACGGGGTGTCGTTCGTGTGCGACCTCATATGGTTCACTAAATGCTCCTTCCTAGTATACTTCTTGCCGCATATTTGACAATGGTGCGGCGTTTCACCTATTTTCGTGGGGCAGAAAATAATATATTACAATCAATGATGCAACTGTTCTCATCATTTACATCGATATTGTGACGCTGTTAGTAGTTTTAGGTGTGCAACTTGTTGTAGGGTCCGCAAAAAAAAAAGTTGAATCATTAAATTGTTTCTTACTTTCTGCACCACTGGTACCAACCTTTTTGCTTGGTGCAGGCTTGGTTGTTCCGAACAACTTATGTACGTACGCGTTTATTTAGAGAATATTTGAAATAAAAAAAGTCTATAACCAGTCAGTACTATGGAAGGAGGACACATTTTATTTAGGAGAGAACTAACAACATGAAGAAGAAAGTAGAGAAGGTGAACTACAGTTAACATGCGATCTAATAGCATTCTGAATGTATAACACAAATATATCATAAAATAATTTCGGATACATCGTCTAATGTATTTATAAATAAAAAAAGAAAATTGTGATGCAACACTTCTGTGTTTTGCATATAAAAAAATAATATTAAAATTTCAACCATCTACATGTACCTTCGATAGCTCAGTTGGTAGAGCGGTGGACTGTAGTTGGTAAAAGACAATGGGAATCCATAGGTCGCTGGTTCAAATCCGGCTCGAAGGATTTTTTTTAGTTTATTTTAATTTTAGGCATTGGATTTTTATTTTCCACTAACATTTTTTATATCAATTATAAAAATTTAATTTTAAAATGTTTAAAAATCTAGAATAAAATATAATAATTTTACTTTGCATTATTTATATACTTCTTTGTGCACTTTCTTTTAAGAACAACATAAGCTAAGTTTAAAAATTATTTTCATGATTTTTAAACTTAGCTTATGTTATTGTAGTATATCACTTCATAGATTTTATATATAAAAAAAAATTGAAAATACTTTAAAAAAAACTGCCCATATTTTGTGTAATTTAATCTATTTAAACAATTTATGAAACTACTTTCGAGTAAATTCATTGAAAATGAAACAAATGTATACTATAGTAGTATTTCTACGATCCAAAAATAATATTAAAATTAAGAAGTGCATAAATAACACTGAATGTGCATTTATTATTTTTAAATTACCCTCAAATTACGTATTAACCCTACGTAACGTCACTCGATGTTAGTTTAAACTATTAAACTATGTACTATATCAACATATATAATATATGACATTCATATTAATGTTTGATATATGTAAATAGTAAAAATACATTACAAAAGTAAAATTAAATAAATTTTTCTTCTCTTTTTTATACGCCAATAATACCATAAAATGACGTTACATAGAGTACGACAGTACCACCAAATGGTACGCACCAGTATGCCACATGACGTGGTTCATGAAGTGCTCCTTGCGCGTGAAGCTCTTCTTGCATATCTCGCAGCGGTGCGGCGTCTCGCCGGTGTGCTTGCGCACGTGGTTCACCATGTGCTCCTTGCGCGTGAACGTCTTCGCGCAGAATTGACATCTAATATGGGGAAAAATTACATCAATTTATATGTTACTGGAGGGCTGTATGTCTATGACAGTTTATAAACAAACAAGTGAATCTATTATCAAATGTATTGGAGGAAGTGAGAAGAAATATTTATTTACATTTATATTTTCATTTTTTTGCTCTGGTGTCCAGGCAAAGCACGGCGTTGAGTTCCGCCGCTTAGCACGCAATGTCTCCAGAATTCGGCGGAAAGTGGGGAGCGAAGTGTCTTAACAACAGGTTTCCTCTGTCTACCCTACTATGTGCGGGATACAGTGTGGAGCTGTATCGGAGTGTGTCTGTTTTACTTATTTTATTTAAAAAAATTAACATTCTGCACCTTTTCTCTACATAAAGTATAATTGTCTCATTTCCCACTCTGTCTCAATTTAAAAAAAAATATTTACTACCCATTAACTAACTTAATATATTATATACAAAACAAATATATACTGAAAATATTGATTTCTTTTTTTATACATGAAGGCAGTATTTCAACTAGATCTCATTTAACATGCACTATCTCTTGACAAAGTTAACTTGTATACGTAATTTTGTCAATCATAAGCAGGTTTACAACAGTTTTATTTACAGTTTATCACAAGTTTAATTTGTGAATTAAAACAAATCTATCTGTAGACTTTTCCTTTTATTTACTCTAAAAATAAAGAAATATTAATGAAAATTATAAATGAAAAAATAATGTATGAAAATTATTTTCGGTACAGTTTTAACAACTTACCTGTAAGGGGTTTCCCCAGTGTGACTCCGTACATGGTTGTCCAGGTGCTCCTTACGTGAGAATGTCTTATGGCAAGTGGAGCATGCGTAGGGCTTATCTTGTGCCAGTCTCTTTGCTTGACGCTCAGCAGGATCACCGGCTGTATGAAAAGTGACAAGAGATTTTATTAAAATTGTCATTAAACAAATGTCAGGAACTACTAGTTCGATTTGAAAGATTTTTTCTTAGGGAATGAATTATCTTAATTTCTTCACTTTGCAAGCAATTTCAATTCAAGAAAAAACTGGCGAGCGGGAGTCGGTGTCGCCCGCCGATGGCTCCGTACAAAAATTGGAAATCTCGCGCTTTTACTGAAATTAAGTCTTATCTTAGCCAGAGCCCTTTTATCTGATATCTCACTTGAACTAGCGGCTTTAATACCAAATTTTGCTTCCTTTTAAGTCTTTAATTTTTTAGGATTTAACAAGAAATGTATAGTTTTCAGATTTTTTCCTGAACTAGTATTACCTGTAGGTGCTAGCTGCCAAATTTCTTAATTCTAGGTTAACCAGAAGTACCCTATTAATTTTGATTGTCTTTATAGTGTCGAAATACGCATTTCTTAATCATATCTTTTTTTTTAAATAAATGTAGAAATCTTTCTTTTTTTTTTTCAAGAAATCAGGGGAGTGTAGATCTAGGTATATGGTTTGAATTTCAACTCAATACCTCCAAGCGTTTCTGAGATAAAGGGTCTTGATATACAGACAGACAACACAAGTGTCTTGTTACTACATTCTCTCTTCCTACTCTGGAAAGCGGGATACAATGTGAAATTAAAAATAATCATACATCAATTAGGTGTATAATTGACTTACCCAAGTGACATTTGCCGTGTTTTGACAATTCCACCGGATTAGCAAATGCGGACCCACATACTTGACACGTAAACGGTTTGCTCTCTCCGTGGTAGCGTCTAAAATATTTACAAATATTCATATAAAATGTTATATATAAATTAAATTATAATATTTTTAGTACTCCATACCCACACGTGTTCTATGTTGTTTCACAAACTGTGATTTAGTTTATTATAAAATAATCGGGAGTATCAATATAAATAAATCTCAGAAATATATGTAACAAAAATAACTTATACATTATAAGACTTTTGTAATATTGTTTTTGTGCAATCTGTTATAAAAAAAAACTATTCTATATACACTATGCCAAACATAATATGTGCTTAAACACGATTGGCAATATTAGTACGAAGTTTTATGCTATTGTATATTTCTCACTTCCATAGTGTTACAAATATAGATAAACCATATAAATGAATAAATAAACAAATCACCTATGAACAATGAGTTGGTATCGGAATTGGAATATCTTCCCGCATATGTCGCAAGAGTGATGTCCGGGAGACGACTCCGCCTCCGACATAGCGGCGCTAGTGCTCGCCTCCACGTCTACTTCAGTTATTACCTAATCAAGATACCAACTAAATTATAAGTATTTTTTTAATAATTTATAAAGAAGGCCGTCGGACACGCAACAGTCGCGAGTTCGATTCTCTTTCGGGGGAATAAATTATTGTTATCTCCTCGCTTTGGTAATGAGACGAGGCCAGTCGTGGCGGAGCGGCACAAAGTGTGACTGTAAATCCGACTGGTTGTGGGTTCGATCTCCACTCGAGGGGATGAAATATTTACTCAAATTTATATTTCCATTTCTTCGCTCTGGTGTCGAGGCTAGGCGCGGCGTTGAGTTTTGCCACTCAACACGCAACGCCTCAAGAATTCGGCAGAAAGTGGGGAACGGAGTGCCTTAACACTAGGTTGTGTGCGGGATACAGCCCCAAGCTGTTTTTTTTAGTAATGAGACGAAACCCGACTTTGGCTTCTGCAATTCAACATACAATGTATCAGAAATTGGGGAACAAAATGTCTTAACACTATCTTCCGTTGCGTGTCCTGCTATTTGCGGGATACAGCGTGAAACGAAATATAACTAAAAATAGTTGACTTATTATTAGAGTATGCAAATTTGCACTAGTTCACCTTAGGCTGTTGTGGATTATCATTATTAAGTTTCCCAAATACTTCGTGGTAGGCCAATAGTTGCGAGAGATCTTCTACATTCACTTTATACATGGCATGTTGTAGGTCGTGCTCAGTTGCAGCTGAAATCTTGACCACCGCTCCCTCCATGCCCATAGCTCCAACACTCTGTATAGATACGTAGACATTATTAATATATGCAGTGGTGGCAAAGAGTATGATTTTAAAATTTCGTTAAAATTTGAAGATATTTATAGTTTAGATAAAAAGAGAAAAGTGGGGAACAGTATTTTCACACTAGTTCCCCTTTGCATACCTTGCTAAAAATATGTTAATAGTTTTTTTAACCGACTCAATAAAAGAAGGTGATTTAACATGTATTCTGTTAAAAAAAATGTCAGAAAATATAAGTATCGATGATCCTTTAAAAACGTAATATCTTTAATTTCAATCTTCAATTTAGGGAAGGGAAAGGGAAAATAAATAGTTCCAAGTTTAATGAAGTCGGTCCAGTAGACATCTACGCATTTCGGGATATATGTGTAGAATAAAAGTACCTAGGTAATAGGTATAAGTTGGTTTAAATTTTTTAACAACTTTTTTCCTTTTTTATTAAAGGATTATATAATTTTTTCGTACAAAGGGGAAATCTAACACACATTTTTTTTACATCTATTTTTTTTATTATGACTATAACAAAAAAAAACTATAGTATAAAAAAGCATTAACCTTTAAATCGATTCCTTTAATATCTTTAATTTCCGCCGGTATAGCAAATTGGGCGGACTCAATTTTAGCGACATTTTTCTCATCTTTGACGAGGAGAGGGTCAGCGGCGCTGGTCTCTATGGAGGTGGTGCCGTCCGGGTTCTGCGTCACCAGTATGTTGGCGGGCTCGCCCGTCGCCTGCTCGATGCGCACCACGCTATCGATCACCTGGTGACAAAATAATATTCGTATTTTTGTATAGTATGGCTAGCTATATTTCGCGTATATCAGGGTAGGGGAGAAACACGGAGCATAACGCTGTGATTGTTTCCCGTACGCTTGTGCCCCTGCGCCACGACGGCCCGATCAGGATATATATATATATTTATACTGTGTATTGTGGTTGCATGATTATATTGGATAATAGGTAAATTATACATTTTCCTATATATATACAATTGTCCTCCAAATCTTAAGACCAAAACTACCTGATGATACTTATTTAGAGAATATAATTTTTTTTGCTCTTTTACCCAATACAACAAACTTTGTATAGTGGAAATTTGTAAAAATATTCCTACAGACACGTTAACATAAATAAGTTGTCACAAGCATATATGAGTTTCGACGTAGCTTGAATAAACTTAGTGATCAGAGCCCTAGGACAATTTCCATGAGGCGCGGGTTCAAATCCCACCACTTAATTTTTCAAATATTCTCTAAAAAAAAAAAAATACCTGGTGATGTCCAACAATCTGTTGCAACTGGTGCACAGTAAGCGTGTGGTCTGTAGGCATTTTGATTGTTTCATGGAGTTCTTCCTTCTCGACGAGCTTCCCGCCGCCGCCGCCAGGTTCCACCACTGTCACTATGCCATCCTCGCTTACTGTCAGTTGAATCTGTTAAGTTAAAACATGCTTAAATATCTTGATATTTTAATTGGCAAACCAGCGAATTCCATCTGCATAATTTTAACATCAAGGTATACTAACCTTATTTGAAATAAAAAGTAATAAAATACTTATGTAGAAAACGTATAAAAAAAAACGTACTGGGACTTGAACCCGCGCATCCTGGAAACCGACCAGGAACTCTGACCACTAAGCCATACGTTCCAGGAGGCGCGGGTTCGAGTCGCGCTACGTTCAAATTTTTATACGTTTACTAAATAAGTATTTTTCTTTCCTAAGTGTGGAATAACATTTTAAAAAATGTTAAATGTAATAAAGTATTTGTATTGATTGTACAAAAGTTTATTATAGAAACACTATATGCATATGGTAAATGCTTGCAGGAGTATGAGAATAAAGATTTAAAAATGAAATGTGATGTTTAATAAAGTAAAACTAATTCATAATGTAAATACATATAAAACTATCCAAGCATAACAACTATATTTTAAAATAATAATAGGAAACAGTAATAACAAAAAATTATAGTAAATTATAGTAGTAGTATAAGTGCAAAATTTACTAATATTTTACAATAATATAATTAATATAAATTTAAACATATAAAGCACTATTTTTAATAAGCTTTTCCATAAACGACACCAAATATAAATATATAATATATTGTGACAGTACAAACTTACCTCACTGACCTGTAGTATAATGGTAAAGCAGCGTGAATTCAGAATAGGTTGTTTTATGTATTTGTGAATCTACATGAATACATTCGTACAATACAGTGAAGCTTTGTATCGATTGTATCAATTTTTTAAGACTGTGCATCTATATTATTCTATAATATTAAAAATAAATAATATTCATATATCAAGATTTACATAGATACTATTTTAATATCATGAAAACAACATAATATACAATATAAATAAATATATATTGAAATATAATAATTATATTTTAACTTTCCAGATCCTGTTCTATATATTAGCATTAAAAATAATAAATACATATTATAAAAAGCCTCTTATCGTTTCGTGTTTCAATACACACCTGTTGGTTTGCGTGTTCGGGACGCGCGGCCGCCATCAGCTGCTGCTGCATGATATGCTGCTGTGAATGATGACCCTAAGTTTTGTGATAAATATAAAGTAAGTAAACTAATTTTGATTTTCATACATGAAATTATTATAAGTTCAAAAGGTTACTAAATACTTCCATACATGTTTCAGTTTCATACATTTTTAAAAATGGCCAGAGAGAACCTAGTACCAGGACTTTCTATATTCCACTTTTTAAGCTTAATGCTGCACCAGATAAGGAAAATAAAAGGAATTCATTCTCCCATGTGGGGTATAAAACATGCAATCGTCACATTGCCTTTCACACTGTTTATTAATAGTTAGATGAAATATCTGATATGAAATAAATATTTTTTTTTACGTGTTTGTGGGGAACGGAGTGTTTTAACACTAGGTTCCCTTGGCCTACCCTGCTGTGTGCAGGATACAGTCTGAAGCTGATTTTTGATTTAATTTTGATATGAAATAAATAATTTTATTACTACTCAGAGTTTACATAGTGTAATATACGACTAATAAGTTATAACAGAAATAATTTGCAAGAATTAGAAATTAAGTACATTTTTTTTAATAATTACACCTTTTTTAATAGTTTCACATTTATTTGATAAAAGCTTAAAAGAGTTTAATGATATTGTTGTTAATTAAAGTTTACTCTTTGATTAATATTATTGTCAGCTTTAAGTAAATTTATAATTTAGTATATATAGAATATAAAAAAACGTTATCAAAAGCTATAAATAAAAATGAATTTAAGAAAATTAATATAAAGTTAAAGTTAACTTGCTATATAATTTACTTATAAATTAAAAAATATAAAAACTAATAGAATCAATTAAATCTATTTCTGTATTCTATTTTAATTACTATCAAAGGTTAAAAAAAATCTTCCTATTATATTATGCAGGATCATTTTGAAATGTTTTTTTTTTTTATTTATTTATATTATAATATAAATATATTATAAAAAAAAATCTTCTCAAATTCGTTCTACTTATTTCAGTAGAACTATCAAAGATTTTACCAAGAAGTGCAAGTTCATATCTTGTTATATAAAAAAAATATAGTTATTATTTGTGTAGTATAACAATTTAAATATGTTAAAAATATTCATTATACTTTTTGCATGATATTCACACAATGAGACAATATGTTTTTTACTACAGACCAATAATAATTTTAATTATGTATATATATGATTCAAGTTCCTATTTCAGAAATGATATTTTATTTTTGACTTACAACTGTTTGTAATTGTTAATTGTTTTTTTTCGGTTGCCAGTTTGAGGCCAGCCGTGGCGTAGTGGCACAAGTGTGACCGGAAATGCGACTGGTTGTAGGTTCGATTCCCACTCGAGGAAATGAAATGCTTATTTGAATTTATATTTTCATTCCTTCGCTCTGATGTGACGAGGCATGCGTTCCGCCACTCAACAGAAAGAGGAGAACGGAGAGTCTTAACACTTGGTTCACTCTGCCTATCCCGCTGTGTATGGAATAGGCAGAGGGAACCTAGAATCTATACAGGAAATTTTTTTTTAGCTTCACATTTCTATATGCAGGACATACCCGCATATAGAACAGTGTCAAGACACTTTGTTTGCTAGATTTCGCCCGATTCCGAGACATTACACTTAGCCTTGTCAGAACATAGATCGTTTTGGTTTTTATCAGCTTCACGCTGTATCCCGCACACAGCAGGCCGAGCCGAGTTCCGCCGTGTTTTTGGAGGCATTGCGTGATGAGTGGCAGAACTCAGCGCTCCGTTTTGCATCGACAACAGAGCGAAGAAATGAAAATATAAATGTAAATAAAAATTTCATCTCCTCGAATGGGGATTGAACTCACAACCAGTCGATTTTACAGTCACATTCGTGCCCCTGCGCCACAACTTGCCTTTTCAATATAATTCATTTTCCTTAATAGGGATTGAACCCACAACCATCACAATAGCAATCAGACACAGCCTCTATATAAATCTGTTTAATATGACACAAAAAGTGAAATATCTATTCATAGAATGAGTAAGTGAGAATGGACTAACATATGTCATGCAGATCAATCTACTAAAGACAATTTAAATTGACTACATGCAAAATTATGTTTATAAGAATACCTAGAATATAATAAAGAAAGTTAATTGCTTTCATTGCGTAGAGACTTTTGGAACTACAAACGATCATGCACCTATAGTCGGCCCTTAAGTGATGCCAGATTTGTGTAGAATAACCCTAATTTATTACTAAACCATAGAAGCCCTATAGAAAACTGAAAGTTTATTAGTAAATATAATATAATCTTGATCCCTTCACATGTTTACATTCCAACTGACACATTCCAATTCCAGTATTTTCTATCTGGCAACACTAGGCTATGTTCTACACAACAGCGACATATAGCATTCCCGCTATGACTGTGTTACCACTTGATTTACCATATCAATGTTATGGTGTTGTACAAACTCGACCCGATTATTGGGTACCTGCTGGGTTTGTGCAACTGCCAACGGAGCGCTGCTACTCGCAGTTTCCTGTTGCTGTGTATGCCCCACCAGAGTCTCTGCAAATGGAAAATATTCAAGCATTCAGAGGGAAATATTTAAATAAATATTTCTTATTAAAGTAAAAAACTTGGTCATTGTGGTGCAGTGTGATATTGTCAGATGATGATCACAGGTTTTATCTCCACTTGAGGCAATGAAATATTTTCCTTACTTTGCTCTGGCTAGACTTAATTCAATGTTAAAATTAAATAAAAATTAAATTAGCTTCACGCTGTATCCCGCACACAGCAGGGTAGGCAGAGGGAACCTAGTGTAAGACACTCCATTCCCCACATTCTGGCGAATTCTGGAGGCATTGCGTGTTGAGTGGCAGAACTCAACGCCGCGCTTAACCTCGACACCAGAGCGAAGAAATGGAAACATAAATTTAAGTAAATATTTCATCTCCTCGAGTGGGGATCAAACCCACAACCAGTCGGTTTTGCAGTCACACCTCGTGCCGCTGCGCCACGACCGGCCTCAATATTAAGTTCCACCAATAATTCAATGTTAAGTTCCACATATTGTTTCCAATCAGTGAAAAGCAGAAAAGGGAGTGTCTTCACACCACAATCTCTCCGCCTACCCTGATAAAAGGGAAATAATAGATGAAAGGAAAACAAAACTGCTAGACAAAAAGAAAAAAATTAAAGCATGCAAAGCAAACTGAAATAAGAATATAATTAGAATATATTATGTTTAATTACCATGTCCTTGTGTTGCTTGATTAGCAATAATTTGTGATACAGGTATTTGTTGACCTGCGGCGGAAACTGTAACTTGAGGTTGCCCAGCATGCCCTAATATAATGTTAGGATCTCCATTCAAAATACTTGCATGAGCTTGACCAAGATCCTGAAATACTTACATATTTGAAACAGATGTTGAAAAAAAAACAAAAAGGTTAAAATTAGAATATTAAAAAAAACTATTTTTTTATTATATTCTCTTCTAATAAAAATCACATTAATTATGCACAGTATTTTAATAGCTGTACTATGACTTTTAGTTCTACTTGTCAATTATTTTAATAACCTGAAGAGAACTTTAGCAGATGATTCCCATTCAACTTGTTATTTTTTTAAGTATTCATTACCTGGACAGGTTTCCCATTTTCAATTCTTGCACCAGTAGGTAAGCCGTAGACAGAAACTTGAGGTAATGGACCGGGAAACAAATTAGTAAACACCCAGTATTTAGCCACGCTCGACAGGGCAACGTTTACCGCCGCCGAGTTGACTCTCAAATCGGTAGCAGATGTTGTAGGTGTTAAATTATTTGTTTGCGTCGGCTGTTGTTGCTGTGTCGACTGAACTCTTGGGTTCTGAGACTGCAATTATCACATATATATTTATTTAGAAACAAGCACAATAATACACATCCACACAAAAAACAACAAGCAATGCAAACCTCGGAATTGCCTGAAGGTTGGCCACCACCCGTATTAATACTATGATGATCCGGATTCATTTTAAGTCCTTTAGATATTAATACAATTCACCACTAATACAAAAATTACAACATAACAGTTTTTAGAATTTTACGTATCGGCATTGTCATAATTTGACTGGCATCGAAATGGAGGCGCGGGGGACGCGACGGGCCGCCATTATGAAACTTAGCACACAAAAACATTTTCTACACGATACTTGTAAGAATGTTTCTTTAACCACTGTGATTATCTCATAAACGTAAACTATCGAAAACTGTTTATTACTAAACAACAGACTTTATGAATAATAATATTCAACAGTCTAAATCGTAATTACTTAACATTTTCCACATTTTTTTACATATTCACCATGAACGAAGAATGAAAGTTTGTCATGAGCAGTTATGCCAACATGAAAAATCTATTTCAACTGCGCAACTTTTATTATTGGACTTATTATAACATTACTTAAATAAATTGCAATATAACTTCATAAATAATTTTGTTTAAATTAATAAATATTTAATATATAAAAATTCAATAAAATAGTAGTATAAATTAAAAAGTAATTTATTTCACAGCGACGAGCACGCGATTTCCTAGACATTCAATAGATGGCACTTACAACGAACTATGTCGTAATATCAGTCTGGGTAACCTTAAAAATCTAAGTAGCAAAAACTTAAAAAGGGAAAGTTTTATGTATGAAAGTGCAAGTTCTTCATTATGTCATTTAAATAATAATATAACAATATCAATAATATTAAATGGCTAATTCTGAATATTAGAATAATATATAAGATTGAATAGGTTTTTTATAAAGTCGTGGTAAATATTTTTTACTATTATAAAATAAAGACGTGTCGTCCAGTCGTGGCGCAGGGTGCAAAGTGTGACTGTAAAGTCGACTAGTTGTGGGTTCGATCCTCACTCGAGGAAATGAAATATTTATTTACATGTATATTTAAATTTCTTCGCTCTGTTGTCGAGGCAAAGCGCAGCGTCGAGTTCCACCACTCAACATACAATGCCTTCAGAGCTCGGCGGAAAGTGGGGAACGGAGTGTCTTAACACTAGATTCCCTCTGCCTAACCTATTGTGTGCGGGACAGTGCATGAAGCTGTTTTTTTTTTACTTATTTGTTATTAATAAATTTAAGACTATTTGTATCAAAGGAAACTTAAGAAAAAAAAAATACCTTAATTTTATTAAATATCCTGGTAATCTCATTCATATACGACATTTAGTACAGTACGGCTGACGTGTCGTGGCCAAATTGAAATTAGGCTTTCTGAACTTTAACCGTATGGTTAAATGTGTATAAATTAATTCTTAAGACTCTCTAAAAAAATGTTTTATTTTTTATTTAAGCTAAGAGTTGTAAAAAATTTTAACTTTCCTATTGTTACTATCATTTTACTTATATATGTAATATTATATATTCATAAAAATATATCAATTAAATTGTAGGTTAAAAAGTATTTCACTATACCAGATACAGATGTGGCTTTTTAAATTATTTTAAAGTTTGCATAGTATGTTAAATAGAAATATATTGTACGATGCAGTATGTTAATGTGTTATATTTTTAATTTATACATACTAATTATTACAATATCAGTCTACTCTGATGTAAATACATATTTCTCCGCGTCCTAAATAAAAGGAAAATATCAACATTGGAGGAAAACTATTGGAGAATGAAAAAAGTGAAGCTTCGTATTCTAGTTACAATTTGGCTTTGCATTTTTGATTGAGAAATTGAATTCGTATACCTGTTTCGACTGTATACTAAACATTGTTTCATATAGGTATTTCTATAGGAGTATATGATCTACTTCTATATTTTTTTAGCATTTATATTTGTATTTTTCTTATACAAACCCATTAATTTTAAAGTAGATTGATGACACCTACCATTTAATTAATATTAAAAAAATGCTTCACGCTGTATCCCGCATACAGCAGGGTAGACAGAGGGAACCTAGTGTTAAGACACTTCGTTCCCCACTTTCCGCCGAGTTCTGGAGGCATTGCGTGATGAGTGGCAGAACTCAACGCCGCGCCTTGCCTCGACACCAGAGCGAAGAAATGGAAATATAAATTTAAGTAAATATTTCATCTCTCCAAGAAAGGATTGAACCCACAACCAGTTTGTGCCCTTACGCCACGACTGGCCTCTAAAATCAAATTAATATTATTACTAATAATTGTTAATAAAGGTATAAATCAATTAGATACGACTTCAGGACGTTCTAGAACTAGGACGTGGGATAGGGGGACCTCAGGAAACACTCATAGATGAGTCGTTCTAAAATTAAAAGCGGTTATTTTTTTTTAGTACAAGTACAAAAAAAAAATAACTAAAGTTATAACGACAGTAAGTTATGACCATAATAGCCATTTAGTAGTTTATTAATATTAATATAAATAATATTCATGAAATAATGTTAATTAATATTCATGAAAATTCAAAAGAACGCATGAAAATAAATTAGTGTCTATTAGTAATTTTATTACATTTCCTTATTGTTTTGTTCTAATTAAAAAAAAATAGTTAATTTACAAATAGAAAAAGATATATGGAGTACCGCAAGGATTTACATTATCCAGATAAAGTTACGAAATGGGAACTTGTGTCAAAGTATGTTTGTTTCACCAAGCAAGTCGCAACTTCCAATCCAATTCAGTACTGACTGCGAGGCTGTCCGGACTGCGCGCCTCCGTGTCCACATACCGCGTGAAGTTTACAAACTTTAGAATTCTTCGCGATAACATTTAACAAACTATAGTGAAAGTGATTTGGAAAGAAGAAATAGTCGCCATTATAAATATATAAATAAATTTAATCTATAATCACGTATTGGAAGTTTTAATCAGCTGCTTCCTTGTGTTTAATATTCACCGGTCTTCAATTCGCAGGTTGGTATTGGTTTACTGAAAAATGTTTGTTTATTCATATAATATGGTTCTCTTTGGTTTGGTCATATGCCAATTTCTCTAGGATTTAACAACGTTTTGACGACATTGTGCTTGTTGTTCTTCCTGTGAAGAAATCGTGTGGTTTTTTACCACAAACTTAATTAAACTCAGTCGGTGTAAGATTAAAAGGATTGTAAGAATGTGTTTTATTCGTGTTCATACAAATTAATAATTAATAATAAATTTATTTAAATTACTTATTTAGTACAGAACTAAATAATGGGGATGTTTATCATGATTTGTAGTATATTATTTTATATATTTTAGTAAGTATACTTAAAATAATTGTAAATATAAAAAAAAAATGTATACAATATATTCATTCTGTTTTAATAATTAATTTATATTTTTGATAAGATTTCTGAATAATAGAACATGGCACTCGCTCGCTGTTATGTCGTTTGTGACTTCTATAGACATTAGACAATTACATAAAATGTTTGCATTTTCATATTGTAGGTAAGTGTGTGTTTTAAAATGTAAGTTTTGTTTGAACTAGTATATAAACAAACTATTCTATTTGGTATTATTAAATATGGTTGGTATTATTAATTTTAAGCTTATATTAAATTTGATTTAATTTCGATATTGGTTTGTTGTATTACAAGCTTTAATTATTTACAAAAAAAATCTATTATATATTAAAATATTTAATTGAAATATTAATTAATATGTATTTATAAATAATATGTTTAATTGTAGTTTTGTGGTCCTCAGATCGATCCATGAAACGCAATAATAATAATAATAATTACATTTTCAAATACTTTTTGTGGTTAATTGTTGTTTCTTAGAATAATAAACAATAATAATAAAACAAATAAATTGAGGCCATCGTGGCGCAGGGGCACAAAGTGTGACTGTAAAACCGAATGGTTGTGGGTTCGAACCCTACACGAGGAGATGAAATATACAGTCAACCCTCCTATAACGCGGTGAGTGCGTACCGCGTTATACGGAAACCGCGCTATAAGAAACTCGCATTTAACCATACAAACCAGTCTAATTCGTAGCGCGTTCTATGGAAACCGTCTACCGCGTTGTATGGAAACCGCGCTATAAGAGACTCATAATTAGTACAAATCACATTATTCGTACCGCGTTATATGGAGGCCAATAATTCGAAAGACAAGATAAATTATAAATTATTTAAATCGAATTGAGATGTTTTATAAGGAAATAATACAAAAACAAATTATAAATTAAACTAAAGACTGTTTTCCAAGTAAAACAAGTAAAAATCATGTAATCTTTCAACACTCATCCTCGCTGCCAGACTCAAAATGACTTTTTCACTTAATTCTTCTCTCCACATTGGTTTTCGATTGTAACTTTTTTTTTCTAGCTCCACTAAAACCTCTCTATAGGGAGCTAAGCAATTTTTTAGAATGAAATGTAGTTCTAATTCTTTAGCCAAATTTAGCCCTTTTTAACATCTTGTAAATCGACATTTGGCACCTGAGACTACTGAAACCGATGTCGTAGATGGTTATGAGATAAGATGTTTATATTAACATATCTAGTTACTAGAATCATTCAAAGGCTGCGCGGAAGAAACTTATAGGATGCTGTTGAACGGAAACCGCGTTGTAAGAGACCCGCGTTATAGGAGGGCTGTCGCAATTTCAGCTCCGCGTTATATGGAAACCGCGCTCTGAGAGTACCGCGTTATAGGAGGGTTGACTGTATACTTAAATTTATATTTCCATTTCTTCGGTCTGGTGTCGAGGCAAAGCGCGGCGGTGAGCTCTGCCACTCAACACGCAATGCCTCCAGAATTCGGCAGAAAGTGGGGAACGGAGTGTCTTAGCACTAGATTCCCTGCCTACCCTGTCATGTGCGGGATGCGGCGTGAAGCTGATTTTTTTTTAGAATAGAATACCCTAAATTAGTATTATTATTATTATGAAAATCAAAAGGTATGCTAATTTATACTTTGTCAATTATTATTCACCTCTTGCGACATGATTATCTTGGAAGAAGATAAATAAATACCATCAAATCAAGCCGCTAAACAAATCTTACGTAGTTCGACATCGGATTGGATTACGAAACTTAATGTTGCATTTAGTGACGCACTAACAACTGTTTAGAGGGAAATATTTTTTAGAAGTCGTGTAAAAAAAATTGTTCATAGCGGAATTAGAACCCATGCCTCTTAAAAACCATTCACGGGTTCAAATCCCGCTACGTTCAAGAAAATAAAAATTTTTTAAAGAATATTTTTAACATTTTTTAAAGTGTTAATCCACACTTAGGTAAGAAAAATACTTATTTAGAAAATTTATAAAAATTTGAACGTAGCGGGACTCGAACCCGCGCCTCCTGGAAACCGACCAGGCGCTCTGACCACTATACTAAGCTATACGTTCTCATCAAGCTGAGATGCTAACGACATAAATAAGTTGTAACAAGCGTATAAAAATTTCGACATAACTTGATAAGGACGTATGGCTTAGTGGTCAGAGCACCCGGTCGGTTTCCAGCAGGCGTGGGTTGGGGTCAGACTACGTTAAAATTTTTATACGTTTTCTAAATAAGTATATATAAAGAAATTACAAAGCTCAAACAGTGTACTAGTAAATCAAAAATCAAAATAAAAAAATCATCTTTACGCTGTTCCCGCATATAGCAGAGGGAATCTTATGTTAAGACACTCCATTCCCCACTTTCTACCGAATTCTGGAGCCATTGCGTGTTGAGTGGCACCGATAGTTTCAGAATATATCCTTACATAATTCTAAACGAATAGTAACTAAATAATAAACCTTATAATACCACATTCTATTTGACTTTTATAACACAGAACATAAAGGCTACATTTGCTTTTAGATTCCATAAAAAAAAAACTCCAGCTGAGTTTAAAAAAAAAACAGGTTTGAAATGTTGCTGTAAATATGCACTGTTTATAAATTACTGCAACGCTTTGTACGCAATTGTTCGATACGATTGTTCTAATTTATCAGTTCGTTGTTATTCAATATTGATAATGTGTTTCCTAATATTTTTTAATTCGAAATTACTTTTACGTTTCACTTAAAAAAATAATGCTTCAAATTTAATAATATTAAAAAAAAATGAGGCCAGTCGTGGCGCAGCGGTAAGAAGTGTGACTGTAAAACCGACTCGTTGTGGGTTCGATCCCCACTCGAGGAGATGAAATATTTACTTAAATTTATATTTCCATTTCGTCGCTCTGGTGTCGAGGCTAAGCGCGGCGTTGAGTTCTGCCACTCAACACGCAATGCTTTCAGAATTCGGCAGAAAGTGGGGAACGAAGTGTCTTAACACTAGGTTCCATCTGCCTACCCTGCTGTGTGCGGGATACAGCGTGAAGCTGATTTAATTTTTTTTGATTAAAAAAAATGGCTCTTCCATTTATTATGTTGAAAAAAATCTCATAACATTATTGAGATGATATTGTTATACAATTAAGTTAACAAGCAGTTAGAAAAAAGAAAACGTTTTTAGCACTTCATGTTTGCTCTTGTCATTTTTTATTTATCTATGCAATATTTTACATTATCATATATTCTACAGAATAAATATAGCGAAGTAGAAAAAGGAACCTGGGAACCTAATGTTGAGACGCCACGTTCCCATTAAGACTACGTTTTATAAGATTTAATTTAGGCGACGAAAACTTTTTTAGCACATTATGTTTGTTCTTGTGACTTTTTATTTATCTATGGAATATTTAACATTATCGTATATTCTACAGAATATATATATTATATATATAGCGGAGTAGAAAAAAGGGACCTGGGAACCTAGTGTAGACTATGTTTTATAAGATTTAATTTAAGTATGCGAACGATCTTAATCAATTTATTTAAATTTTATATGAATATATAAACTTAGGCATTCATATCATAGATCAATTCACAATGTAAACGGGGTTGTTTGATTGAAATTCTAACTAGTAGATATCTATAACAGATATTCCAAAGAAACTTAAGGCACATCATTGTTCACGGTATTCTCTAAACTTAGGACTAACTTCGTTATTGACTATTTGGTTATTAGTAGAAGGGAAGTGAAGACTGCGGCGTAAACTCTGCCTGCATTTCCATGACGTGTTATACTAGTATAATGTTTTAAATTAATAATATCATTTTATCATATTTTTTAGGGTTTCGCATCTTAAAAGGAAAACACAAAACACCTGTGTGTTTACTTATGCACAGATGTAAGCAATAAATTTTAATATTTAAATAGTAAGCAAATATAATAAAATATATTTGTATATTGAGGCCTTGGCATGAGGATATTAAACATTTATTTAAATTTTTATTTGCATTTCTTCGCTCTGGTGTCGAGGCAAAGCGCGGCGTTGAATTCCGCCACTCAACACGCAATGCCTCCAGAATATACAGCGTGAAGCTGATTTTAATATTTGTATATAAGTAAAAAAATTATAAAAAAAAATTCTTGCTGTCGGTTTTTCGTGAAGACCATGTATCTTGAGATCGCATGGAGATGTTAAGTTATAAATCAGCTTCACGCTGTATCCCGCACACAGCAGGGTAGGCAGAGGGAACCTAGTGTTAATACACTTCGTTCCCCACTTTCTGCCGGATTAAGTTAAAATTAATTATATATATTCTGGTGCGAGCACAGCAAATTCAGGCTTCTAAGTCAACGCAATCTCAAGATACGAGTATTTACTCATCGTTTTTGCTGCATTGTATTGAATTTTGATGTGTGAATTTACAATACTAAATGATATGACTATTGCGCTATAAAGACAAAAATCCGAAAAATGAAAATTTATAGATATTTCATAGAAAAAAATAATCACAAACTTAAATTTGTAGTTAATTTCATACGAAATGAGCGCATATGAGCGTAAACATAAATTTGTCAACTTTTATAAGTAGTACTTCCCGTTGACCTACAATCCTGAATACAGAACCCTCAGTGGTCGAGTCCGAGTCGCACATAACTAGTTTTTTTAAATCGCATATCCAATTTACGCCCCTTTAGAGACATGGCGCGTAGAGTAGCGGAATCCAGTATGGTATAATAACGATTTATAAAATTACCTTAGAAGGTCATAACTCATAGCCCAAAGGCAAAATTATGAGAGGTTGATGGGTGTGTAGATAACCTTCTCAGTGCTTTCGAGAACAAGACTGGACTTAAGTTTATCAATCCTGCCAATCAAAAATCAACGATATTAGTTACTTCCTGTGGACAATCGAAGGCTGTATAATTTGTAATAGCTAGTTTTAGTTAAAAGATTACGTGTCCTACGTACTCCCTGGAGATATGGAGGAAAAAGTTTTTATAAGAATAATCAGTAAATACAAATAAATAAAATCAGCTGCTGTATCTATGCCGCACACAGGGTAGGCAGAGGGAACCTAGTGTTAAGATACTTAATATGTTCCCCATTTTCCGCTGAATTCTAAAGGCATTGCGTGTTGAGTAGCGAAAATCAATGCCGTGCTTTGTCTTGATACCAGAGCGACGAAAAATTAAATTAAAATAACCAGTCGCGTTTACGAGATAAAATTTAATTAATTTTTATTATTACATGCTTATGTTAATGAATATAATGTAACACTTGTGTGTAAAATTCCTTCGAATTGATATGACTATTGAGTTATAAAGATAGCAATATATTTTTTTTAACATTTATGTATTGTATAATTATGAGGCCAGTCGTGGCCCAGCGGCACAAAGTGTGACTGTAAAACCGACTGGTTGTGGGTTCGATCCCCACTCGAGGAGATGAAATATTTACTTAAATTTATATTTCCATTTTCTTCGCTCTGGTGTCGAAGACGAGCGCGGCGTTGAGTTCTGCCACTCAACACGCAATGCCTTCAGAGTTCGGCAGAAAATGGGGAACAGAGTGTCTTAGCACTAGGTTCCCTCTGCCTACGATGCTGTATGCGGGATACAGCGTGGAGCTGATTTATGATTTGAATTTAAGCTTTTTATATACCTATTTTCTTTTGTCTTAAGATAAATGCTATCTATTGTCTTTATTATTAATTAAAGAGGTCTTGCCTTACGGAGTCGCTTATGTACAGAAGGTTCTGAGGTAAAGGTGAATCATTACAATTCTGCTTATAAATGAGTAAGTCTCGTATTTATAAAACGCTCTCAACTCTGAGATATGGATGTGAGGTTAATGGAAAAGAATCGATTAAATGAAAATCGATTTTTATGTATTCAATATTAATAAATTTGTCAAATAATCCTTAAAAATCGATTAATATTAGTATAACAATCGTTTATCTTTTTATTACTTTCTAAAAAATAATCGATTTAAATGAAAGCCGATTATTTTTTAACATCCCTGCTCTGAGATCGGTCTTGAGAGCGATATTAAGATGCTGTTTTCATTAAGAGATTATATCATTTATAAATGAAAATAGCATTTCAAGATCGATGTCGGAGTTGAGAGCGATTTTAAATACGGGCTTAAGATTGTCAGCGGTATTTCTTCTGAATCATACTTATTTCACAATTATTTATTTCGTTAAAGTGTAATTATGAATGTTGACATTTTAAATATTGCGCGCAGCGGCACGAGGTGTGACTGTATAAGCGACTGGTTGTGGGTTCGATCCCCACTCGAGGAGATGAAATATTTACTTAAATTTATATTTCCATTTCTTCGCTGTGGTGTCGAGGTCAAGCGCGGCGTTGAGTTCTGCCACTCAACACGCAATGCCTCCAGAATTCGGTAGAAAGTGGGGAACAGAGTGTCTTAACACTAGGTTCCCTCTGCCTACCCTGCTGTGTGCGGGATATAGCGTGACGCTGATTTAATTAGATTTTTTTGATTTTAATTATTTTAACCGTATATTCAACTAACTTAAATTATAGGAAATTCTCGAGTAGGTTATAAGTTACAAAACTAGAAATAATTTTCCAAATACACAAATATAAAGTGATGCCGTTAATTATATATATAGTGTTTTTTTATGTTGAAATCATATTTTCCGTTATTCCGTTTCATTTCCGTTACGAAGATAGTAGGTTCTATGTAATATTGCTTATACGGATACCCCACTTAGTGTCGGATGACACGGTGTAACGAGTACAAAGATTGATATGTAGCGTAATTGTATGTTATAATGTACATACGAGGCCAGTCGTGGCGCAGGAGTACGTATTAACCTAGAAATGAAATAAAAAACTAAACTAAACTAACTTCACGCTTTATCCCTAGCGGGGTAGTCAGAGAGAACGGAGCGCTAGGCGCTACGGTCTCTACGTACCTCTTTCGCCTCGTCCACTGTCATCAACCTCTTCATACATGCTCTCCGAGCGGTCCTCATGCTTTTTACATGACCTTCATCCAGTATCTTTGATACTATGTTTTCGAAGGTCAACCGAGGTTTCCCCCTACCTCTCTTACCATTTAACACTCAATGGCTCCAGAATTCGGTGGGAAATGGGAAACGGAATGTTATAACTTTATTTCCCAGGTTCCCTCTTAGTTAGACCTAAAAATCTGTTATTTCACTAGTGCACACTAGTGTGTACAGCCTTAAAGCATGGAGCAGTATATTATATTTTACACTTATAGATTATATAACTTTATATAACAGTTAATATTATAATTATAAGTAAATTATAATTATAAGTTAAAAAAATATTTGTAAAAACAAAAACCCCGACTGCATCAAGCTAAAAAGAAAATAAACAAGCCCAATAGTTTATTAGGATTAACAGCCGGGACCTCTTTAAATTATGCGGGGTTCCTGGTAAAGATTTTATTGATTGAAGAATTACTTATAGGTCCCGACTGTTAATCCTAATAAACTATTGGGCTTATTTATTTTCATTTTAGCTTGATGCAGTCGGGGTTTTTGTTTCTACAAATATTTTTTTATTTTACATTTTTTTGTTAGAATTTATTATGGTAATGATAATCATGATATACCTTTTTGAAATCCTGAAATTGAGCTCTTGAATTTGATACCCATATTGTGGTTTTCGAAACGAAAAAAAAAAAATCACTAAGTCCAATGGCGTACCACAGACGCCATGATTATTTTTTATTAACATCACCTATCTAAGAACACTTGGGCTGCTAATACGAATCTAACGATACCTCAAATATGTAAATCCGTTCAGCGGTTCTGGAGATACGAGGTAATAAAGAATATTACATACATACAAGATACGCGCGAAAAACATAACCCTTCCTTAGCAGTCGGGAAAAATAAATACTCATTTAGAAAACGTATAAAAATTTGAACGTAGCGGGATTCGAACCTGCGCCCCCTGATCAGTTTCCAGGAGGCGCGGGTTCGAGTCCCGCTACGTTCAAATTTTTATACGCTTTCTAAATAAGTATTTTTCTTTCCTAAGTGGACCAACACTTTAAAAAATGTTAAAAATAAGTTCAAAATAATTATTTACTATAATTCAGTCAAAATTTTTGTTTAAATTGAATTTTTAATAAAAAAGACCATTTGCGGAATAAGTTGTATTGTAAAATCAAGATATTAAAATTAATTCTACGTTTCTTTGTTGTATTTTGGTGCACAATATAATATTTATATAACAGTTACCATAAAAATCGACTTAAAACTTCAAATTTTGAGCTAGTAACGAAAAAAATTAAGTAAAAAGTATTAAATACCTAGATTATATAAGAAAATTAGAAAAGAACATGACAAGCGTTGTGTCAGATTTCGGCGCTAATCTTGTGGTCACGGTCAACTGCCTACTATTGACATAGTATTTGTTTTTAAAAACCGGACAAGCGCGAGTCGGGCTCGCCCACAGAGCGTACCGTACAATAATTGGCGATCTCTATTTTTTTTCTGAAATTAAAGCCGATTTTTTTTCTGTAATTCAAGCTAAGCAAGTCTGATACCTCACTTAGACTAGCGGTTATATTTTAAGATTTAACCACAAATGTATAGTTTTATTAGTTTAGATTTTTTCCTGAACTACATGTAGATGCTAGCTGCTACATTTCTTAATTTTAGGTCAACAGAAAGTAGCCTATCAATTTTGATTCCTTACCTGATTGTGTCGAAAACGAAATACACATTTTTATTGCGATATAAACGGTCATATCTGTTTTTAAATAAATGTAGAAATATACTTATTTAGAAAACGTAAATAAATTTGAACGTAGCGGGACTCGAACCCGCGCCTCCTGGAAACCGACCAGGCGCTCTGACAACTAAGCCATACGTTCTTAAAAGAGTCCCGCTACGTTCAAACTTTAATACGTTTTCTAAATAAATATTTTTCTTTCCTAAATGTGGAATAACACTTTAAAAATGTTAAAAATGTAAAAATAATTTGTTTTTTCCTTAATAGGTACAGAACCCTAAAAACCCAATTTCATCACAACCTTAATATTGCTGTTACAATTTTTATTGTTTTGATTGTTTATAACAATTTATTGTTTATATATAGAGTATAAATAAATGCCTTACTAGCATTTATTTATACTATTTTAGTTGTAATAATTTCTCTCATTTTTTTTTAGTTCTCTATATTATTTTTTTCTCTATAAATCTCTTGCTATTAGCGACTATTTATTTTATAAGTGAAGGCAGTATTTTAACTGGATCTGCGTTTAACATGTATTTTCCTATTGTGTAACATAATATCTTTTTTACCGTACAATCTCCTTCGTTTGTCAATTCTCAGACGTGACATTGGCGAAGCGATTAGTGCTCAACTGGCACGCTTGGGACGCCATAAACTAAGAACAGAACAGAAGAATTTATTGTTTCATATTGTTTATTTTTTTTATTATTTTTATTTCAGCTTCACGCTGTATCCCGCACACAGCAGGGTAGGCAGAGAGAACCTAGTGTTAAGATATTCCGTTCCCCACTTTCTGCCGAATTGGAGGCATTGCGTGTTGAGTGGCAGAACTCAACGCCGCGCTTTGCCTCGACACCAGAGCGAAGAAATGGAAATATAATTTAAGTAAATATTTCATCTCCCTGAGTGGGGATCGAACCCACAACCAGTCGGTTTTACAGTCACACTCTGTGCTCCTGCCCCATAACTGGCCTCATATTGATTATCATTTGTTAAAACGACGATAAAAGAACTATGTTATGTTTTATTAGACTATTAAACTTTTTTATATGTAACTACACAAGCAAAATTAAAAAAAACACATTCCGACCAAATATATCATTTGGCAAACTGCTTGTAGCTCTTAAATTGTTAATTCGATTTTGATAAAACAATTAAAAAATGCGGTTTTTTTTAGACTTTAAACGGTTTAATAATTTAGAAGCTACAACGCCACACGCTTGTTGAGCACCGCCACTAAACACGTAGTACCTTGAAAATTTTAGATTCGAGAGTGCCTTAACATTAGGTTCCCTTTGCTCACCTTTGCTATAGGCGGGATACAACGTGAAGCTAAAAAAACATAGAGTAATACTGATTTATTGTTGTAACTCGATCATACTTAATCATTAAGTTATATGCACATGAACATTTAACGCCCAATTAGGCAGACTTACGTTTATCGTCTTTATTTTTTATAGTAGTTTTATCGCATAAATACATGTTATAAGTAAAGATTGAACCGGCGACTTCCGGCTTAGCTGCTAAAGATATTTCACACTAAATCAGTTATTCTAGTTTTTCTTCACGCTGTATCCCGTCGCATATAGCAGAGGGAACCCGAAACCTGCCGCAAACCTGGAAACTAAATGTTAAGATACTCCGTTTCTATTAAGTTACTTTTGTTCCCCACTTTCGGCAGATATCTGAAGACATTGCGTGTTGTGTTGAACTCAACGCCGCGCTTTGCCTCGTCACCGGAGCGAGGAAATGAAAATATTAAATATCTCATTACTTCGAGTGGGAATCGAACCCACAACTTGACACGTTTAAAGTCACGCTTATTCTCCTGTGTCACGACTGACCTCTTTTAAGAGGTCATTTAAGTGTTTTAACTTTTAATGACTCATCGAACATATCTATTTAAATGACGTAATGTATTTATTGGAAATGCTTTTATAAATTGCTTAATAGTAAAAAATAATTGATTTGTATTACGTTGGTTACTATTATTCTGTTTAATTAGTATTGAGTTGTATATTAAAAGGTTACGTATTGGCGTGTAATAAGTATTCGACGCGTTAGAATTGATATTCTTTTAGAAATGGTATTAGTTAGAATGCGGTACTAAAACTATATTGTGTAAATCTACCCACATTCATTTGTTCTTTTGATATTGTTGCTATGAATACTGGTATGTTGATTTTCTCTAAAATTTATAGTAAGATATTTAGTTGTGTATATAATAAATAAAAAAAATATTAATACTGTTCAAGTTAAAAAAATCTTTTTTATCTATCAACAATAAAAAAAAATATAGGTAATTATTTTAATATGTGAACGTTAGTTTGTTTGTTACGATTTCACACCGAAACTATTCAACCGAATATCATGAAATTTTGTACACATATTCTCAGAGGTGTTGGGAAGGAGGACATTTTTTATTAAAAAATGGCTGGCGGGCTTTAATATAATAATAAGTTTAAACGAGCGAATCCACGTGTGAGTCTATATTGATTATCATAAAATATATATAATATCTGAGGTCAGTCGTGTCGCAGGGGCACAAAATATGATTGTAAACGCGACTGGTTGTGAGTTCGATTCCCACTCGAGGAAACCTCATTTCAACCTCGACACCCTGGTGTCGACGCAAAGCGCGGCGTTGACGTCTGCCACTCAGTACGCAATACCTCCAGAATTCGAGGGAAAGAGGGTAAAGGAGTGTCTTAATACTAGGTTCCCTCTGCCTACCCTGCTTTGTGCGGGATACAGCGTGAAACTAAACCAATATATTATATCAGAAGATGGAACATAGCACTTCTATTCTACTTTCATATTACTATAAAGAATTATTCAGTCAACTGATTATATTCGTTACGAGTTACGTGCAATCTACTTCTGATTATTTACGGAAAGGAAAACAGCGTGTCAAATGAATTGTCTACCGCCGCCGTAGCTAATATTGTATGAGAGAACAATTAATTGGATATGTTTAATTAAGTTCTTTTTGCTACCACCGTGACTTGTGAGTGTCACGTGTAAAAAAACTAAAATTTGCTTAATTCTATCAGGTTTATTAATAGTTAAATTCAAAAACTGAGGCCAGTTCTGTTGCAGGAGCACAGGCGTGTGACTGTAAACGCTACAGGTTGTGGGTTCGAATCCCACTTTGGAAATTAAATATTTAATATTTTCGATTAGTAAAGGCAAAGTGCGGTGTTGAGTTCCGCCACTCAACGCACAATATCTCCAGAATTGGCGGATAGTTGGGAGTTATACAGCGTGAAGCTGAAAAAGAAAATACAATTAAAATGTTCTAATTATACAGTAGTGTTAAAGCTCTAATACAAGACATGTTTTTAAAAGTCCGCAGAACATGAACATGACTATAATGAATAATCTATTCTACTCTGTTGTGTATACTTTGGGGTCCAAAAAAATAGTCATTGACAAAGTAGTAGGTACCTAAATAGTAATAATTTTTTTATTAAAAAAGTTTTGTCGTTTTCTTTCAAAGCTTTATTTCTTTTACTTCAGCTTTACGCTGTATCCCGCATATAGCAGAGTATACAGAGGGAACCCCATTTTCCGCCGAATTTTCGGGACATTGCGTGTTAAGTGGTGGAGCCAAACCCGTAATTTCAAATTAATTTATTATAATAAAGTAAATCCAAAAATGTTTCTAATAATCCATTTCCACGAATGAGAATCGAACCCACAATCGTCGCGTTACAGTCACACGCTTGTTCCCCTGTGCCACGCAATTTTATATATTTTTTATGTTTTTCTACTAGAAATTAAATGCGACATATTTTTTATAGTATAATTGACATCATTGTTCCCGTTTATGTTAACAAACACGCGTGTTTATAATACCGGAAAAAACAGAATTCGTGCGCAGTAAGAGTTAGTTCACATTACACTAATACCTAAAGATATTTTATATTATGTTATTTAAATCCTATATACACTTAAATTTAGAGGCCAGTCGTGGCCCAGCGGTACAAAGTGTGACTGTAAAACCGACTGGGTGTGGGTTCGAACCCCACTTGAGGAGATGATATATTTACTTAAATGTATATTTCCATTTCTTCGCTCTGGTGTCGAGGCAAAGCGCGGCGTTGAGTTCTGCCACTCAACACGTAGTGCCGTAATAAAACATATGTGAGTATGTACATAAATTGATATATGTAGACATATGTTTCATTATATTACCAAAATATATGAAACATATGTCTATCGGCATCGTTTTATGTAATATTACATTTAATTTAAAATAATTACAATTGATCAGATACTAATATATTTATTTATTTTAGGCATATTATATCCCATCAAAAACATAAATGTGGAATGAGAGACAAGTAAAATAATATTACTTTACAAATATTCTACGTCACTCTAGAGATTCTGTTATAAAAAAAAATGTGTGTTTACTTATATACGCAACGTTCGCAGTATACTTCTTTTACTTAATAAAATAAAAAAAATACTTTCTAAAATTTTTATCCTACGCATTATTCTATATTTGTAGAGAAAACGACATTATTTTTAGAAGAAGTTTTATTATTACGCATTATCAAGTTAAATATGATAACAAAATATTTGTATATATTTGAAACCGGACAAGTGCGAGTCGGGCTCGCCCGCCGAGGGTTCCGTACAAATTGCGTATAATTGGAGGTCTCGAGTTTTTCTGGAATGCAAGCTTAGTTTAGTCAGAGCCCTTTCACCTGATACCTCACTTGAACTAGCAGCTTTAATACCAAATTTAGCTTCCCTTTTAAGGCAATTATTTTTTTGGGATTTAACCACAAATGTATAGTAATCGCTATATAGAAATACGTTTTTTTCCCGAAAATCATGGGATCTTAGAACTAGAAATATGGTTTGAACTTCAACTCGACATCTCCAAGCGTTCCTGAGATAAACACTCTTGACAGACAGACAAAAAGACAGACATACATACCGACGGACAACAAAGCGATCTTATAAAGGTTCCATTTTCCCTAATAGGTACGTGACAGTGTGCGCGCACATGTTACAAAAATACTCTCATAATATTTCGTTAAAAGAAAAATCAAAAATTATAATTTAATAATGGAAACGGATTCCCTCATACAAATCAGACCCTGTATATAGATAGCTATTTGTCAGTCCGGACACGGGGTCATTTCGAGACAATTGATTCATCGAGACGTGGCAAATGTCCTGCTGGTTTGTCGACCTATAACATGTTCAGCTGCTCATGCTGATTTACATACGTACGTACCTTAATATATCTGTTAAGAAGTTAAGCCATTTCGTTTCTCATTTAGACTCCGATTTCTGAGGATATTGTGTGTTGAGTGGCGGAACTCAACGCAGCGGTTTACCTAGGCCTAGACTTTGCACCTACGCCACGACGGACTTCGCCGTAGTTTATGCGAAATTTATTTTTTAAATGAAAAAAACTACTGACTAAATTTGAAGGATATATTCATAATATAAGTTTCGTTAGACAATAGGCGGCAAATCTCAGTTTTAATTAATGATTATCGCAAAAATAAGCTAGTACGACTGTGAGAAAATAGTGTCCCTCTTAAATATTGCATTATACTCTATCTGAGCTAATCGCATCTAGAAATTGCGCGCTCACATTATCCTTGATATAACCCAAGGGTGTGATTGTAACGCGACGGTTGTGAGTTCGATGTCCACTGGAGGGAATTAATTATTCCTATTATTTCTTAATATTTAAATTTCTTCGCTTTGGCACCAAGGTAAAAGGCCCGCTAGTTCTGCAACCCAACACGGAATAACTCAAAAAAATATTCGGAAAGTGGCTAACGGAGTGTCTTAACACTAGGTTCCCTCTGCCTACTTTGCTGTACAGGGCCAACCCTGCTTTACACACTTAACAATTTTAGATTTAGTAATTGTATAACAAAAAATGCTTCTTCATTATTCTATAATACTTATAATATCATCCAACAACTTAAAACCATTGAAAAGTGAAAGTATCCCACTTCCTAGTATTTAATCCGCCGCGAACTTCTGACCTTGACTGATTTTAATACATACTTTTATATTACTTCACTGTTTCTTTGAAATTTGTAGTCATCGCTTGAATAAATAGAATTTTAACTTTCTTGCAAACATATGTAATAAATGATGTATAATTATATTTTTTCTGTTGTTACAAGTGTTGAAGTATGTAATATATGTATATATAATATGTAGTATGGCACAAATATTTTATTTGAATTTTAAAAACCGGTTAAGTGTGAGTTGGGATCGTCCACCGAGGCTTCCGTAACAATTTAATGATTATTATAGGTCAACGGGACGTACCTAGAACCTGATTAGATTTGAATATTTGATATTAATTTCAACTTCATTTTGTGAGGCCGTCGTAGTCCAGGGGCACAAGGGTGTGACTGTAACGCAACGGTTGTGGGTTCAATCCCCACTCGAGGAAGTGAAATATTTATTAAATATTTATTTCCATTTCGTTGCTCTGGTGTCGTGGCAAAGAGCGGCGTTGAAATCTGCCACTCAAATCGCAATATCCCCAAAATTCAGCGAAAAGTGAGGAACGAAGTGTCTAACACTAGGTTCCCTCTGCCTACCCTGCTGTGTGTGGGATACAGCGTGAAGCTGATTATTTGATTCATACCTCAAAGCGATCTCGCGATAAATGATTTCAACAGACGGTCAAAAAAGTGTTTCTATAAGGGTTCTGTTCTTTCCTTTTGAGATACGGAACCCTAAAAACCAGTTGCTATGAAAATAATTTCTGCACTATTTATTTAAAGATGTGACGCCGTATCCAAAAAATGATTCAAATTTTTACCTTTTGAAGCACGGAATTCTAAAAATGCATTAACTACGCTTACTGACTAAAAGTCTCATTTTACGATCATTAGTCTGACCGCTATGATGATGATTTAATACAATGTAAATTCGCACGCTAAGTAAATATTCTACAATATTTAGAGGCCAGTCGCCACTACTAGCCTCAAGAAGCAAAAGCATTAAGTGTAAGTGTAAACGCGCCAGGTTCTAGGTTCAATTCCCATTCGAGGAAATGAAATATTTAATATTTAAATTTTTTCGCTCTGATAATGGCATTGAGTTTTGCTACTCAACACGTATTGTCTTAAGAATTCGGCGGGAAATGGCCAACGGAGTGTTTTAACACTAGGTTCCCTTTGCCTACCTGGTGTGTGTGCGGGATACAGCTTGATGCTAAAAAAATATATTATTATATATTATAAATCGTATCTCTTTAATCTTACATTTGCTAAGTATACCAAAGTCCATGGCCATTGGCGAAGCGTATGAAACCATAGCATTACATAATTATAACGAGATTTGTGTTCCTAGCGCTGTTACGACTGCACATTGATGTATTGTCAGATATCGTTTATTAATACTACATTATTATTTTACATTATTATTTTACATTATTATTTGTTAATGATATCTATTAATAATATTTATAAATTAAAAAAAATGAAAGTAAAATAGTCTAATTTTAAATATTACTAACTTATCAAAACTGTCAAATGTTTTGAGGCCAGTCGTGGCGCAGGGACACAAAGTGTGACTGTAAAACCGACTGGTTGTGGGTTCGATCCTCCCTCGAGGAAATGAAATATTTATTTACATTTATATTTTCATTTCTTCGCTCTGGTGTCGAGACAAAGCGTGGCGTTGAGTTCCGCCACTCAACACGCAACGCCTCTAGAACTCTGTAGAAAGTGGGGAACGGAGTATCTTAACACTAGGTTCCCTCTGTCTACCCTACTGTGTGCGGGATACAGCGTGAAGCTGATTTCAAATGTTTTATTTGTTATGTTTTCACCTATTACAGCACAGGAAATGTATATGTATAGTGATACATTACTCTGTTTGCATTCTCATTAGAATCATTCCTATTAGAATCCGTGGAATTACATTCATTCGTTTGTTTGTGACTTTAATTCAAATAGTGCAAAGCGTAACAATAACGTTGTTATGGTATTTGAGCTGATCAATATCTACATATCAAGGCAAAACGCGGCGTTAAGTTCCACCGTAAGTGGTGTTAAAACACGCCATACCTCTAGAATTCGGAAGTCTCTATGCGGGATACAGCGTGACACTGAAAAAAATAATAATGACATAATTGCCTAATATTAAAGTTAGATTATTTAACCTACTAAACGGTTGAAAAGTTTTGTAGAATACATTTTTAACGTGTTTTATCTATTAGATGTCACGATACGACGTTTAAGAGAAATTTCTTTATTTTAATGTCAAATTTAGTGTTCTATAAATTAAGAAGACAAACAAATAGATATTTTTTGTTCTCATATAGATTATTTCTTATAGATTCTGAAGTTGTTGAAATAACTGTTTAAATATTTTTTTTGTAACTTAAGTAGAAACACAGGTTGAATTTAGTTTCTGTTAGCTGTAACAGACTGTTTTACATTCTGTAATATTTTTTTTGTATGATTGTTTGTTTTTACATAGATATATGTCGTGTCAGTCGTGGCACAGCGGCACGAGGTGTGACTGTAAAACTGACTGGTTGTGGGTTCGATCGCTACTCGAGGTGATGAAATATTGGCTCAAATATATATTTCCATTTCTTCCCCCTGGTGTCGGAGTGTCTTAACACTAGGTTCCCTCTGCCTACCCAGCTGTGTGTGGGATACAGCTTGAAGCTGATTTATTCTGATTTATATAGATATATGTTAAAACTCTATATTTAGATATAAGAACTGAATGACCTTAAATAATACTTTCTAGCCATAAATCATACTGATCTGACAGAATAGTTATTATAGTATAGTATATTATTATAGTTAGTTGTAGTTAGTAGGTTAAGTGCGAGTGGGACTAGTCCACTGAGGCTTCCGTACCAATTTTAGTATTGTAGGTTAAGGGAAAATACAACTTATAAAAGTTGACAAACTTAAGTTTACGGGTATACTCGTAGTTTTTTTTATGGAAAAGACAAGGCAAACGAGCGTTCGGGTCACCTGATGGTAAGTGATCACCGCCGCCCACTACTCCGTGCAACACCAGAGGAGCTACAGGTGCGTTGCCGGCCTTTAGAAGAGTTGGGCGCCGGAGCTCGGCATTCATTACCTGATGCGAAACGCAGTGGCATAAAGACACTACTTAACACTGGTTTTAAATGCCGGGGGTGGTAATGATCCGGTCGAGTCTGCCCATGCGTGTTGCCATTGCTGGCGACGTGACTCTACCACACGTACTTTAGTCGCCTCTTACGACACCACCAGTAACAGAATGATCCTATTCTAGGCTGGGATCATACGGCACGTCGTATAAGCTTGATTTTTTCTGTGCTCCAAGGCGCCGTAAACCTGAACATTTGATGTTTCAGATTCATATCTCAATACGTTTACGAGTAAAATACTCCTAACAGACGGACAACGAAGTGATCCTATAGTGGTTCCCTTTTGTGTTACGGAACCCCAAAAACCAGATGCTATGATAATATTTTCTGCATAATTTATTTAAAGATGTGACGCCGTATCCAAAAATGATTCATATTCGACTCGCATTCTACATAGTCAACTCGATTGCCAAATCGATTAGTTTTGTTCACGCGTGAATTTATTAGCGCCATCAAAAGCTGTGGAGCTATTTACACTTGGTGTTACGTTCTTAGGAGGTATGAGGAAGTAATACTTATAATTAAGGTCTAGAACTATAAAGTACGTTTACATAAATATGTAAGTAATAAAATATAAAAATATATTTAATGAATTAAGATTAATATGATTAATAGCAGGGCCAGGCATGACGCGATTGGTTGAAGGTTCGATGTCCACTAGATTAAATTAAATATTTAATATTTTCATTGCTACGTTCTGGTGTCAAGGGAAAGCGCGGCATTGAGATCCGTCACTCAGTGCGTCCAGAGTTTGGCGGAAAATATCGAGTGGAGTGTCTTAACACTATGTTCCCTCTGCCACAAAGGTCCCTGTGTGCGGGATACAGCGTAAACCTGAAAAAGATAAAGATAAAAACAACACATATGTTCACATATTGTAAGCCAAAATCACTTCACAGTCATGTACGGTTGAATCTTTCAAGTTAACGATGGATTTTATTGAAACTTTTATTCCTAAACAGAGAGTTTTGAGCTTTAAGAAGAAGGTTCAAATGTAAAATACTTAACTATATTTTTTTAACTTCACGCCGTATCTCGTACATAGAAAGGTAAGCAGAGGGAATTTGGGAAGTAAGTGTTAAGATACACCGTTCCAATTAAGACTCTTCCGTTCCAAATATTTCGCTGAATTTTAGAGGCATTCTGGGTTAATTGGCGGAATTCAACGCCGCATTATATTATAAAGATATAATAGAAAATTATCTGAGATCTGATATCCTGTAAGATATCGAAACCGTAGGCGGAACTCTATTTCTATATTTCTATATATAACGATATCCTGTATAAGAAATGATCTGTTTATAATTAAATAACTGGGCGATGCAATTAAAATATAATATAAAATAATATTTTTGAAGTTGTAATTTGAAAATATGTATGCGCAATTAAAAAGAAGGTTGGTTTCGATATTGCATGTAATATGTAGATCACGGCAAAGCTGAGTGTAAAGTGAAGGTTATGTTTTAAAATATTTCTTGTATAATACCTACTTTTTGTTAGAAGAATATATATTTTAGGCTATTTTTATATATTGGTTTTGTAATACTGTTTAGTGCCTTCTATTTTTTTTTAATTTTCACATATACATATTCATATGTTTTTTTTACAGAAATTACATAAGGTTCCCTCTGCCTACCCTGCTGTGTGCGGGATACAGCGTGAAGCTAATTTTAATATTATAAGTATCAATTTTACGCTATACAGATTTATTACTTCAAAATATGAAGTAGTCACTATAATAACATAGATAATTTTATTAATATCTTGCCATTCATTTAAATCGATTAATATTTTATATAGAGGCCGGTCGTGGCGCAGCGGCACGAGGTGTGACTGCAAAACCGACTGGTTGTGAGTTCGATCCCCACTCGAGGAGATGAAATATTTACTTAAATTTATATTTCCATTTCTTCGCTCTGGTGTCGAGGACAAGCGCGCGCGCAACACGCAATGCCTCCAGAATTCGGCAGAAAGTGGGGAACGGAGTGTCTTAACACTAGGTTCCCTCTGCCTACCCTGCTGTGTGCGGGATACAGCGTGAAGCTAATTTAATTTATTTTAATTTTAATATTTTATATGACTAGAAATTATAGTTCTATTGAGGCTGGACAAGATATGTATGATTTCGCTAAATTTTTTTTAGCTTCACGCAGTATTCCACACGAAGCGGGATAGGCAGAGGGAACCTGGGAACCTAATGTAACACTCAGCTTTCAATCTGATCTGAGTTTTTTTTCCATTGTGTCACATTGTCGTGCCATATTCTTTTTTTTTTAGCTGTAAATAAGGTCAAATTTTGACCAAGGAAGACACAAATGTCTTTAGGCTGAGTCAAACCAGCTGAACAACTTTCACAACTCATCCAACAGCGTAAGTGAACTATTACGACACAAACACTGACATTTTATGCAAAATTATTACAATACCCAATGTATTCAAGAAACCTCTACAATTGTCATATGTATATATATATATATATATATATATATATATATATATATATATATATATATATATATTATAGAAATCGGAAGTGGGTAACGTTTTTAAAAAAAACACGATAAAAAACACATAACGTCTATATGATTTTAAACTATTTTGAAAGAGATACTATGTAATTGCAATAAGTGATATGTATCACCTACTAACAATACTTCACACTAGTTTCCTTCCAACAGGGGCCGTCACTTACAAGCGAGTGCCCCCGATTGACACAATTCTACTGCTTTAATAGTTATTTTCCACCTAAATCTACCCTCTTTTACACGAATACGCTAACAATATATATATACACAATTGTAAAGTGGGGAACGGAGTGTCTTAACACTAAGTTCCTTCTGCCTATTCTGCTGTGTGCGGGATACAGCGTGAAGCTGATTTTACAATTGTCAAAATAAAAGTGACCTATTTTGTTTTAATATGCCTTTACATTCTAATTATTCATCAACGTTATGTTTTTATCTAATTTCCAAGATTGTTTTGTTTAAATGAATGTTAATTAATACACTAAATATATGAGACGATACTATCTAGGTATATGTTTCTATTAAAATAATATATAGAGGCAAATGAAACTACGAGTTAAATACTTTTGACAGACGGACAACGAAGTGATCCTATACGGGTTCCGTTTATCCCTTTCGTGGTACGGAACCCTAAAAACCAGTTGCTATGACAACATTTTCTGCACTATTTATTTAAAGATGTGACGCCGTATCCGTATATTTTTGTATGTTTTATACAATATCGAGTATTTTATGCATTCATATGAAATTTTATAAAATAATAGATATACTTTCACTTATATTAGAGGTAGCATGAACATTTAACTTACTGTTAAATGTTTACCATTAACACTAAAAAGCTTAATTTGTAGAGTTTAACGACCTCTCTACGGTCTAGTTCTATAAACTTTATAAACGATTTTAGTTTAACTTTAAAGAAATAAAACCGGATAAGCGTGAGTCTGTTCGCCAATCGAGGGTTTCGTACAAAAATTTAATTTTTTTTTCTAATATTTAGGCTTAGCTTAGCCAGAGCCCTTTCATCTGATACCTACTTTGAACTAACGGAGTCGGATACCAAATTTTGTCCCCCTTTAAAGGATATTATTTTTTAGAATTAAACAATAAATGTATAGTTTTAATTTTTTTCCTGAACAAGTACTACCTGTATATGCTAGCTGCCAAATTTTATAATTCTAGGTCAACCGAAAGTACCCTATTAATTTAGACTTCCTTAATAGTGTTATAATTCCCATCAATATCTTTTTTTAAGTAAATGAAGAAATAGATTATTTTTTAAGAAATCATGGGGTCGTAGATCTGAGTGTTTCAACTCGATATATCCCATCGTTTCTGAGATAACTGACGATAATCTTATAAGGGTTCCTTTTTCCTACAAAGGTACGGAATCCTAAAAATATCTTTTATCTGTAGATGCTTCATTCGGAAATTAGTGTAGTTAAGTCATTATAATGAGAATCTTTTATATTAGATTAAATTTCACTACTATTTTAAAAACTTGCCAATCAACATTTAAGTTTCATTCGAATAAAATATTCTCGACGGTTCATTTAAATAAATGTGATCGACACAACTAGTTTGAATATCAATAAAGTTATAATCCTCGAATTTTTAATTTAATTGAGAGACATATAAGAGGATAGTCGTGACGCAGAGTTACAAAGTGTGACTGTAAACGCGACTGGTTGTCGGTTCGATCCCCACTCGAGGAATTGAAATATTTTTTATGTATATTTCCATTTCTTCGCTCTGGTCTCCAGAATTCAGTGGACATATAGTGGGGGCACGGAGTGTCTTAACACTAGGTTCCCTTTGCCTACCCTGCTAAATACGGGATACAGCGTGAAGCTGATCTTTTTTTTAATTCACATATTTGATCTGTGATCTTTTACTTCCGACCTTCTACGAACTCTATATGACTTTATCGTACGTTTTTGTATACATCATAGTGTTTTATGAAGCATTCAAAGCGTCAAGACTTGTAAAAATAGTTTACGACTCGATTTTATGGTTTGTATTTCGGAATTTAATTTTTTTAGTCATAAAATTAGACGCTTACATTTGTTATTTTGGCCAGTATTATTTTCGCTCTCTTCTCTCCTTATAACTAAATAACCAATATATATTTTTTTAATAAATAATTAAAGTTAAATTTTTAAATATATTTAAGAACTTTTATATGTATATATAATTCTTAGCGATCAGTGAATGACCGTGGTCACTGTAGGACTTAATCAATTTAAAAATTTATTTCTAAGAAATATCAGGACGCTACAAGGCCAGTTATTGTACGGTCCCCTTATCCTTATATAACGTCACTTTACATAGTAACATATTGTTCATACTATATGTTAAAACAGGATATTTTTAACAAATCAAAAATAAATAACAGCTTCACGCTGTATCCCGCACACAGCAGGGTAGGTAGAGGGAACCTAGTGTTAAGACACTCCGTTCCCCACTTTCTGCCGAATTCTGGAGGCATTGCGCGCTGAGTGGTGGAACTCAACGCCGCGCTTAGCCTGAAAGAAATATAATTACAAAAATAAAAAGTTTGTGAAATGATGATGAAAATCAAATAGATAAAATTTCAACGAAAGATAGAACAATCAGTATTTTACTCCATTAGCGTGATGGGTATATGAAGACAGGAATGCGCATGGCCAGCTGACGGTCTCTGGCATTAGGCCAACAAGGCCATCAATACTTTCTATGTTTTTCAAGATTCACACAAAACGAAAACGAAACCTATAGTGTGTAATTTCAAATCTTTTTTAAACATTTTTTTAAAGTGTTATTTCATACTTAGGAAAGAAAAATATAAAATACCGTCCAAGCGCTCTGACTATAAACGTATGGCTTAGTTGTTCAGAGCGCTAGGACGGCTTCCAAAGAGGTTCAAATCCTGCTACGTTCAAATTTTTTATACGCTTTCTTAGTAAGTATAATTGCTAACCTATTGAGAATTCCAAAAAAATATATTTTTGTTTTCTTGCATCTTTTTTCCTTATCCACTCAGTAAGAATGAGTAGACAGAACCTCGTCAGCTTTTTTGGTCTTTGTTGTCTTTTACAGATATTATTACATTTCGACATCACACTCTGTAAATGACATTTTCAAACTCAATTATTGCACGTTATACATTATACAATTGAAATTACAATAAGAATGTAATTCGTTTAGGATTAAAGAAATATATAAAACTTGTGAGTCTTTAAAGATCTCATAGTTTGTTTAAAATATTTTTATAGCAACTTTGGGAAACGTTCCCAATTCATTTGCTTCCGTTTCAAAGAGATATTCGTAATTGTTATTAAAAAATCACTTAAACACATTGTTAAAATCTTTCTATATATACTACTAATATAAAAAAGCATAAATCTTATTTTAATATAAATTATTATTGCTAACAAGTGACGTCATCTAATGATTATTTGCTATGTTATGAAGAGACAGATCATATATAAACGTTTGTTTGGAAAAAACTGAAAAAAAGCATTTAAAATCCAATTTTTTTGACCAGTTTAGATATAAATATTATGGACATGTACATTTTAAGAATCTGTAAAGTACTAAATATCGTAGAATACACTAAAAATACATCATAAACAACATCTGAACTACTTACAAGTTCTGCTTTTTTTCCTTTTTATTTATATATATATATTCAATATTTATTAAACATTCAGTTTGTTTTGCTATATGGTCACATGCAATTTTTCCAGGCAACCTTGGTTGCCGGCGACATTCGTTCTCGTAATAGCTCGCGCCTCGCGCTTGCGTGGGCGCCCGATCTTTCTCTACAACAAGATCTTCAAAACAACTCGCGCGCGGCTCATTTTACACAACTTCTCAATGGTTTCCACTATTCTTATGAGGAAATGTATGTGAATTATCAGTTTTTTTATTATGTGATTCGGTGACACTCTGTTTTAGTGCAGTGTTTGTTTTTAGTGATGCGTTATATACAGTTTTTGATGGTGTTGTTGTACAGGTAAAAACGGTTTCTTGTTTTAAATTATCTTATAAGATGTTTGTTTGGTTGTCTCGATTATTTAGATATTGTAACTATTTTAATCAGATTAATGTACGTTATCTGTGACTACAATAAATTTTGAAATTTCGGGGTTTTAATATAGGTATTTTTGATTATTAAAATATGTGAGATTGATCAGTTTATACAGATGAAACTGGTGCTAGATTAAAAATATATTGTAATTATTTGAAGAATCATTGAACTTGTCTACGTAAATTTTAAAATTTTTAAAAATACCGTGCTTCCCGCTTGGGTTCACTACGAGTTAAAAGTATAAAACTCTATAGTTATTTGATAGAAAAACTAGTGGCATTGACAATTTTTTTTTCTTATAACATTTAAGAGGCTTTACCCTAAACTATTGTTGTAATTTTTTTTATTCGAAATGCCTGACTTTCTGAATATAGAATCGTAAATAAGTTTTGTATAATCACTTTTCATATGATGACGCCAGTCGTGGCGCAGCGGCACGAGGTGTGACTGTAAAACCGACTGGTTGTGGGTTCGATCCCCACTCGAGGAGATGAAATATTTACTTAAATTTATATTTCCATTTCTTCGCTCTGGTGACGAGGTTAAGCGCGGAGTTGAGTTCTGCCACTCAACACGCAATGCCTCCAGAATTCGGCAGAAAGTGGGGAACGGAGTGTCTTAACAGTAGGTTCCCTCTGCCTACCCTTCTGTGTGCGGGATACAGCGTGAAGCTGACTTTTCGTATGAATAGCATGAGAAAAGAGAGACACATCACTCAGCTTAGAGTTTCAAGCCAGGAGGTATTTTATATAAATTCAGAATTTCAACTTAAACATACTCTTCTCCATAATTTTAATTCATACAGTACTTAGTAGATACCTATCGAGATCGTATAAAATCATATTTGCGTAAAATTTTTATTACTTATACGGTATTTACGAAAATATAAATTAGCAGCTTACGATTTGGTTACAACATTTATATGAACTCTCGACCAATACTTTAATGCAGATTGTAATCACACGTTGAGAAACATACCTGTGTTTATGAGCTTTATTATATTACCCTATATTTTAATGACTACACTACTAGAGGCCAGTCGTGGCGCAGCGGCACGAAGTGTGACTGTAAAACCGACTGGTTGTGGTTCCATCTGCCTACCATGCTGTGTGCGGGATACAGCTTGAAGCTGATTTAATTCTACACATACTTTGACTCATACAGTTTGTTTTTTATTCCTGCACATAGCAGAGTAGGCAGATGGAACCTGGAAACCTAGTGTTTAGACTTTACCATTTCTCACTTTCCGCCGTGTCGGAACGAGTGGCGGAACTCAACGCTGCTCTTTGTCTCGTTATCAAAGCGACGAAATGAAAATATTAATTATTTAACTTCTTCGAATGGGAATCGAATACACATCCTGTTGCGTTTTCAGACGCACGCTTGTACTCCTGCGCCTCGACTGGCCTCTATATCATATAGCAGTATATTAGGATATTTGCAAAATGCCAAACATTCTACATCTTGCGAAGTTGATATTTAAATTTACCAATACTTAGGGCACAACTCAATCAGGTTTTAGTCTTCCTGGTTGAGCAATTGTCACAAAGATTTTAGCATATTGAGTGTATGTGTTGTAAAAGATTTTATCTTTTCTTTTTTGTCGTTATCTTATTTATAAAATATGTTTGTAGTATACATATAGCTTTACGCTGTAACCCGCATATAGCTGTATAGGCAGAGGGAACCTATTTAAATATAAAATGTTCGAGGATTTTTTTACAGTTTAAACACTTTTCTTTGTTAACAGATCAAAGAAATAAATCAGCTTCACGCTGTATCCCGCTCACAGCAGGGTAGGCAGAGGGAACCTAATGTTAAGATACTCCGTTCCCCACAGAGATACAACGTGAAGCTGATTTTTTTTATTATAAAGACTACAATGTTCAATTAGTTAGTTACAATACAACACAAATAAACAATACATCAAACTACGCTTCGTTTCAACTGAACGGTTCATTTACAAGTTCAAATTTATAATACAAGAGCAAAACGGTCACACATTTCTATTTTTAATAAGAAATATTTCTAAATATATCTCAATTACTTTTACTCGATATTTGATATAGATTGTAAATATTACACATATGTATATACGTGACTAAAATACCTAATATATAATAGCATATTTTAGTATTATATTTATATTTTAAAGTCATAATAAAAGTGCACCAAGTGGCGCAGGGGTACAAAATCGACTGGTTGTGAGTTCAATCCCACTCGAGGAGATAAATTATTTATTTACCTTTATATTTTCATTTCTTTGCTCTGATGTAGTGGCAAAGCGCGGCGTTGAGTTCCGCCACCCAACACGCAATGCCTCCAGACCTCGGCGGAAAGTGAGGAATGGAGTGTCTTAACACTAAGTTCCCTCTGCCTGTCCCACTGTGTGCGGGATACACATCTTGAGGCATTGCGCGTTGAGTGGCGTAACGCGCGCTGTCCCATTACCAAAGCAAAGTAATTAAGATATTAAATATTTCACTCTTATAACGGGAAATCGAAGTCACAACTGCCGTGTTTACAGATCGCACATTTGTACAACTGCGTCACAGCTCAATCAACTCTAACTCTAACGATAGCTATATTAAAATGTGGTTGTAAAAGTGTTGTTGTTATTTTAAAAATTAATTCTTATTTAAGGAAAATATTTAATTTAAAATTAAATTGATTTAACGTAACATATCCTGTTTTTTCTAGATTGTTTATTATGACAGTCCATGCCAATTAAACTCTAGCTTTAGGCTAAGTATAAAAAACGACGTCTGTTGCCTTTATTATTAAATTTGACTATTTTTATGTATCAAAATGATCTGATAATATAAACTAGCTTTCTGATAAAATAAACTAGCTTTTAGATATAAATATAACTGAACTTTTCCATATTTTCTCTTTTTCTTATAAGCTTCACGCTGTATCCGCATCTTTGTGTGGTAGGTAGATGAAACCTAGTGTTAAGACACTCCTCACTTTTCGCCTAATTTTTGAGACAATGCGTGTTAAATGGCTGATCTCAACGCTGCGCTTTGCCTTATTACTAAAGCGAAGAATGAAAATATTAATAAATAATAATTTATTCTCCCCAGTGGGAATCGAACCCGCATTTATCTCGTTTTCAGTCATTTCTTTGTACCATCGGGCCATGACGGCCTCAATTTTATTTTTTATACATTTTTTTATATCTATATATATAAAAGGGCTTGTGCTGACTGACTGAGGTAAGACGCACGCAGAGCCGTAACCGCTGATGGTAGAAACGTGAAACTTGGGCAGATGTTTATTTTTATATTCTGGACATCCACTAAGAAGGGATTTTGAAAAATTTTAACCCTAAAGGGATGAAATAGGGGTTGAAAGTTTGTATGGAAAAAAAAATTAATCTGTACCGATTTTTATAAAATTTTAAATTCAGACTCTTAAAAATATTTAATTAAACACGTGTTTCATGGTTTTTAAGACTTCACCCCCTAAGGGTTCAAATAAGGGGTTGAAAGTTTATATGGAAAAATCTTTAAATTGCCACCGATTTTTATAAAAAATTAAATTCAGACTGTTAAAAATATTTTATTGAACACGTGTTTCGTGGTTTCTTTAGAATTCACTCCTAATAAGCGGGCGAAGCCGCGCGCGCCCTCTAGTTCAATATAAAAAGCAAAATGTTATCGTAAATATAAGTTTCAAGCTGTACTTTATGGCGAATGCGGGTCTTTTGAACCTGTCTCCGACCTTGGCTGTTGAATAAGCGGGTGCGAACCGGTACTGAGAGCTGATGTAAACACTATGTAAATTGCTTATGACATTTCTGTGCTACATTATAGAAAATATAGATAAAAAAATGTTATAATACTAGATAAAAAAATGTTAAAAGAATCTAATTTAATATTTAAGATACAAAATATTCTATTTATAACATAAGTTTGTTTATTTGTGTGTTAATAATACGTTTCTTAATTTAAACATTCTATAACTATTGAATTATTGAATATAATATTAAATATATTAGAAAAAACTATTATAAATACAGATAACATGAACCTTAATCTGTTGCAGTACATTAAAATAAATAAAAATAGCCCTAAGTTCAAATATTAAGGAAATCATGACATAGATTATTTTTTTGGCTTGGATTTTGTAAGTTTTTCAAAGTTTTTAGGGGTACTATATTACATGTTTTAAAACCTACAAACTTTATTTTACTAATACAGTTCTAGAAAGTTATTAAAACTAACCGAAAAAAAAAATAAGTCACATTTTGTTCAGCTTCATGCTGCGTTCCGCATGTAGCAGAGAAGGCAGAAAAAATATACTCACAGTGTTATTACCCTCTGTTTCCCTCTTGCGGTCTAATTTCTAAGGCATTAAGAGTTGAGTGGCGGATCTCTACGCCGCGCTTTGCCTTATTACTGGAGCCAAGAAGTGAAAATATTTAAAAATAATAATTGATTCCACCGATTGGTGATTGAATCCACTACCATCGCGTTTACAGTAACACTCTTGTGCCACTGCACCACGACGGTCTCGAGTCTCTAAGTTAAGAGGAAAGAACGAAATTAATTCAATTACCTCTTGTATTTTATATTTATTATTTAATTAAACATATGGAACCCATACCTACATACTAATTTTAGAAATATGAGGATAATTCGTTTAAACAGTTGTTTATCATAACGTTATTATGTGTATAAGAACACTTTAGTAATACTCTTATAAACGATATTGTAATATTAATATTATGTATGTCAATGCGCATGTAAATTACATACACAAAAAAAAATTGCTTTACGCGGTATCCCGCACACAGCAGGGTAGTACACAGAGGGAACCTAGTGTTAAGACACTCTGTTCCCCACTTTCTGCCGAGTTCTGGAGGTATTGCGTGTTGACTGGAGGAAATCAACGCCGCTCTTTGTATAAAATATTTTTTAAATATAAATATTGTTTTGTTAATATAATCATTAGGTTATATTTTCAAATACATTTTATAGATTGTCTGTTCTAGACATGCTGTAGGGCATCGCCAAGGCTACTTTGTTACGTACCCATAGTTGCACTAACTTATTGTTAGAAACTGAAAAGTGTATGGTTTTGAATAGTTACAGGAAAATGTTAATATTTAAACCTGTCTATAAAACCATCGTACATTTTAAAGTAAATTTTAAATAAATAAAAAAATTAATCAGCTTCACGCTGTATCCCGCACACAGCAGGGTAGGCAGAGAGAACCTAGTGTTAAGACATCGCGTTCCCCACTTTTTGCCGAATTCTGGAGGCATTGCGTGTTGAGTGGCAGAACTCAACCTCGACACCAGAGCTAAGAAATGGAAATATAAATTTAAGTAAATATTTCATCTCCTCGAGTGGGGATCAAACCCACAACCAGTCGGTTTTACAGTCACACTGGCCTCAAGTAAATTTTAGTTAAAGAAAATAGAGTAAGACTTAACGTTACCAGCAATTAAAAAACTTATAGATTGAGTTTCATTCCAATAAATGTTATCATAAAAAGCTAGCTAGCCTTTTTTATTTATAATTTATTATTTAATTTAGTATAATATTCCGGGTCTCGTCAATTAAGGAGAAACTCTCTGTCAGTTGCGCAACTTTCTGTTTGATTTGACGTTTTTGCTCTAATGACCGATTCGGTTTCCACCCTACCTCCTTAATGGCGGTTGATGCCTGTACTTATTAGTATTTATTGAAGTTTTAGTATCAGTTATTAATATTTATTATTATTACCTAATTTAATATGATGCCCTTGGTTTATGGAGTTCATAAAATTTTTATGTTTGGTAATGTTGTCAACTCTCTTGATTACTTAAAGATTGTAATATAAGAACTTTTACTACTTCAATGTAGTGAATTAAAAATATATATTTATATACGTTTTCTTATTATTATAAACTTTAAATAATAGATATATTTTTGTTTCTCCTTGTGTTGTATTACAGGTTAGGCAGAGGGAACCTGGGAGACTAGTGTTAAGACACTCCGCTCCCATTAAGCTACTTTTGTTCTCTACTTTCAGTCTAATTCTGGAGGCCTGTTGAGTGGCGGAATTCAACGCCGCGCTTTACCTCATAGTTTACCTTAGAGTGAGCATAGGAATCGAACCTACAACCTGGGTTTTGTACGTTTACAGTTACAACTTACAACGTGATAATAATATTATTTTTTGTTTGTTTTCAGAAATCTGGGAGCGGTGCTATTCTTCTGTTCCAGGTATTTATTTAAATTACAAACAAAGCTTATACCATATTATTTTAAATGGCGTTCACCTAATTAATTTTAAACCCCCAAAAAAAAACTAAAACAATACAGAACATTCAATATATTAAAAAAATCAGCTTCGCGTTGTATCCCGCACACAGCAGGGTAGACAGAGGGAACCTAGTGTTAAGACACACCGTTCCCCACTTTCCACCGAGTTCTGGAGTCATTGCGTATTGAGCGCCACCCTGCGCCACGACTGACCTCAACAACAATTAATATATTATTACTATTGAATTCTTACTACTAGAAACTTTCTTATTTTTTATTAACTTCACGCTGTATCCCGCACACAGCAGGGTAGGCAGAGGGAACCTAGTGTTAAGACACTCCGTTCCCCACTTTCTGCCCAATTCTGGAGGCATTGCGTGTTGAGTGGAACTCAACGCCGCGCTTAACCTCGGCACCAGAGCGAAGAAATGGAAATATAAATTTAAGTAAATATTTCATCTCCTCGAGTGGGGATCTAACCCACAACCAGTCGGTTTTGCAGTCACACCTCGTGCCGCTGCGCCACGACTGGCCTCAACTAGTAGAAACTTTCTTATTAACAATTTAATTCTACTCTATAGGTGCATTACCAATTAACTCGTAAGATTCAATAAAAACTTTTTTCACATCCTTGTTAAGAGACTGAGCGAACAATGATTTGTAGGTCGATCCCACGACACAGTCCCGGTTAAGTAACCGTGATGTATGGCACAAAGAAAAAAAGATAATATCTTTTCTTCTCTATTATCTATAATCGTGGAACATTCAATAGAATATTTTGTTTAATTGTGAAATATTTTTTTATAAATATTATTTTTCACTTGTTGAGGTCGTGGTTGTGGTTGTGGGTTCGATCCCCACTCGGGGAAATGAATTATTATTTATTAAAAAATTATTTTTTTCGCTCTGGCACTAAGGCAAAAGCCAGCGTTGAATTCCGCCACTCAACATGTAATGTTTTGCAAAACTCCCGGGTTCCCTCTGCTTACCCTCCTTTATGCGGGAAACTGCGTGAAGCTGATTTATTTTCACTTTTATGAGAACTAAGTCAAACGTGAAACGTTAATAATAATAAAAAATATACATTTCAACATAAAATAAACATATTAATCATATAAATAAAATGTAAGTTTTGCAATAAATGTCTCAATACATATTCTCGTTCGCTTCTAGGAATTAAAAGAGCTCACGTAGAAAAATCAAATTGTAAGTAATGTCAGTAGATACTAGACCAAGTTGTAAGTAATGTCAGTAGATACTAGATACGTAAACCGTTCGTTATGCCTACAAATTGTCCCACTCTTTCAATGGAAAGTCAGTGATTACACGTATGAGTGCACTACAATAATAGTAATAGATACCTTTAATGTCATACGTTTTCTCTTGAATAGAATAGAATACGGCTTGTTAGAAATAAAATGTTTTAGCGATATTTCATATTTTCAACGGGTTTATCGATTTCGCTCATTTGCGTGGGTAACGGGTTCGTTTTGTGATGACTAAATGTTTTTTGATATAGTTGCTATGCCATTTTTGTCTCACTAATATATACATATATCAGAATGGTATTAACATTTAATATACAATATACTTAAATGGAATTAAATCAGCTTCACGCTGTAAACCCTGCAATCTGCCAACCCTGCTGTGTGCGGGACACAGCAGGGTTGGCAGAGGGAACTTAGTGTTAAGACACTACGTTCCCCATTTTCCGCGGAATTCTAGAGGCAAATATCAATCTAAATAAACATTTTATTTCCTCACGTGGGGATCGAACCCACAACCAGTCGCGTTTATAGCCACACTCTTGTGCCACTATACTTCGACTGACTTACCTAAGGTGATACAACTAATATATAGTCAGAGAGTATTTTTTTAGCTTATGATATGATAAACTTAAATATAAAATTCCTCACAAAATATTATATCAACGTTATTTTAACCTGTTTCTTTAGGAAACCATAATTTAGAACTCTTTTATAAACAAACAGGAATAAAGATATAAAAACGATTGACGATCAAGGACGTTTGATGCTATTAGATCATAAGTAAAACCAATTTTATGAATGTTTCCAATGAAAATAGAAGTACTGTATATAAAAATATGTATACAGTTTATTCGTATGAGGCCAGTCGTGGTGTAAGGTTACAAAGTCTCACTGTAAACGCAACAGGTTGTCGATTTGATTCCCACTCGGAGAAATGAGATCTTTAATACTTCCATTTTCTTCGCTCTGGTGTCTAGGAAAATCGCGGCGTTTAGTTCCGCCACTCAACACGCAATGTCTAGAATTTGGTGAAAAATGGGAAGCGGAGTGTGTTAACACTAGGTTCCCTTTGCCTACCCCGCTGTGTGAGGGATACAGCGTGCTTAAAACAAATATTATATGTAATGTAAATTAAATATGTAATATCACTTGGATGCGAAGGAGATGACTGCAGATACTTCTTATAAACTTTAAGAGCAACCTTGACCGAGAGGCCGGCTGTTGAAGTCTAGGCGTATTGGAATGCCGAATGTGACACATTTATATAGCACTGGTCAGATAATAATGTCAAAATGTTAATATCTTTAGCTGTTATAAAGATTTTTTTGAGGCCAGTCGTGGCCCAGCGGCACGAAGTGTGACTGTGAAACCGACTGGTTGTGGGTTCGATCCCCACTTGAAGAGATGAAATATTTACTTAAATTTATATTTCCATTTCTTCGCTCTGGTGCCGAGGTTAAGCGCGACGTTGAGTTCTGCCATTCAACACGCAATGCCTCCAGAATTCGGCAGAAAGTGGGTAACGGAGTGTCTTAACACTAGGTTCCCTCTGCCTACCCTGCTGTGTGCGGGATACAGCGTGAAGCTGATTTATTTATTTATTTTATTTTGTTATAAAGATGTAAACATTAAAGTATTTCTACACTACACTACAATTACTATTAAGATAAAAAATAACATAAAAATACAATATAATTGATTAAGCAATATATTAAAACGATTTTTTGTTCGAATCTGCCTTTTGAGTAGTCGTAGTGACTAAAATAATTTATAACAACTTTGTGGCTTTTTTTAGTTGTTTCACTTCACAAACTTAGAGTTTGTGCAAATTATATATCTAACCTCTTTTTTCAAACATGAGGAAATCTTGCCCGAGTGGGGACTCCGCCAAGGGTTTTTGTTTTTACAAATATTTTTTTATTAAAACACAGTATTTTTTTTTAAGCTCACTTCAAAGATTAACTTAGTGGGGAACAAGCTGTATTTTTAGATAGATTTACCCAAAACAATGGTGTCTGGGTGCATTCAATTATATCAGCATAAAAATCATTCAAAATTAATGAAATTAAACTTAATGTCATTTATAAATTAATAAAACATTTTGAATTATTCTAGAAAGTGACCGGCGTAATTTATACAAACAGGCAAGTATGTACATATAAACAGTAAACAAGCACGCGTTACGCATAAGTAATATATGCAGTAGTGTTGACACCTATTTGTAAAATGTAATAAGGGGTAGTTCTCTGATTCCATCTATTAAAATAAATTTTTAAATTTATAATTTTGATGGGGCCAATATTTTAGATTTCTATTTTTTTTAAGATTTCCAATTAAATCAAGATTGAAGGAACAATCGAATTACAATGTGTTTAGTGTTAAGGCTGATGTTGGGCTGTGTCACCGTGTGATGTGGACTAAATTGGATATAACTAATTTATCTATATTTTTGATAAATATTTTTTGATGAAGTCTATTTTATTAAAAAGATTTTATCTGATTACTCTACAAAAAATCGGTCAAGTGCCAGTTGTTATCACTCACAGGTTCTTTACCAATTTCAGGATTGTACGGCAAAGGAAACGTAGAAAAGATGACAGTTTGTATAAAGTACAACTATTATTACAAGAATTCATTACAAATTTATAATTGTAAATAATTTCAAACAAAATGTGCAAAATATAATGCATACACTAGCTAAGTTCGTTCGTTTATGTCAAATTTCAATGCTGTAGGTCCACGGGAAGTACCACATTGAATTTTTTGTTACGCGTTGATTTTAATATAAAATACAGCAAAAACGATGTGTTAATACTCATATAATCTTTTGATTTCGTTGATAGAAAAGATTTGAATATTTTATATTAATGATATATAAAAAAAAAACAGCTTGATACCTCTAAGCGATCTCGAGATAAACAATCTTGACAGATAGGCAAAAAAATAATCTTATATGGGTTCCCTCTTTTCTTTTTACCTCAAAAAGAAAGGAAACGGAACCCTAAAAACTTAAAATCGAAAACTGCTTATCACAACATTGTAATGAGCCGCGACGAATTATTAATATAACTTAACTTAACTTAGCTTCACGCTTTACCCCTTGCGGGGTAGTCAGAGAGAACGGAGCGCCAAACGCTACGGTCTCTACATACCTCTTTCGCCTCGTCCACTGTCATCAACCTCTTCATACATGCCCTTCGGGGGGTCCTCATGCTAATATGAACATGATGTAAATATACGAATTATTAATACGATGTAAAATAACAATTTCCTTAATAATGTTATAATATCCTATATATAAAAATTGCAAAATACGGTTGTAAACTTGTAAATCATATAATTAATCAATTTACTGTATCGTAACGAAGAAGCCAGCTGAGTGCGTAACATCGCGTGAGGTGCATCTATTCCGCTTCCTATACATAGGTTGATTTAAAAACGAACGCCAGTGTTGTATAGTCATTTATATGTTTTATTATAATTTTATGTTAACTAAAGTGTGACTGTAAAACCGACTGGTTGTGGGTTCGATCCCCACTTGAGGAATTTAAATATTTATTTAGTTATATTTTAATTTCTTTGCTCTGGTGTCTAGGTAAAAATGCGGCGTTCAGTTCTACAACTCAACACGCAATGCCTCCAGAGCTCGGCGGAAAGTGTGGAACGGAGTGTCTTAACACTAGGTTTCCTCTGCCTACCCTGTTATGTGCGGGATTCAGCGTAGAGCTGATTTTTTTGTTGATTTCTATGTTAACTTAATTTTTCCTGTAGATCTATTTATAAGTTTATGTGTTATTTAAATCGGATCATTATTTTTCTTCTTTTAGCTTCCTGCACATAGGTAGGTAGGGGAACCCTGGGATCATTAAGACACTTCCGTTCTCAATTTTTCGCCGAATTTTGACTGGCATTGTATGCTCTGTCGTTATTCTTTTTTTAAAATAAAAAATAAATAAATCAGCTTCACGCTCTATCCCGCACACAGCAGGGTAGGCAGAGGGAACCTAGTGTTAAGACACTCCGTTCCCCACTTTCTGCCGAATTCTGGAGGCATTGCGTATTGAGTGGCAGAACTCAACGCCGCGCTTAACCTCGACACCAGAGCAAAGAAATTAAAATATAAATTTAAGTAAATATTTCATCTCCTCGAGCGGGGATCGAACCCACAACTGGCCTCAATTCTTTTTTTATTATTTCTATTTTAAAAATCATAATATTGATAGAATGCTCGAAAAGAATACCTAAATTACTAAGTACTTTACGATTCCTTTTACTTTTCTGTTGAAAAGAGAAAAGAAAAATGTTGTAGTGTAAAAAATTATAATATTAAAAATATGATAACGTAATACTAACTAAACGATATTAATTCAGTACGAGATAGCATATAATAGTCTAGTACAGAACTCTTAACTCTTATTGACACAACTGTGTTAATGGACTTAGACCTATTTCATTTGCTTAAACTACTTGCAAATGGTTGCTATACGTAAATATGAACTGCAAGAATTATGTGAATAGATATACTTAAATATAAAGATTTTAAAATTTAACTTCTACATAATATTAGTAACAGTATTTATTGTCAAGGTCTGCCTTCCGATACAATGTACTCCATTTTGAAGGGTCTTTAGCACCCTTGGTGGTTAGTCCATTGGCTCTCATGTGCTGTATCATAATATCCAGCCATCGGTTCCTTGGGTATCTAGGGATAACTCCAGGGACAGACTCAGCAGGGTACTTCCTTCCAACCTGTTCCTAGACTAGATATTCTTAAACTAGCGGCCCGCCCACGGCTTCGCCCGCTTAAAATACATGATTATTGATTTAATAAGCAGAATTGATTGACAACTATAATGACTTCTAATATGATTTTTTTACGACATTATCGTCAACGAATTTTTGATTGTTTTAAATAAAAAAATACGACCATTGTTGATATTTGATATTTATAAAATATACATAAAGCTAATTATTTAATAATAATTTAACTTTATGTTCTTTTTACCTATATAATATACTCTGTTAAATGTGCTGATGTCAGTGAACAATTTAATTTACTCATTCAGAAACAGCCTTAAATGTTAAATTATTGATTTGAAGGATTCATAATATTCTTTGTAAAATAACTGTAATAATTGCATATTAACTCCTGTACAGTTTTTAAATTAGTTACATATATTATATGAACGAACCAACCAAAAAATCTTTGTATTTACTTGATATTTCTTTCAAGATCGTTCTTTATCTCTGTGTTGAATTAATTACGACTTCTTTCAAATGACGATAACTTTTTTTTTAATGAACCGATTTTGATGAATTAAGCTTTAGTACTTAAGTTGAGTTAAAACAAAGTACCTAATTGGTGAAATTTTCAAGTAAATCGGTTTATTACTTTTAGAGAAAAATGCGGACAAAAATATGTCGACAGACAGACAGACAGACAGACAGGCAAGAGATTAAAAAAAAATCTTTTTGCTTTCTATTATTCTTTTTAAGTGTCCCTCTATCCATTTCAGTCAAAATTACTAAATGTACAGACAAAATAGTTTTACTGTCTTATTATATATAGAGATAGAGATTACTGGCGGCCCACTCGCGGCTTCGCCCGCATACCACCTAGAATTCTTTTATTATGCTGCATTTGCCAACAGTTTGATTTTATACATTCAATTATTTTTCATGATTGTGAGAGATCAAGCACTACGTGCTGCTTGAGAAGATGTTATTAGCGACAAAGGCGATCCTTGCGGGACTCGAGCATACCTAGGCTTGCGTCTGTAAACAGAGCGTTGAATTATTTTAATTTAACATTTTTGAATTTAACAAACAAACAAACTCTTCCGCTTTATTTTATTATTATAGATAGATGGACTATTATAACTAACTACCTACAATAATACAACCATTTTTTACTATAATTATAATATATAATTATGACATAATTGAGTTAATAATGTATTCAAGCAGGCAGGCTTCTTATTATCTTATTTTATATCAAAAGTAACGAGATTTAAGTAAAGTATTATGTCTCGGCCGTGGAGCGTGAAAACTGCGATTTCACGTTTCACTTCAGTTTCAATATTAGCAAGTGTATTTTGTTTTCCTCGTGTTTATAGCTACTTTTTTAACAACTATTTAATTTTGTCATTAGGTAGATATGTGCTATATATTATATATACTATATATTATATATATTATATATACAATTATTATCTATATATATAAAAGGACTTGTGCTGACTGACTGAGGTAAGACGCACGCAGAGCCGTAACCGCTGATGGTAGAAACGTGAAATTTGGGCAGATGTTTATTTTCATATTCTGGACAACCACTAAGAAGGGAATTTGAAAAATTTGAACCCTAAAGGGATGAAATAGGGGTTGAAAGTTTGTATGGAAAAAAAATTAAATCTGTACCGATTTTTATAAAATTTGAAATCCAGACTCTTAAAAATATTTCATTGAACACGTATTTCATGGTTTTTAAGAATTCACCCCCTAAGGGTTCAAATAAAGGGTTGAAAGTTTATATGGAAAAATCTTTAAATTGCCACCGATTTTTATAAAAATTTAAATTCAGACTGTTAAAAATATTTTATTGAACACGTGTTTCGTGTTTTTTTTAGAATTCACTCCTAATAAGCGGGCGAAGCCGCGCGCGCCCTCTAGTATGATATATTTTTAAAAAAATATTTATATATGGCACAGAGGCACAAAGTGTGACTGTAAAACCGACTGATTGTGGGTTCGATCCTCACTCGAGGAGATGAAATATTTATTTAAATTTATATTTCCATTTCTTCGCTCTGGTTTCGAGGCAAAGCGCGGCCTTGAGTTCTGCCACTCAACACGCAATGCCTCCAGAATTTAGCAGAAAGTGGCGAACATTTTAACACTAGGTTCCCTCTGCCTTCCCTGCTATGTGAGGGATGCAGCGTGAAGCTGATTTTTATTCTGTATATTTATCAAACAACAAACATAGCTCTCTTTACCTAAAATGGCTTAATTAAATATTATATTTCACGAAACTCACATACAAACACTACAGTGACACCCAAAAACATTTATTGCCCAATAAAACGTTTGTGTTAGCTTTTGTTTCATATTAACGACCCAACGTCACGGCTATGAAGTGACGTAAGCATCTAAAGTTATTTAATATGTTATCTGATATAATGTTTCTGTATAATCGTTTGTTTGTTCTAGCTTTTTGGAGTTTATTAACAGAAAAGTACTGTGTTGCTAGCTTACTACATTTTTTTTTAAGTATAAAATAAGAACCGGTCAAGTGCGAGTCGTTTAGTAATAATTACAGGATTGTAGGTGAACGAGAAGTACAATTTACAAATGTTGACAAACTTAAGCTTGCGGGCACTCATTTTGTGTAAAATGAATCTTATTTGATTTTTATCTATGAAATACCTTTAAATTTCCACTTTTCGTAAAGTCGATGAGAAGTACCCGATGGAATTGACTACGCGGCAAATTTCATACAAAATACAGCAAAAACGATGCATAAATGCTTGTATCTTTAAATTGCGTAGAATTAAAAGCTTCATTTTTTCTTTGCTTTAAAAGACCAAACACTCTAAAATTTGGTATTAATTTCAACTTGATACCTCCACGTGATCTCGAGATAAATGTTCTTAAACAGACGGAGAGACTAACAACTATGTGATCCTATAAGGGTTGTTTTTTTACTTTTTCAGATACGGAACCTTAAAATAAGATCAAATTTTATTTAAATTTGTATATATATCTGTACTAAATAAAACTGCAATTGCATGTGTAACATGTATGTGCAATTGTGCATTGTGCAATATCGACAGTTCTATATCCTTGACCTCTCTATTTTTTTTTCTGATATTAATGTAATGAAAATGTATTGTATAAATGTAAAAAATGAGACGTGACGGGGCGTAGGGGCACAAAGTGTGACTGTAAATACGACTGGTTGTGGGTTCGATCCTCACTCGAGGAAATGAAATATTTACTTAGATTTAGATGTCGAGGCAAAAACACGGCGTTGTGTTTCGCCAATCAACACGCAATGCCTCCAGAGTTCTGCGGAAAATGGGGAACGGAGTGTCTTAACACTAAGTTCCCTCTGCCGTTCAAGTATTACATAAGCACTATAGGAGGGCGGGGGGTCTTGGGTTTGCTTATTTTTGACGTGTTCAATGAAATATTTTTTAGATGATTGCTAATTTTTGATATGGGGGAGGGGAGGCTCAATACTTGCGTAAAAACTGCTTACGTAATACTTGAATGGCCCCCTTCCCTGCTGTGTGCGGGATACAGCGTCGAGTTGATTTTAATATTTCATTTCCAAAATATATTCTCTATATTATGTAATAAGAAATTAATTAATATTTAACGTGATTATAAATATAAAATCGATATATTTCACCATTGTTTACGAGCGTCACGCCGCGACGCGTGTTCAGTCCCGATCCCGACCCGCGACGGGGCGTGACACCTGTAGCCGTGCGTGCCAAATGCCGTATGATATATTTCACGTAATTAATATATTAATTCATTCCGATTATCATTCGAATATCTATTAGTCAGTCGATATTACGTATTATTATGTGGTAAAAATATATTATATAGGATGTTTTTGGTATATATTTCATAGAAATAGAAATAGTCTCTAGAAAATATGCTTTCTTATGCGAATAGCAGAACCTATAAAAATAGGAAACCTATAGAAGTACAAGTATTCAAAGTTTTGATATTTCTCGCAATTTATACTTTAAGCTTTTTTTTTCCTTAAATCTATTTAAATTGTAAATTTTTCAATTAAATAAATATTTGTTTGTAATTCTTTATATCGAGAATTTTTTATTTAAATTTCACAAAATGTATTTTTTTATTAATGATCACGTGCTCCCGATTCCAATGACGATAAGCAGGACCGTTGGAGTTGAGAAGAAATATTAAACTACGATCAAAAATATATTACGGGGTCGGTATAACTTCGAGTAGAACGCCCACAAAGTACTCTTAGACCAATACTTATTTTGAAACCGTATAAAAATTTGAACGTAGCGGGACTCGAACCTGCGCCTCCGGGACTGGAAACCGATCAGGCTAGACTAGCTGAATGTATGGCTCAGTGGTCAGAGCGCTTGATCGGTTTCCAGAAGGCGCGGGTTCGAGTCCCGTTACGTTCAAATTTTTATACGTTTTTTATATAAGTATTTTTCTTTCCTAAGTGTGGATTAACACTAAAAATGTTAAAAAATCTTAGTCCAGATTGCATGGAGGGAGACATGTAATATTTTTGACTGTCTGTACAACATTGTCTTGAACAGACCTGTTAAACCAAAACATGTACAGTTATTCTGAATTTATATTGTTCTCTGCTGCTCATGGAACACAGAACGCCTGGATGTTTTTTTTTGCTGTACGCTGTATCCTTAGTGTAGCAGGATAGGCAGAGGCGGCCTAGTGTTAATACTCTGCTTCCCGCTTTAAGTTGAGTAGCGGAATTTAACGCCGCGCTTTGCATCGACAGAACGAAGAAATGAAAATATTTAATATTTCATGTCCTCGAGTGGTAATCGAATCCTTAACCACGCCACGTGCGCCACGACTGGAATTTTCCCAAGTGATAAAATTCTTTCATATTGACTCAATTTTTATTTCTCAGTAAAGTAATGACTTTATGTTTACTTATTTTGGCTAACGCGTACCAGTTATATTATACGAGTATTTATATTTGTGCAGACGATCACCGTACATCGTACGCCAGTCGTGGCACGAGGTGTGACTGCAAAACCGACTGGTTGTGGGTTCGATCCCCACTCGAGGAGATGAAATATTTACTTAAACTTATATTTCCATTTCTTCACTCTGGTGTCGAGGTTAAGCGCGGCGTTGAGTTCTGCCATTCAACACGCAATGCCTCCAGAATTCGGCAGAAAGTGGGGAACGAAGTGTCTTAACACTAGGCTCCCTGCTGTGTGCGGGATATAGCGTGAAGCTGATTAAGATTATTATCACCGTACATCATACACATTTTAAACTTCTCATGCAATTAAAACTGTAACGTTGTCAGGTTAAATGACTCTTGACGTACTAAGCAGTTAAAAAAATATGATTATGTAGTGTAGAAAGCTAGTTCTTCCTTATTATCAAGAAAATTACCGATAATAAGAGAAAAATAATTGGCAAAGAAAAATGTTCACATTATTCTTTATTCGATGTAATATGTTTGTAAAATATTACAAGCATATAATATCGAATTTGAGGCAAAGCGCAGCGTTGAGTTCCGCCACTCAACACGCAATGTCTCCAGAACTTGGTGGAACGTGTGGAACGGAGTGTCTTAACGCTAGGTTTCCTCTCCCTACCCTGTTGTGTGCGGGATACAGCGTGAAGGTGATATGATTAAAAAATTACCAAGTATTGGTAGAATATGTAACTTTGTTATCACATCAGAGGCAATGCCCAAATTATTCTGTTTATAAATGTATCACTCTAGGTCAACACCTCCGAGTGCATTGGATAAAAGCCAATCAGCTATATATTTTTGTTGCCATTTCATTGTTAGTATGTGTTAAATATTTTAAATATAAGAAGAAATATTCCAAGTCAAATTCTTAGGTTGTTTCAAATTTATTTAAAATCGTATTTAAGACGCGTGAAATATAAACATATGAGTTATAACATAAGACGGCCTACACCGCAACTTTTCTTGCTCTGACACTCTCCCAGGAACCTTTTTATCAAGTTTCATTTTTCTCTTCTATGCGTTTGGCTGTCAGCAAATCTCACTCAGCAACAAACCTCTTTTAGGATACTAGGATCCGCCACATGCTGTGCATGGCGGGTGGAGCTGAGAGAAGCTATGTTACGCAAAATTTTCCGAAATTTTTTCGATATTTTAATTTTTTGATATTTTCATTTTTGTCCGCATTTTTCTGTTTTGGCGCTGGGTTAGGTTAGGTTCAAAACGTTCCACAGCTTAAATCTATAGGACACATTTTGACCATTTACTCAAAAACTACAATTACAATTATGACCAAACTGGGATCACCGTGTGGTCCACAACGTTTCTGCAAAATTTCAGAGCTGTAGGTTTAACGGTCTAGGAGGAGTAGCCATTACAACGAAACACACCAAAAAGTATAATATCATGAATAAGTAAGTTTTGGAAATATCTTTTTTCCTTCCTGAAAATGCAAGTCTAGGGCAGCCGTGGCGCAGGGACACAAAGTGTTACTGTAAATGCGTTAGATTGCGGATTCGATTCCGAATTGAGGAAATTAAATATTTAATATTTTTATTTCTCCGCTCTGGTGTCGAGGCAAAGCACGCCTTTGAGTTCCGCCACTCAACACGTAGTGCCACCAGGAAAATGGAGAACCGAGTGTCTTAACATAACGTTCCCTCTACCTACCCTGCTGTGTGCGGGATACACCGTGACGCTAAAAAAATGCAAGTAAACCCACTCGCTTCCCTAAGAATCGGCTTCACGCCATATTCCACATACGGCAGGGCAGACAGACGGAGCCTAGTGTTAAGACACTCCGTTCCCCACTTACCCAACAAGATAATATTAAATAATAGTCCCACTTAACTTAAGTATCATTTAAAATATGTGTATTGCTTATCACTATCACCCATATCGGTCACATTCTGATATAACAAATGAAATGTGAAACGCTTGCGGAATAGGAAGGCAAATCTGTCAATGTAGGTTTAAAATATCCAGCAAATGAAACCAGATTTGAAAGATATTTATGACAGATACATGATAGTCGCGTGTAATAGCGTGATGGAAGGGATACGTTTGCTTCACTTGTTTCCTATTTTGATCGTATAAACAGAGTTCTATTTTCTTCTGATTATTGTTATTTATCTATATATATAAAAGGACTTGTGCTGACTGACTGAGGTAAGACGCACGCAGAACCGTAACCGCTGATGGTAGAAACGTGAAATTTGGGCAGATGTTTATTTTCATATTCTGGACATCCACTAAGAAGGGAATTTGAAAAATTTTAACCCTAAAGGGATGAAATAGGGGTTGAAAAAAATTTTTCCATACAAATATGGAAAATTTTTTTAATCTGTACCGATTTTTATAAAATTTGAAATTCAGACTTTCAAAAATATTTCATTGAACACGTGTTTCATGGTTTTTAAGAATTCACCCCCTAAGCGTTCAAATAAGGGGTTGAAAGTTTATATGGAAAAATCTTTAAATTGCCACCGATTTTTATAAAAATTTAAATTCAGACTGTTAAAAATATTTTATTGAACACGTGTTTCGTGCTTTTTTTAGAATTCACTCCTAATAAGCGGGCGAAGCCGCGCGCGCCCTCTAGTTTAGAAATAAATTGAAACAAGAAGTTAGTACATAGGATGTTAGTTAGTACATAGGATGTTAGGATAGGTAATTGAAAGATTTTTTTTCTAAGATAGATAAAAAAGATAATATAACTATGTAGTTTGATAAAAGATTTGGGCAAAATGTCGCTAAGAAAATAATTTGTATTTTTATATTAAGGAACGGACAAATGTAAACCAAAAATTATATTTTATAAGCCCTAAAAATGAGGGGGCCTCTTATAAAAGTCGAATTGGTAAGAAATTTGATTATAATTCAGAAGCTAACTTTTATATTTAATGTATTATATATTTATAAGTTTTAATATTCGCAATAATTTATTATAAAAATGTAAATCAACCTCTTTGTTTATTAATAGAAAGATGTTTTTAAAATAATTAAAATAGTTTAATAGAACTGTCACCAGATGACACTACAAAAATTACGCTTTATGTGATCGCAAAAATTCGAGAGGATCTCTAGAATAACATATTGTATTCGAATTTAAGATAGACATTGTACAAGCTTATTAGTATTTTGCTCTGGAAGAATTATAGGTTATGTAAAAGCCTCGAGGAATGGAACCCACAACCGTTACGTTACCGTTACACGCTTGCACCGTTGCACCACGAAGGCTTCATATATATAATATAGTATACTATGACGTAGATATAGTCCTAAATAAATCTATGGATACGATATTTCAAAAGCAATGTCGTAAACGGTATTTACTTAATGAGTGCCAACAGTTACCTGTTAATTTGGCGATATAACTTAGGTACCCTTTAGGTTCCCACGTAGAATGCCTATTTCATAATCTGACTGTGTAATATGTATGAGAGGCTTGTTAAATATTATTTTATGGACATCTTAGTATGTTTGTTTATTTTAAGACTTTAGTAATAACTCTAGGCTTTTGTAGTAACTAAAACTATATACTGGAACATCACTCGTGTGTGTTCTTTACGTTTTTATGGCATGTAAAAAATTTAATTAAATTAGCTTCACGCTGTATCCCGCACACAGCAGGGTAGGCAGAAGGAACCTAGTGTTAAGTCACTCTGTTGCCCACTTTCTGCCGGATTCTGGAGGCATTGCGTGTTGAGTGGCAGAACTCAACGCCGCGCTTTGCTTCGAAACTAGAACGAAGAAATGGAAATATAAATTTAAATAAATATTTCATCTCCTCGACTGAGGATTGAACCCACAACCAGTCGGTTTTACAGTCACACTTTGTGCCTCTGCGCCACGACTGATCTCAAATGTTTTAAATGTAGAGAAAAACGGTTAGAACAAAGAGAAAAAGGGTTAAAACACAAACTGGTAATTATCTTGGTATTTTAGTTTACTGAACAAAACACAATAAAAACACAAGAATACACACAAATAAATTAAATTTCAAACAACAAATCAATTTAAAACGGTATCTTTTATTACAAAAGAATCCATAGGAATATTTTCATGTATTCCATTGAATTACGATTTGTCACATAATAATAAAATGTCGAAATATATTTTATTATGTACATTCAACGCTTATTAGGCATTGAGATAAATGGACGTTTGTCACAGACACGTACTGGTGTTTACGGATATATGTACAGACAGAAATTTTGCTTAATAGTTATTAAAGCGTAACATACATGAATAGTCACGTAGCGGAGGCGAAGAATCAAAATGTTTACACTCTGTAGCACAACTGCTTGATGTCAGTTTAAATCTAAATTAATTGAAAATTTATGTTTATATATATATACGCTTCGGCCCGTGTTCGCTTCGCTCGTCAATAAATGATAAAAATACCGGCCAAGTGCGATTTGGACTCGCGCACGATCGGTTCCGTACCTAAATCTATAAAAACAACTAGATCACATTTGTAGTATAGAAGCCCCGTTATTATTTGTCGCGTTTTTTCTTTAAATTTGTTGAAAGATGATATATAATCTGTGAAAATTTCAACTGTATCACGGTTAATAAGACTGGTGATAGACACACAGGTACACAGACAGAGCCCTTAGTAATAGGGTCCCATTTTAGCCTTTGAGCGCGGAACCCTACAAAAGAAAAAGTCAAAGGACAAGGAAGTTAAAGGACATCGATCTATTTATTAATTCAATTATATTTTTTGTATGTTTATTATTGTTGTTTTTTTATGTTTGTCAAAATAATTATAATTTTTAATAAAAAAAAGCGACTTCAAAGTTCAACCGGATCGTATAATCAGAACCTAACCAAACTTTTACCAAACTATCCTTGAAGGATTGTTTGTTGATATTGGCGTGATATTGAGTTATACGTCCATTTGTCGCGCACATACCTAATGCAAATTTAAGAATTATATAATTTTCTCATAGATACCTTTATCAGAAATGGACCAAAATAAAATGGGACCACACGGGAAGCACTAGCTTTCAAATAAATAAATCATCAAAATCGGTTCTCCCAATCAAAAGTTCTGAGGTACTACGTTCTGACAAACAAAAAAAAAATACAGTCGAATTGATAACCTCCTTTCATTATAGAAGTCGGTTAAAAAGCAGATGTAATTACATCTGCTTAATTAAGCAACGGTTGTTGAGTATTACACTCCGTTCCCAACTCTCCGCCGAATTTTTCGAGGCATTGCGTGTTGAATTATAAATAAATGACTATTTCAGAAGAATATCTATATATCGGTTTTTCTAAGAGTCACCATTACTGAGATACAGCGATTCTAAGGGACGAAGGAGCTACTATTCAATAAAAAATGAAAATGCTTGAATATATCACGATTGTGTCGATTTCTACCTAGAAATCATAGAAATATTAGGTATTATAAGAAATAATTATTGTATAAAAAAGCGTATAAAAAAATACAGAACATATTATAAAAAGTGCTCATTTAAACAAAGATAAAGTTAAATCGAAAACACACGATATTAAAACTCACTTATTCCAATAGTATGAACAAAAAACGCAAACATCGACACTAGAAACGCACCCATAGGTACACCTGTTTACTCTTTTCTTTTCTATACCGGGGCATGTGAGAGCAAAATAATTCTATGAATTTAAATTGGACGATCTCATTTCGGGTGTTTTCTCTAAATTCCCTTAGCGTGACATTGATAAAGATCACTGCTTTATATGCTCGTGTCCGTGAAACTGGCTGTGATCGTTTGTTTGTATGCAGCGCTTGCATGCCTTATTAAATGTACGACACGTAGCTGACACGCACGATTTAGTACAATTGTGACTCATATAAAATTGTTATTTTTATATAAAGCAATTATACTCTTTTTCCTGTATCCGGGAAGTGTCCGGGACATAGCAGAGTAGTCAGAGGGAATCTGGGAAGCTGGTGGCTTAAGGCACTCCGTTTCCCATTTTTTGCCGAATTCTGGAGACATTGCGTGTCGAGTCATTGCGTAGTGGAAATCGACGCCGCCATTTTATTTCCACTCCAGAGCGAAGAAATGAAAATATTAAATAATCCGTTTCTCGAATGGGAATCGAACCCATACCTGTCGCCCTTACAGTAACACGCGTGTGCCCTACCGCCACGTCTGTCATTTATTTAAACAATAAATTAGTGCAACTTTATTAAAAGTAAGTATTTCAAAATAAAAAGATTTTTTATTAGGTGTTAAACATATAATATAAAAATACTAGCCACCAAACTATTAAACAAATAAAGAAATATATATATATCAAAAATTAACATATCACTAAACAAAGGTTTTAGTTTGTTAATAAATATGACTTTGATATGGCGACAGCTCACCTGAATACGTGTGGACCATTGTGTAAGTCCAATGTCGAACATTAGTGAGGTGAGATTTTTTTTTATAATTTCACGATTGTATTTACGTAACTTCGACTTCCAAAAGAGGCACTACAATGAAAACGCTAAAATAGATTTCTTGTTTTGCGACGGCATTGGTAGGTGATAATTGAGTAATAGTCACTCTTTATAATTTTTCTAATTTAACTTAGCTTGACGCTTTATCCCTAGCGAGATAGTTTACATACCTCTTTCGCCTCGTCCACTACGTTAAACCTCTTGATACATGCCCTCCGGGGAGTCCTTTTTACGTGAACTTCCCCCAGTATCTTTGAACACAGAAGTGTTTTTGAATTTTTCAAAATTTGAATTTGGTAGGGGGAGAACTCGGTTGACCTTTGAGCACTAATCAATTAAAAATCGTATGGAGAACACACGAAGGAGATTGTGCCGTAAAAAAGAGATTATATTACACAAATTAAAAAGAAAAGAAAAGATGAAATTCCATCCTTATAAGGAGTCGCTAAATGTAAAAATAACTTATCAATTAGGGAATTTAAAATTGTTTTATATCTACATAGGTACAGTCTATGTTTCAAATAAATTATATTAGATATTGATCATAAAGCTATGATTGATAAAAGATTGACATACTTTGAAGAAACTAACGAAAGTGAATGTTATTATTAGTTTATTTATTTATTGAGACAGTCGTGGCGCTGTGGCACAAAGTGTGACTGTAAATCCATTGGTTGTGGGTTCGATGCCCACTCGAGGAGATGAAATATTTACTTAAATTTATATTTCTATTTCTTCGCTCTGGTGTCGAGACAAAGCGCGGCGTTGATTTCTGCCACTCAACACGCAATGACTCCAGAATTCGGCAGAAAGTGGGCAACGGAGTGACTTAAAACTACTGCTGTGTACGGGATGCAGGGTGAAGCTGATGTTTTTTTTAACTACCCTTAAAAGCCTGAAGAAGCTTGAACGCGAAGAAGGTGCTGGTTGTAAAACTAATTTAAATCTTTTAATTTTTATTAAAAATTATTAAATTACCATTAATAATAACCAGCGACGACGTCAAGCGCAGTGACCATCTAAGAAATAACTAAACTTCTTTTCAACTTTTCAAATGAAACATTTGCAAGTTGCAACAGACTTAATCAGCGAGTCAAGAGCGAAATAAGCTAAGCTGAAAGGAACTCATTTCCGCCGTTTATACAATACATTCAATTTGAATTTCTTTTAAGTGTTTAAGAGAGGGAGTGGTTTAATTCCTCACATTGGCTCCTCACGTGGAAGACGTAGAAACGCTTTTAGCCATAAAAAGACATTTCGTATAAAATCTTTTTTGTAAATGTTCATTTTGTAAAATGGGACATATCCTATCCTATCCTAATATTATTAAAAAATTAAATCATAAAGCTTCAAGCGGGGTAGGCAGAGGGAACCTAGTGTTAAGACACTCCGTTCCCCACTTTCTGCCGAATTCTGGAGGCATTGCGTGTTGAGTGGCAGAACTCAACGCCGTAAATTATAAATATGAAATTTTGTTAGGATGGATGTTTGTTCCACTTTCACCGAATACTACTGAACTGATTTAGATAAAACTTTGCAATAATGTAGTTTATAGATACATTAGGATTAAAACATGCTTTAATTGTATTTAAGTAAAGTTTTTAATAATTATTTTATTATTAAGAATTTATTTATAGTATTTTTATAAGTTTAAGCAGACGTAGCCGCGTTTGGGTAGCTAGTGTTATTACATAACTTAGTAGTTAACTACAAGTTAGTACTTATAGCTACCTGATTTGATATTTGATTATTTAAGCGATATGATTGATGAGGCCGTCGTAGCGCAGGGGCACAAAGGGTTGTAACGCGACGGTTGTGGGTTCAAACCTTATTTGGGGGAATAAATTATTTTTTTATATTTGAGCGTTGTGTCCCGCCACTCAACACGCAATCCTTCGTCACATTTGGCAGAAAGTGGGGAATCGAGTGTCTTAACACTAGGTTCCCTTTGCCTACCCTGCTATATACCGGATACGTAAAACAGAAATATAGGATGAATTTTGGATTTTTAATAATAGTAAGCTAAATATTATGTTATCTTTGTTTGATAGGTACTTTTATATGAATATATAGCCCCAATCGTAGTTGATCAACGACGGCAATTTAGTTATAAAGTTGTCTTGTGGGCAGGTAATTTGTGTCCATCCGTCCGTCAAACGCAGTTATTATATGAAAATTATAATTTAATTCCTATCAAGATAATATATAACTATAAAGTATTCACATAATGTGGTGAACGGAGTGTCTTAACACTAAGTTCCCTCTGCCTACCCTGCTGTATGCGGGATACAGCGTGAAGCTGACTTTTTTAAATTTATATACATATACACATGTACTCAACCAGCAATGCGTCCATAATTCGGCGGTAAGTGGGGAACGGGAGAGTTTTAACACTATGTTCCCTCCGCCTACCCTTCTGTCTGCGGGATACAGCTAATTTTTATACATATATAGATTGTAGTCTATTAAATCCATATTTACATTCACTCCACGCTATAAAGCAAAAGGTTATTATTTTATAATTTTGTACTAAAACTTGTTTACTTTGAGCCATTACTTATTACTATAAAAGTAAACGCTACTGACACATCATTCCGCTATACTTGAGAACGTTTAAAAAACAATTTTCGTTATTAAAAATTATTATCGCTATTTAATCGCTACCTTTTTTATATCAGTGTCATATAATAAACTGAGGCCAGTCTTGGCACAAGCACAAAGTGTGACTGTAAACGTGACAGGTTTTGAGTTCGATTCCTACTCGAGGAAGCTATTATTTTTTTTTCGCTCTGATGACGAAGCAAAGCGCGGCGTTGAGTTCCGCCATACCACACGTAATGCCTTAACGACACTCCCTCTACCCTATTCTGTGCGGGATAAAGCGTGAAGCTTAAAAGATAGATATATATATATATATATATATATATATATATATATATATATATATATATATATATATATATATATATATATATATATATATATATATATAAAACACAAATACTGCCGTTTTGTCTGTCACAGTAGCAATTTATTCATTGGCCATGTTGAACCGACAATTGGAGTTCCGTCGCTGGTAAAACGATTTGGTTGTTATTTTAATTCTATTTCTTCTATTATAATGTTATTAATTACGAACTACGAATATAAATCGAATTAGAAAAATTTACATTTTTTTTGTGTTTAAATGTTTTTAAACGATTTTTTAAATATTCCTTTATTAATTTATAAAAATAAATATTCATTATAAATTCATTTTAGGTACCATCTTACAAATCTGGATTGATAATATATATATTTTTTAAATATAATAACTTTGTTTTATTAAAAAAAATATATCTGATAGCCGTGCTTTAAAAACATATAAGGTTTCATTAAAAAATATACATCCATTACCCAGTTTCAATTTATTATAAAATTTAGAACTTTAATTTGCATTTCAAATAAATAGTATAAGTGTCTATAATATTAAATTTCTAATGTTTAATTTAAACATTTTGTTAATATTTATAAATCTAGCCTTGCTCTCGTTTGAAACATATTCGCTTATTGGTTAGAATAATTTATTAAGTCAAAAGTTTCAAATAAATAAAATAAGTAAATAAATCAGCTTCACGCTGTATTCCGCATATAGAAGGGTAGGCAGAGGGAACCTAGTGTTAAGACACTCTATTCCCCACTTTCTGCCGAATTCTGGAGGCATTGCGTGTTGAGTGGCAGAACTCAACGCCGAGGTTTGCCTCGACACCAGAGCGAAGAAATAGAAATATAAATTTAAGTAAATATTCTCGAGTGGGGATCGAATTGTGCCCCTGTGCCACGACACGCTTGCAAACCTACGTTAACTTTATTATGTTTTTATGATTGTTTTTATGATGACTATTTATTATGTTTTTATTTTGTAAAAACATTCGAAATCTAGAAAACGCCTGTAAGATAAGAAGAAAGAGAAACTGCTATGCAAAAGGGTAGATCTTTCCAATAGTATTATCTCTTTCTTCCTCTTTTTTTTAAATAAATAGTAAGGTTTTCCGGTAGGTATGACGTTAATATTTTTTTTAAAATATCTTTATGTCTTCGCTCCTGTGTCGAGGGAAAGCGCGGCGTTGAGTTCCGCCTACTCAAAATGCAATACTTACAGAACTTGGCGGAAAGTGGTGAGCGGAGTGTCTTAACACTATCCTCCCTCTGCCTACCCTGCTGATCTGATACAGCGTGAAGCTAAAAGAAAAATCGTTATAGATCTGGTACGACGATAGCATCATTACATTTTTGAACTATTTGAGTTAATCAGCTTCACACTGTATCCCGCACATAACAGGGTAGGCAGAGGGAACCCAGTGTAAGACACTCCGTTCCCCATTCTCTGCCGAATTCTGGAGGCACTGCGTTTTAAGTGGCAGAACTCAACGCCGCGCTTTGCCTCGACACAGGAGCGAAGACATAAAGATATTTTAAAAAAAATATTAAAGTCATACCTACCGGAAAACCTTACTATTTATTTAAGTCAATACTTTTAATACTTTGATCCTATTGTGACTCTTAACCTTTTACATTTTAAAATTAATCATTTTAAATGTTGTATGTCACATTTGCTATACCTACTGTTTGACCCCAATGCTACGTCCTCTACATTTATTCAACTATACATTTGGATATTTTAAACAATTTTAAAGTGTTAATCCACGCTTAGGAAAGAAATTACTTATTTAGAAAATGTATAAAAATTTGAACGTTCTGCTTATGGCTTAACTTACGTATACGTAACGTATGGCTTAGTGGTCAGAGCGCCTGGTCGGTTTCCAGGAGGCGCGGGTTCGAGACCCGCTACGTTCAAATTTTTATACGTTTTCTAAATAAGTATTATACGTTTGGAATTGTACAGAATGGATTCGTCACTAATTTTATTTCTATTGAACTTTTTGATATTGTACAAATTGTAATTTTTATAAAGAAGCGGATATACATATAAATGAGAGTTTTAACTGATTGCATGTATTTTTTAGGTAATAAGTACATAAATAAAAAATACAAAAATATGGAGAAAAAGTTCCAATTGAGTTCGGCTATCGCGATACTGTCTAGTTTTACTATAAGCAGGATAAACTGTGAAGTTAAAAATAAATATTAATTAATTTAGTTAATATCATCTGGACTAAATTAGCGAGAAATGTTTAAATAGACAGAAAACAGAGAACGGAGACTTATAAATGTAATAGTTTTTTTTTATACGTATTATAACGTTCTTTAGCTGAGCCTGTTATAATGCAAGTGACAGGAAACATGTAGAAATCTTATATCTTTATCTTTATAATATTCTTGTAAAATTTAAATTTACTTGGCTTTTATGTAATTGTTTAAATTAAAACAATAAAACAGAATATACGCCATGACAGAAAAAAATTTTTCATTGAGAATAGACGGATTAGAATAAAAATAATAGAAATTAAAATGTAAACAGGTGTCCTGTATTGCACATTTGAATAATATTCAACCATTGTGACGTAAATGGCACCTACATTATGTGATTATTCAAAGCAAAAGATATATTTAGTTGTGTTTGTAGTTTTGTAGGTATCGAAAATGAGTGCAAAATGAAGAAAGGAATGTAGCTAAGCACATGAATGATGCTGACGAAATATTGGCAAAATATTCTTATTCTAAAATTATGTTGCACATGTTAAATAGAAAAAACAGTCAAATCAAATCAAATCAGCTTCACGCTGTATCTCGCACACAGCAGAGAGGGAACCTAGTGTTAAGTTCCTCTGTTCCCCACTTTTCGCCGAATTCTGGAGGCATTGCGTGTTGAGTTACGGAACTCAACGCCGCGCTTTCCCTCCCACACCAGAGTGAAGAAATGAAAATATAAATGTAAATAAATATTTCATCTCCTCGAGTGGTCGTGGATCGAACCCACAACCAGTCGATTTACAGGCGCACTTGCCCCTGCGCCACGACTGGCCTCGATCACATTTAAATCACATTCTAATACATTAAAAATATTATAATAACTTAGTTGATATATTTCTTTATACATATTCGCAAATCTATATATATAAAAGGACTTGTGCTGACTGACTGAGGTAAGACGCACGCAGAGCCGTAACCGCTGATGGTAGAAACGTGAAATTTGGGCAGATGTTTATTTTCATATTCTGGACATCCACTAAGAAGGGAATTTGAAAAATTTTAACCTTAAAGGGATGAAATAGGGGTTAAAAGTTTGTATGGAAAAAAAAATTAATCTGTACCAATTTTTATAAAATTTGAAATTCAGACTCTTAAAAATATTTCAATGAACACGTGTTTCATGGTTTTTAAGAATTCACTCCCTAAGGGTTCAAATAAGGGGTTGAAAGTTTATATGAAAATCTTTAAATTGCCACCGATTTTTATAAAAATTTAAATTCAGACTGTTAAAAATATTTTATTGAACACGTGTTTCTTGGTTTTTTTAGAATTCACTCCTAATAAGCGGGCGAAGTCGCGCGCGCCCTCTAGTTTTAATATAATTATTAGTAGTAGTGCATAAAAATATAGTACCGTAATTATACCTTTTACAAAGCAAATTACATTTCATGCTAACTGCCAGTGTCAGACGAGATTAAAGTAATTGGTTTTAAAAACCACACGAGTCGTCAAGGTTACATATCATACATATCTCAGGAACTCTTCTACCTTTTTAAGTATTTATGATAGCGGACTTGTAAAAAAAATATTTCTAGAAAAATGTATTTTTGAGGAAATGAGGAAGTTGAAGTTTATAATATGTTATATGTTGAGGTCAGTCGTGGCGTAAGGGCACAAGTGTGCGTATGTCAACGCGACAGTTTATGGGTTCGATTTTAAGTCGAGGATTTTTTTTTATATTTCCATTTCCCCGCTTGTAAAAACGCGGCGTTTACTTCCGCCACTCAACTAGCACTGCCTTCAAAATTCGGCAGAAAATGGGGAATGGATGTGTCAGAGTGTTTACACTAGGTTCCCAGGTTCCCTCTGCCTGCTCCGTGTATGATACATAGTGACCTTAAAAATTCTCGATGCGATGCTTGTTATGCAAGTTCGATCTTCATTAAAACAATAAATTATATTCGTTTCCCCGCTGCAGTAAGATGAAAGTCTGGCGTCAAATTCAGCCAGTCAACACGCCGTGTCTAGAATTCGGACGAATAACGGAGAAGAATAGTGCCTTAACACTAGAGCCTCTCCGTTACTATTTACTTAACGTGATTTTTTTTATAGAATTTGTATGATTTTTTTTCAACTTCACGCTGTGTCCCGCATATAGCAGGGTAGGCAGAGTACTACTTGAGAAATTAAATGGTTATAAACATGTATTTTACTAATTGCCAGCCTAAACATTCTGCAAAAAGCCAGCCAAGTCTCGGTGAAGCTGTTAGTTTGTCTAAAAAATGTAATAAAATCTCTTGGTAAAGCAAAGCCAGTTCTAAGGTTCCTTACTGCGGCTTTTTTATATTTATATAGATAAATTTTATTTTTATTTATAAAATCTTTGATTTATAAAAATATCAATGAAGATCTGATCGGTATCTTTAGATATTTGTAGTATGTTGCTATTTAAAAATATTTTTTACAAATTTATTATCATTCAAATCAAGGAAATGATACTTAAGAAGTATACAGTGTACAGTTTAGACCAGGGGTTCCCAACCTGTGCGCCGCAGCGCCCTAGTGCGCCGTAGAAAGTAAAAAGGGGCGCCGTGAGCTGGTTCCTAAATCTGTTAAATCGGAAATCAACGGTTCTTAGTCAAGTCACATTGAATTGACTAAGAACTGTCGTACTCTATTATTCTTATGTCTCGATTGTTATTTTCTCATTTAAATAAATAAAACTCAATTTCATATTGTGGATGTCTTATTTTTTTGGGTGTAGGGTTCTATTTCTTTCAACTGTTTCTTTTTCTAATAGCGAACTAGCTTGGGTAGGGCGCCGTCAAAAAATACCAAACTTGTAATTGCGCCGCGAGCTGAAAAAGGTTGGGGACCCCTGGTTTAGACAGTCACGTCGCAGAACAAGGTTATATATACCAAGTTGTCTCTATTATTATGCAACCACATAAAACATAATATTTGGACTTAATGAAAAAAAAAATCAGCTTCACGCTGTATCGCGCGTAGAGCAGGTTAGGCAGAGGGAACCTAGTGGTTGTGATTGCGTTCGCACATTCCGCCGAATTCTGAAGGAATTGCGTATTGAGTGGCGAAACTCAACGCCGCGCTTTGCCGCTTTGCTTTGTTTGACACCATGGCAAAGAAATGGAAATATACATTTAAATAAATATTTCTTTTGAGACTTAATTATTTAAAAAAATAAATATATTATTAATACGAAACATATTATATTAGGCTATTGTACTGAAAATGGAAATCGGTAATCGTAATAGTGGCCCTGTTAGACATAACAACCTTAACACCATGCTTAGATATGAAAAGCACACAAAATTTTTAAAATATATTTTACTATCCCTGTCATATTATAGAAGCAATACTTTAAGTAAGCAGAAAGCGGAGAGCGGAGTGACGTAATTAAATTCTCTTAACTTTCTATGCAAAAAGTGCATCCATATATTGTTTTTGTTCAAATATATAATGTATAACCTAAGTAGATAACCAACCAATCAGGTTAAGTAAAGCGATGTTATTCAAATTGATTGCAATACTCACTTAATGATGATGACGATGACATGTAAAGTGGTTAAAAGTTATAAGTAATTTAATGTTATATTCATAAGGTTAGAATTTCAATTTGTTTGTGTATTTGTATATTTTGTTTATATGAGCCGTCTGTGGCAATAGTTTTTATATTAAAACGTAGAGTTCATATTTGAGGCCAGTCGTGGCGCAGTGGCACAAAGTGTGATTGTAAAACCGACTGGTTGTGGGTTCGATCCTCACTCGAGGAGATGAAATATTTACTTACATTTATATTTCCATTTCTTCGCTCTGGTGTCGAGGCGGGGCGCGGCGTTGAGTTCTGCCACTCAGCACGCCATGCCTCCGGCATTCGGCAGAAAGTTGGGAACGAAGTGTCTTAACACTATGTTCCTCTGTCTACCCTGGTGTGTGCGGGAAACATTATTATTAAATTTAAAATAACATATAAAATATAAAAACATACTATGAAATAAATATCTAATGAAAACATACAAGGAAAGATCGTTTTGAGTAGTAAGCGCTGGAAGCACGCAATGATCGCTTTAGTCATTGAATGAGATAAACAATGGAATAATGGCTATTCTGTAGATAACATCTTGATCACAGTCTCCATTAGCTAAATGTAGGTACTTTCTGTAATAACCACGTGTACCTGTATGTACAATGTATGTTACAGACATATTATATGTATATTTGTATATATATATACACATGTTTGTACGTTTATATAGCTGTGGCCTAGTATGCTTGTCCAGAAAATTATACTAATATATAGAAATTCTATGGCGTTCATTATTATTGACCTAATGCTAAGACACTCCGTTCCCCCTTTTCCGCCGATTCTGGAGGCATTGCGTGTTGACTGGTGGAAATCAATGCCGCTCTTTGCTTTGACACCATAGCCATGGAAATATTAAATATTTCATTTTCCTCGAGAGGGATCGAACCTAAAACCTGTCGCGTTTACATTTACACGCTTGTGCCCATGCTTTACAACTGAACTACCCTCAACTCAAAAATAACATGTTTATCATACTTGATGTCCTTTTAAAATGTTATAATTAAGCAAACTTCACCTTTAAATCTTGGATACGATGTTTAATTAATTTATTATGATTTAAATATAGGAGTATTAATTAATTAATTATTTTTAATTAGAATTTTGTCTTATTATTTACCAATAATTTTAAAAGTAGTTTTTTTACTCGGTAGTGGGAGATTGGAATGTAATAACAGATTACTCTATGAGTAATCTGTTATTACATTCCAAAGGATATATCGTTCTGTGTAATTTCGCATACAGTATTTTATGAATGGGATGACAATAACAAACTATTAAATTCTAGTTTTGTACTTATTTAATAACTAGAGGGCGCGCGCGGCTTCGCCTGCTTATTAGGAGTGAATTCTAAAAAAACCACGAAACACGTGTTCAATAAAATATTTTTAACAGTCTGAATTTAAATTTTTATAAAAATCGGTGGCAATTTACAGATTTTTCCATATAAACTTTCAACCCCTTATTTGAACCTTTTAGGGGGTGAATTCTTAAAAACCATGAAACACGTGTTCAATGAAATATTTTTAAGAGTCTGAATTTCAAATTTTATAAAAATCGGTACAGATTATTTTTTTTTTCCATACAAACTTTCAACCCCTATTTCATCCCTTTAGGGTTAAAATTTTTCAAATTCCCTTCTTAGTGGATGTCCAGAATATGAAAATAAACATCTGCCCAAATTTCACTTTTCTACCATCAGCGGTTACGGCTCTGCGTGCGTCTTACCTCAGTCAGTCAGCACAAGTCCTTTTATATATATAGAATAGTGGGCGCGCGCGGCTTCGCCCGCTTATTAAGAGTGAATTCTAAAAAAACCACGAAACACGTGTTCAATAAAATATTTTTAACAGTCTGAATTAAAATTTTTATAAAAATCGGTGGCGATTTAAAGATTTTTCCATATAAACTTTCAACCCCTTATTTGAACCCTTAGGGGGTGAATTCTTAAAAACCATGAAACACGTGTTCAATGAAATATTTTGAAGAGTCTGAATTTCAAATTTTATAAAAATCGGTACAGATTAAATTTTTTTTCCATACAAACTTTCAACCCCTATTTCATCCCTTTAGGGTTAAAATTTTTCAAATTCCCTTCTTAGTGGATGTCCAGAATATGAAAATAAACATCTGCCCAAATTTCACGTTTCTACCATCAGCGGTTACGGCTCTGCGTGCGTCTTACCTCAGTCAGTCAGCACAAGTCCTTTTATATATATAGATTATTTTTAAAGTTAAAAGTTAATATAATGTATTTAAAAACTTTTGATTACCGAACGATTCGAAATAAAGTAAGATTTTTAAGGTTATATCATTTTAAAATTTTGCTTATATTGAGAAGTAAAGTTTCAAGCAATTTAATGAAACAGTTATTTATAGCAAATTTTTCGAACAACATTCTTTAAAATCGTATAAGCTTTTCTATTTATAAATTGATTAAAATTAATCAAAACTAAATGTTAAGGCATAAAATACAGTAGTGAAAACTGCAGTTAAAACAGTCAAGCAAAATGTTTCGCACAGACAAACAAACAAATATTAAAAAATATTTGTTTTGGTTAAATGACGTTATTAACGGACTTCCGAAAGGAGAAGGTTATCAATATATTTACTGGCTATTTTTTTTATGTTTGTTACCTTAGAACTTTTGACTGGGTGAACCAATTTTGATGATTCTTTTTTTATTTGAAAGCTAATGTTTGCCATGTGGTCTCATTGTATTTGGTCTATTTCTAACAATGGTATCTATGAAATAATCACATAAATCTTAACTTTGCATTAGGTATGTGGGCGACAAATGGACGAACAACTCAATATCATGCTAGCCGATTCCGATGATTCTTTTTTATTGGAAAGGACACACTTCAAGGATAGTTTGGTGAAAGTTTGGTTAGGTTATGATTATGAAATCCGGTGGAGGTCTGTTTTTTTATTGTTAAATATTGTAATTATTCTTAAATATCTTCCATGTGCTTCGATTGATTACAATTTTATAATAAGTATAGAAATGAAATGAAATATACGTGTAAGTACATTATTTAATTACAGGAGGACTACATTTATTCTCCTGATTATGCTACAAATATTTATAAATATAACATTATATTTTTACTCTTATGACATATTTTTATAACTCAATAATATACGTATATGTTACCGCCATTCCTTCTCAAAGTTTATTGAGAAACGGAGCTATAGAGGCGAAGTTTTCACATTCAGGAATCAATTTGCCCTTGAATTTGATGCAGGATTCAGCACAAAGGGGTCCATCAAACCACGCGCCCAGCATCTTCTTGCATTGGGCACAATTTTCAAAGCAGATTTCCATAGGATTATAGCCAATTGCAATAGCTGGGTTGGCACTTACATCTTCAATACAGCACATAAATACAAAGGCTGAGAAGATGGTAAATAAAATGATTTTTCCAACCATTTTCTTAGGATATTCTTGTGTTAATGATGAGAGAAAGGCAGGATTCTGTGTGTTTTATTCCAATAAATCTCACCGATTTTATACTAGATTCTGAAGAATGTTCTTAATGAACCGTATATGAAGACCGTAGGAGGTTGTAGCTTCCATTATCGATATGTGTTCTCAATTTGATTATGTTAATGCTTCCCAAAGTATTGTGCTGAGTTAAATCATTTAATTAAATTGATTTATTTTGTTACAAAAAATATTAGTTAAAAATCAGCTTCACGCTGTATCCCGCATAGTTAAAATCAGCTTCACACTGTACATTGCCTCACACAGCAGGGTAGGCAGAGGGAACCTAGTGATAAGGCACTCCGTTCCCCATTTGCATCTGCACGATTAAATATTCGTGTAGCTTAATTAATAATTATTTTGAGGCCAGTCGTGGCGCAGGGGCACAAAATGTGACTGTAAAATCGACTGGTTGTGGGTTCGATCCCAACTCGAGGAAATGAAATATTTATTTACATTTATATTTTCATTTCTTCGCTCAAGTGTCGAGGCTAAGCGCGGCGTTGAGTTCTGCCACTCAACACACAATGCCTCCAGAACTCGGTGAAAAATGTGGAACGGAGTGTCATAACACTAGGTTCCCTTTACCTACCCTGGTGTGTGCGGGATACAGCGTGAAGATTTTAAAATTTATTTCGTACTACAGCAGAATTTTATAAACAGTCTAATTATCACATATCACGGGGCTATGAAACAAAACAACTTAAACCCAGTTATAATTTATGAAACGTTTGAAATATGATTTTGAGGTATTTTTAATTGTAACGCTGTTGTGGTTTTAAACCACTCACAAACCAAAGTACATGGAGTCGAATAAGGCCTATTTTTATTTTATTCTTCTATTATACATTGTCATTTCCGATTTTGTGTCAATAGCACTAATTAAGGCTCAGATTGTGAGCTTATATAAATTAACGAGAGCTGCGTGGCGTGCTGCAAATTGGATAATTGAAGTCTTTTTGTTTGGTGCTACCGTACTCGTATGAGGACGGTAGCGGGTCTGAAGTGTACCACATTGGTTGCATGGATTTGGAGATGTGATTACTGTCTGTTTTTTTTATTTCTCTGTTTAAATAATAGCTTTTGTTGGTGTAAAAAATTTCACATAAATAAAGTTTTACGGTAGGATAGGTAGGGGGGGACCTCGGTTGACCTTCGAAAACACAGTATCAGAGATACTGGAGGAAGGTCACGTAAAAAGCATGAGGACCCACCGGAGGGCATGTATGAAGAGGTTCATGACAGTGGACGAGGCGAAAAAGGTATGTAGAGACTGTAGCGTTTGGCGCTCCGTTCTCTCTGACTACCCCGCTAGGGATAAAGCGTGAAGTTAGCTTAGTTTAGTTTAAATAAAATTATCTATTTCTATACTTATATTATAATAGTAAAGGATCGGTGTCTGTACATGGAACTTATGTAAGAGAAAATATTATTGGTGGCATTTAATAATGTAAGAGAATCAAAAACATTGTTTTTTTTTGTTTGTGTGTCTGTGCGTTTGTTCAAACTTATCTCAGAAACGGCTAAACCGATTTAATTGCAATTTTTACATTTATAACTGTTTTATTTAATTAGTTGAAATTTTACTTTTCAGTTTAGGTATAGATTATAAAATGATATATTTATAATCAATTAAAGAAATGCAGATAAGTACTTTAGTATAAATACAAAATATAAAAAAAGAAACCAATAGTATGGACGTAAAAGATAATTAAATGTAAACTTAAAATACTATATTTCGAGCTTTCATATTGTTTTAAAATTTTAACAAATTTCATGGTTTCCGTACTTGCTTTTATGTGCTTTGAAAGAAGCAAAATAAAATTATATTTTTATTTCATTTCATATAAATGTATTTTTTATTTTTTGTTATATGGCTTGTTGTCAGTGATTTTAAGGTACTTAATACTCGTTGAAACATTTTTTTGAAATGATGTTGTTTGTTGAAATTCAAACTACAATTTTTAAGCATAGTCTACATATTTGGTACATCTTAATAATTAAAGTATCTACACAATGTAAACAGGCTGATAAATAGTTTTTTAGGTTCACGTTGTATCTTGCACGCAGCAGGGTAGGCAGAGGGAATATAGTGTTAAGAAACTCCGTTACCCATTTTCTGCAAGGAGTTCAAAAGGAGGAGGTTCTCAATTCGTTAGATTTTTTTTTATTTTTTTTTGTAAGTTCACCGATTATTAAAAGACGTCTGAATCGATTTGGATAATTTTTATTTGAAAGGCTATATATACCTCAACAGGTGGTTCCATGGTGACCATGTCAAAATCTGATGATAGGAGAAATCAAAATGGATTTCGAATTTCTTTACAAATCGAAAATTTTGTTTTATTGAAAAGGATCGTTCTAACGTTGAAGGTGGTAAAAATATGTTTATGAATCTTTATTCCATTCACTTTAGTCATGTTTTTCAGCCTACCACTTAAGCCTGTAGAAGAAAAACACCTACGGCGGGACTAATTTATCAAAAATCTTTTATAGAAGCTTTATTATGAAAAATGTAATAAAAACCAATATTTGTTGACATAATTAAAAAACATGTTGTTTTATCTATGCATCGACTTTTAAAAAATTACATTCTGATGAATTATATATCTTAATTAACATTTTTTTATAAAATATAGTTAATTAACTTTTTTTTTTTAAATGGAGCGCTTAAAAAAAATCTTTACCATAATAACTCGTTGTCTGATTTACATAGTTTAGATTAATATAAGTAGATAAGCAAAATTCTAGGGAAAAGAAAAGATAAACAAGATTAAATTATTAAAAATATCAGCCCTTGTATTAGCGGGGGCGTTATACAGTGCCGCTACACATTATTTTTAATAGTTCAAGCTTAACTTATTTTTACAAGTTGCTACAATTTCTTTTTTCCTGAAAAGAAAATTATAATTTTATTAAAACACTTTTTCTAATAGTCCATTTTATTTAAGGTAAGTCACTTTGCGAATCGTCGATGTAATTATCAATACTTAATTTGTTTGGTAAAAATGAGGGAAGTACAGCTTTACTATAGCGGGGTAGGCAGAGGGAACCTAGAGTTGAGACACTCCGTTCCCCATTTTCCGCCGAATTAAGTACAACTTGTTTTTTTTTTATTTTGAAGAAACTAAAAAAATGTTATTGTTTCAATGGTGATATATGTAATTTTAATTTTTAATTTGCGGCCATTCGTAGCGCAGGGGACAAGGTGTGACTGTAAAATCGACTGGTTGTGGGTTCGGTAATTTATTTAAATGTATATTTTCATTTCTTCGCCCTGGAGTCGAGTCAACTCGCAATGCCTCCAAAATTCGGTGGAAAGTGGGGAACGGAGTGTTTCAACAAAAAGTTCCCTCTGCCTACCCTGATGTATGTGGGATACAGCGTGAAGCTGATTTATTTAATTTTAATCACTACCTAATCCGTAGTCGACATACAAGAACATGGGTCTATGTATGTAGTACATACTTTGTAGTTTATTTATATGAGACTTTGTTCGTGTTCCTATAATACTGTATTAGTGTATACATTAACATTTAAAATAACTAAATAGATTAAAGTAATTATGTAAAAAAATATTAGTAGTATAGTATAGTAATTATGTAAAGCTTAATAATTATCTACAGAATAATTAACTAATATTATAGTTACGATTAGTATATATATAATTAGTTAATAAATCAGCGAATTGGTGAAAAAAATACGTTAAAATATAATAAGTAATTGATATAAATTCCTAGTAAATATTAATTTAATATTTCTTAAATTTCTTATACCAAGCTTGTAGTAATTTAATATAAGATAGATAGATTTGTTAAATTTGAATAAAAATATTACTTCTTATTTAAAATAAATAAATCAGCTTCACGCTGTATCCCGCACACAGCAGGACAGGCAGAGGGAACCTAGTGTTAAGACACTCCGTTCCCCACTTTCTGCCAAATTCTGGAGGCATTCGACACGTCGAGTGGCAGAACTCAACGCCCCACTTTGCCTCGACACCAGAGCGAAAAAATGGAAATATACATTTAAATAAATATTTCATCTCCTCGAGTGGGGATCGAACCCACAACCAATCGGTTTTACAGTCACACTTTGTGCTCCTGCGCCACGACTGGCCTCACTTACTTCTTATTTAGTTTTTTTTAATGCAGCCGTAGTAATTTATTTTTAGCTTCACGCTGTATTCAAATCTGAGGCATTGCGTGTTAGATGGCGTAATTCAACCCAGCGATTTTATTACTAGAGCGAGGAAATCAAGAATAAATATTTCATTTCCCTAAATGGGAATTGAAGCCGCAATCGTCGTGATTACAGTCTCACTTTTGTGCCACTGGATCACGACGACCTGCAAATAAATATATATAATGTGTTAATGTGTATATCTTTCTGCACAATCGAAAACTAAAGAACATACCTAGATTCTATTAGCTTTTTAACCGACTTCTATAAGAAAAGGAGGTTATCAATTCGAGTGTTTTTTTTAAGTTTGTTACATCAAAACTTTTTACTGGGTGAACCGATTTTGATGATTCTTTTTTTATTTGAAAGCTAGTGATTTCCGTGACGTCCAGTTTTTTTAAATTTATTTCTGATAATGGTATCTATGAGACTATCATAAAAGTTAAATTTACACTAGGTATGTGCGCGACAAATGGATGAATAACTCAATATCATGGAATTCCTTTTTTATTTAAAAGGATGCACTTCAAGGATAGTTTGGTGAAAATTTGATTAGGTTCTGATTATGGTATCCGATTGAAATTGAACAAGTTAGTTTTATTTGGTAAAAAATATAATTGTACTGTACATAGTTAAAAGGAAAAACATGGTTAAAATATTTGTCAGAAGTGAGATTCCTCATAGTTGCATTTCTTTTCAACCAATTTCAAAAAAGAGTATGTTCTCGTTTTCAACCGACTGCAAAAAAGGGAGAGGTTCCCAATTCGCCCGAACGTTTTTTGTATGTGATTGTCAATATGCCAAAATGTTAGTTTGCACAAAAATAATACCTAATTAAGATTGAAGTTTTACATAGTACAACCACTACCTACTCGTTTGAGAAGCATTCTCTTAAGGTCTACCCATCACTTAAAATTGTAAAATAAATTATAACAAAAAAAAACCGATTTCAAAAAACTAACTAAAAACTATAAAACAATTTTACATAAAGTAAACCTTACTTTGATTTTGTTAAATAAAAATAAATAATAAAAATAAAATAAAATAAATTAGCTTCACGCTGTATCCCGCACACAGCAGGGTAGGCAGAGGGAACCTAGTGTTAAGACACTCCGTTTCCCACTTTCTGCCGAATTCTGGAGGCATTGCGTGTTGAGTGGCAGAACTCAACGCCGCGCTTAACCTCGACACCAGAGCGAAGAAAATGGAAATATAAATTTAAGTAAATATTTCATTTCTTCGAGTGGCGATCGAACCCACAACCAGTCGGTTTTACAGTCACACTTCGTGCCGCTGCGCCACGACCGGCCTCTTCAAAATTATAAAATCTCTTTTTTTTTTTTATTGTTGTTTTCTTCCAATTAAACGCACCACGATGCGTTTCATAATTTCCTTGTTACGCTTATATTCATTTATTTTCTTCTTCATTGTGATCCAATTCTCATGTTATGTGACTATGTGTATAATAATGTGGTGTGTATACATACTCTTTACTAGTAATATAAAGGGAAACAGTTTGTTTGTTTGAATGCGTTAATCTCAGGAAGTACTGGTTCGATTTGAAAAAGTGTTTTCGTGTTATATAGGAAGGCTATAGGTTATATAACATCACTTGGCTTAGTGGTCAGAGCGCCTGGCCGGTTTCCAGGAGGCGCGGGTTCGAGTCCCTCTACGTACAAGTTTTTATATGTTTTCTAAATAAGTATATAATATCACGCCAAGATATATATAAACGAGACAACTCGAGAGTTGTTACCCTTAAAAAGTTGTAAAAAAAGACCGCGACAAAAAATGTGGCATTTGAAACCACAACCATAGCATACTGCCGTTTAAACCGTGCTTATTATATTAATGTTGTCTATTTATATTTAATTTATTTATCAAATAATTATTTTTTTTTTTTTCACTTCACGCTGCTATTGCATTGGATTAGCAAAGTAGGCAGAGAGAACCTTATATTAAAACACTCCGTTTCCTACTTTCTCTTTTTGCGTGGAGAAACTCAACGCCTGCTTCAACACCAGAGCGAAGAAATGAAAATATAAAATAATAAATTTCATGCAGAAATCGAACCCACAGCCTGTCGCGTTTACAGCCACACACCCTTGCGCCACGACTGGCCTCGCTGACATGTTTATATTTAAATCTCTACGAATGCAAAAGTTCAACTACGCGTGTCAATTTCTGCGATATGGATGTTTTGATTTAGAATTGATGATGCAGACGCATTGATATTTAATATCTAATAGGTAATAGAATCTAATAGAAAAATAAGTCTTTTATATTAATTATAAAAATGTGATGCAATCATATTTTTATAATTACATATTATATGTTATTTAAGAGGCCAGTGCCTTGACAAGCGAGTGATTGCAAATGCGACCAGTTGTGAGTTCGATTCCCACTCGGGGAAAGTAAATAAAATCAATCAATTTTGATTGATTGATTTGAGTTCCGACACTCAACACGCAATGCCATAAAAATTTGGAAAAAAAGTGGGGAACGGAAGTCGAAAGAGTTTTAATGGGAACGGAGTGTCCTAGGCGTAACTAGATTTCCAGAATTCCGTGTAAAAAAAAATACTTGATATAATTTTTTTGACCTCGTTTCAATTAAATATATACATATACAATATTTCTATATAATATTTCTCCAAATCAAATTATTACGACCTATCTATATAGTACATAGTATCAATACGATCAAAATGTATTATAAATCAATATTGTGGTACAAATTTTATATTTCATAAATTGTAACATGAACTCGTTTAATACGCCTATAGTGGTTACCTCTCTTTACGCAATCGGTTAACCCCGCGGTCGTGAGCTAACGCTTGTGCACTCGGTTATAGTACGTAGTTACTGTGACATTAGTAGTTTCCTTGTTATTTAAGGTCTATATGAACTGGTTTCATACAAAATGTCACGTTTTTGGCATTTGATTGAATGAATTTATTATCTTATATTTATTATTAGATTGTTCGAGGAAATAAATTTTATTATGTTTTTTTATTGGACTTATTTTCTTTTTCCATTGACGCGTTTATCGTTGATAATTTTTATGATTATGGATTTAAGAAGTTAAAAAAATATTATTTATATCAATTTTGATATAAAATATTATTTATATAAAAATTGATATAAATAATATTTTATATCAAAATTGATATAAATAATTATAATTAATTAACTTTAGTAATTTTCGAAACAATAATCTTTTTTTTTCAACTTCACGCTGTATCCCGCATGTAGCAGAGTAGGCAGAGGGAACCTAATGTGAAGACATTCCGTTCCCACTTTTAGGAAAATAATAATAATCTTTATTATTATTGTTTTTTTTTTAATTTTATAAAAAAAATACAAAAGTTTTAATTATAATTTAGGCAATTTAGTAATAAAAAGACGTGAATATATTGCTGGAAGCCAATTAACCTTGATATCTAATTTTATGGCAGATATTTTGGATAAAATAGATAATAAGTGAATCTATCACTTTCATGAAACGAAACTGATAATAGAAGCTAATTTAAAATCCAATAATGAAAATATGTAAGTAATTAAAAAAAAAGCGTATAAAAAGTAGAGAAATTGCGAAATTCTAAACATAGAAAAAAAATAGATTTCTTTCTACGTTGTAATTTTGCAAACTAATATTGTAAACATAAAATGCTGATGAATGATTCCACATCGATTTGCGAATTAATGTTTAAATTATAATCATTTCTTAAGTAAAAAATCAAGTTGTTTTTTTTTTACTTCGCCTAATGTTTTTTTTATCTGTAAGCAACTATTTTCGTCTATTTTATTTCAAACGGATTTAGTTTTAAACATGTATATTAAGTTAATCATAAATAACTGAAATGTAAAAAAATAAGTTATTTTTTAACTTTGCCTATTTTTTATTTTTGATTTTGGGCAACTATTTAATTTTTAATTTATTCAATATTAAACTCACATATTGTATTAATAATAAATAACTGAAAACGGGACTAAAAGCCAAGTTTGTTCCAGCGTCAGCGGGTGGGCGCGGGCACGGTGGCGGCGGCGCGCGCGCGGCGGTAAGCGCTCGCCGACGCCGGACCATGCGCCGGGGCCGGCCGCCACAGCCAGTGCGACCGCGCCGCGCCGCGAGACCGCGCGCACCATGCTCAACATGAAGCTCAAAGAGCGCCTGGCGCTGGCCCTCAGCGCCTTCCTCGTCTTCTTCACGCTGATGCTGGTCGTCGACCTCCAGATGGACTACGGCATATCCGGCCACAGGATACCCCTGCACGGAAGGGTCAAGATAGGCGACGACGCGGATAAAGGGAGATCGGCCTATATAGAATTTCGGAAACGTTTCCTACAGAAAAGGTGAGAGTGATGTGTTTTTTTAAGTGTTTTCGATGTTTAGTGAATTTTTGAGGTATGTATTTTTTTTTCTAAACTATAATTAAGAAAAATAAGGAAATTCTGTTTTTTTTTTTACAAAATAATCGGCATATTAATAATTGTAAATGTCAAATTATTAAAATATATTTCCATTACTTCTGTTTATTAGTGAGCTCGTATCATCGCGTTATCACATGTTGAATAGTTTGACAGCGTCTTGTGTGATAAGAGAATATGTATGTTTTCTCGTTAAATAAACAAAACATCCTTAGGAATTCTTATAACTTTTAAATGTTAATAAATGGTAATAAATATAAAGTACTCTTACGTTTTATTTTTTAATTTAAATAGCATTTCAGAAAATATATAATAAAAGACATTATCAATTATTAAATCTGTACCTCAAAACCAATGTCTAAATAAAAAAAGTATATTATTATTAGTTATAGAGAGATTTTTAAAGTTATTGATATCCGAAGGAATTGAGGCCAGTCGTGGCGCAGGAGCACAAAGTGTGACTGTAAAATTGATTGGTTATGGGTTCAAATCCCCCTCGAGGAAATAAAATATTTATTTACATTTATATTTTCATTTCTTCGCGCTGGTGTCGACACAAAATGCGGCGTAAAGTTACGCCATTCAACACGCAATGCCTTCAAAATTAGTCAGTGTTGGAGTAGGAGTATCTTAACACTATCCTTTCGGTTTCCTCTGCCTACCCTGCTGTGTGCGAGGTAAAGCGTGAAGCTGATTAATTTTTTTTTAATTATAAAAATTACACATGTGACAATGACATATTCTAGTAATTCTAATTGCATTCTGTATATAAATTTAAATCTTCCAAAGTTTCCTTTATATCGTCATGGCTCGATACCTCGATAACTTCTCCTATCGCAACTTTCTATGAAACTCTCTATTAAAATTAAACTTAAATGAGACATTTTTATTAGTGCAAAGTAAGAAAAAGAAATTAAAATACGATTTTGAAAATTTAATTTCTCTATTAAATGTAGCGTCTCCATTTTTTTTATTATATAATACAATAAATGAAAGTGTCATTTGATGATAATAACAAATATATAATTATAAAGTAAAATTTTGTTTGTACATTCACAAAAGCTGACCTTGTCAACACCACACTCTGCATAATTCATAGCTAAATGTTAAAAGAGGCTCGACAGGGATAGATTTTTTTTGACATTTTTTTTTCTTATATATCTTTATTTTCGCTAATAAAAAGAAAACATTAGTTCCGCCACTTAATACACGCAACGCCTCCAGAATTCGGTGGAAAATGGAGAACAGATTGTCTTAACGCTAGGTTCCCTCTGCCTACTCTGATTTGAAGAAAAAAATAAAGAAAATATGACAGTAATATCTGTCTGCCGCTTAGTGATTTGATTAAAAGCGTGTACAAACAGCACTGTAAAGAAATTACTTTTGATTTAAAAAAAAATAAAAGTTATTACTGCAAAATATATTTTTTAAAAATTGTTCGGGCTTTATATTTGTTCATCCAATTAGACAAGAAAAGTAAAAAAAATCTTCAATTTCTAACTATTTTTTTTTAACGAAAACCTTTCTTCCTTATTTCTCTCTGCTTAGAACTTTTTACGTACAATTTTGGCGCAAGTGATTTAAATTATCGAAAAATACCCAAATATGTAATCTTATTAAGATAAAAAGTTTTATGTCTTCGCCTTATATTGTTATCATTTATCTATCAGCCACTGAACAAAGATTAACCGATAAATATAAAAACACTACTAACATTTTAATTACTGTATTGACTTAGGTACTAATGACATTGTTATCTTTTGTCTTTATTGTAACATGTTCAATTCTACCAGATAAACAAAACAAAAAAAACAAAATAAGTTTCGTAAAATAAAACAGCCTTTATGTTAAATACAGTTAAAATAATATAAAAAGAATAAAAAAATCAGCTTCGTCTTCACGCTGTATCCCGCTCACAACATAGTAGGCAGAGGGAACCTAGTGATTAAAAACCAACTTTTCGCCGTTTATTTTGAGAAATCGGGTGTTGAGTAAAAATTTAAAGTAATAATTCACTTTTAAACTTTTATATAGTGTTTTTCTGCACTTAGGAATCTTAATAAGTATTAATAATTCATTTTCTCGAATAGAACCCACAACCGTCGCATTACAGTCACATCCATATTTATTATCTATATTAAAATAAGTAAAGTAAAACAAAACATTTTTAAACCACAGCTTAGTTAAAATAATTTAAACGGAACATTTGATCCAATTGAATAATTTAATCCAGTCGTGGCGCAGCGGCACGAGGTGTGACTGTAAAACCGACTGGTTGTGGGTTCGATCCCCACTCGAGGAGATGAAATATTTACTTAAATTTATATTTCCATTTCTTCGCTCTGGTGTCGAGGACAACCGCGGCGTTGAGTTCTGCCACTCAACACGCAATGCCTCCAGAAGTCGGCAGAAAGTGGGGAATGGAGTGTCTTAACACTAGGGCAGGCAGAGGGAACTGCCTACCCTGCAGTGTGCGGGATACAGCGTGAAGCTGAATAATTTAATTAAGGTTCAATATTCGTATATACAATTTTTTTTTAAGAGATCGAATAATCTTCTATCTAACTTGTGTTTACGTATAATATAAACTCGTCATGTTCTAGTCAATCAATATCAACACCGTGCGATCGATTCGATTAAAACTATAGGGCTATAAAATATGCATACCGCAATAAAAGTTACGGCGTTACAGAAATTCTAAAAATTGTAATTTTTATTTGAAATATTTGAATTATAAAAGTCGTGGCGCAGCAGCACGAAGTTGGCTGTAAAATCGACTGGTTGTTGGTTCGATCCCCACTCAAGAAGATGAAATATTTATTTAAATTTATATTTCAATTTCTTCGCTCTGGTGTCGAGGCTAATCGCGGCGTTGAGTTCTGCCACTCAACACGCAATGCCTCCAGAATTCGGTAGAAAATGGGGAACGGAGTGTCTTAACACTAGGTTCCCTCTGCCTACCCCGCTGTGTGCGGGATACAGCGTGAAGCGAAAAAATATATATATTCAACAATTCAACACGGCAAAATAAATTTCGGCCCTTCCAAATTACTAGGACGCTTATCACAATCTACTTATTTATCAAAAATTATCACGCAGATATTTTTATCAGAACATATTCTAAATACCTACTAGCGATATTGCATTACGCTTGTATAGTGATAACCAAATGCCATATTTGGAAATATGTTTTTACTTATTTGCCTTTCCATAGTTGTTTTAGGCCAGCCGTGGTTCCGAGACACAAGCGTGTGACTGTAAACGCGATAGGATGTGGGTTCGATTCCCACTCGAGGAAATGAAATATTTACTGTTTTTTCTTCGCTCTGGAAGTGGAACGGATAAGGTTTCGATTGCCTATCCCGGTATGTGCGGGATGCTAAAAAAGGTTGCTATTGACAAAAGCAATTTAATATTCATAAAATACTTGTTTCTTAATACTATGAAATAATTTGTATAGTAATTTCATAACTTTAATTGTAATTAATAAAGCAAAATGGATATCAAAATTTGTATAAATTAAAATTCTTTACAAATGCAGTAGGTAATATCGGGACCATCGTAGCGCAATGGTCTGTCACATAGCACCTAGATGGTCTGACAATAAACGCGATGGCTGTCGATTCGATCCCCACTCGCGTAAAATAATTTTGTATCCTCACTGTGGTGAGATATAATGCAGCGTTGGGTTATGCCACTCAAAATACAGTGCTTCGTATTGGGAAAAAAATTTGAGAACGGAATGTTAAGTTATGTTAAGAAAATCCAATTGATTTTCTTCGCATACCCTCCTAATATTAACATAACCATCTTATATCTTATGTATGTTTTTTTATAGCTTCACGCTGTATCCCGCACATAGCAAGTAGGCATAGGGAACCTGAGTTAAGACACTCTGTTCCTCTTAAGTCACTTCCGTTTCTCACTTTCCAACGAATTCTTTAGGCATTGCGTATTACGTGGCGAAATTCACCACCACGCTTTTTTGCCTACCAGAGCGAGAATATTAAAATATTAAATATTTCCCCGAGTGGGATATATTTAATATTTAGAAAAGAAAAGTATATCAAATGATTAAGTAGCTATTTTTATAATTATTTTCGAAATCATTTTATAGTTTTGTCAAATTTTATTCGTTACTAGCGGCCCGCCCACGACATTATCGTAATTTCTATAAGAATTTTTGATTGCTTATTACTAAAAAATACGACCAATGTTGATATTTGATATTCATAAAATATACATAAAGCTAATTATTTATTATATGTATATATTTTTGTAACATAACGTTCTTTTTAACTATGTTATGTTTTTTAAAGTTCTGTAAAATGTGCTGATGTCACTTAATAATTTAATGTACTGCTTCAGAAGCAGCCTTAAATGTTAAATTATTTGGTTAAGGATTCATAATATTCTTTGTAAAATAACAGTAATGTTTGCATATTAACTCTTGTACAGTTTTTAAATTAGATTAGATTTTAAGATAATTAGACATCAGACGGCAGTTTTTTTAACACCCTTTTATTAGTTTCGGTCATACGTATGTACGTATGTTTGTAACGGACACTTTGAACGTAATTTTGACCGGCTTTGAAACGTCGGATTCATTTAAAATTTTGTATATTTATCGAAGAACGGCGAAGCAATAACATAAAAAAAAACCGATCAAGTGCGAGTCGGCTCCGCCCACCAAAATTCCGTACCAAGTTTTGGATCATAGGTCTACGGGAATAAATAATAGTTAAAAAACTAAAACACACGCTTTGGTACATAGTTTCAACAGATCACATAAAAAGCCACCCTGTTTTTTAGTAACATTCTTTTTAATTCAAAATAAAAATAAAATTTTACTTTATAGTAAAATTTTCCACAAATCGTATTTTTTTGTTTTTTTTACCTAAAAACAAATATCTTAAAGAAATGAATATGTCTCAATCATCCTCTACTTATAACTATAAACAATTAAAGAAATTTACATTTCAATAAATATAATATAATTTCTTCAATAGATACTTAAGTAAAAGTCTAATATCAGTATTATTGTTAAAGAAATTAACACTACCATTTGTTTAAGAACAATATATTAATTAATTTGTCACTTCGGCTGTGCAAATATGTGAAATAAACGAAATATGAGTGCGCCACTCGTTCCTTTTACACGCTAGAACAATGGTCGTATACAATCGAAACGTCATATCTTTACAATAGGCGAACAAACAAAATCTTAAGAATTAATGCCTACACCACACTAAGGCTTTATTGTTTGTTTTAATGAAATTCTAGAAGCTTTTGTTAATGATTTTATGAATGTCTTTTCGTTTTTTTTTATGTTTAAAAAATATTTCAAGCTTCACGCTGTATCCCGCATACAGCAGGGTAGGCAGAGGGAACCTGGTGTTAAGACACTCCGTTCCCCATTTTCTACCGAATTCTGGAGGCAATGCGTGTTGAGTGGCAGAACTCAACGCCGCGCTTTGCCTCAACATCAGAGCGAAGAAATGAAAATATAAATTTTAAGTAAATATTTCATTTCCTCGAGTGTGTGAGTGTGTAATGTTTAAAAAATACTTTATTTTTCTATGAATATCTTAATTGAGGCTAGTTAAGGGTTTCGATACGCAGAAGCGCAAGCGTGTGACTGGTTGTGGGTTGGATTCCCAGTCGAGGAAAGGAAATATTTAATGTCGACATTTCTTCGTCCCGGTGTCGAGGCAAATTCAATGCCTCAAGAATTCGGCGGAAAGTGGGAAGCGGAGTGTTTTAACACTAGGTTCGCTCTGCCTATCCTGTATGTTGTTATACAGTGTGAAGTTAAAAAAAATATTAAAATATCTACATTATTTAATGGAGATACACTGTCATTCATTTTTAATTTAAGTATCATTTGTGGTGTGATCGCAAATTTTCTGACTGCAAGCGATAGGTGACGGTCAAAGTAATAAGATTTTTTTTATATGTTTTATGTTTTATATACATGTTTTATTTATTCAATTTAACTTTCGAATATCAATAACTTTAAATTAATTAAAAATAAAATAGAAAAATCCTTCTTCTCTTTCCTTTATTTTAATCATTCTACAAAAAGCAGAAAACATCTAAACATAAATAGAAAAAAATATAAAGTTTCTCCAAAATATGTATTTTTTTAATTAAATGTATTAATGTTTTATACATTAGATAACACCCCTTATATGAAAATATGTAGCAAAAATTTACATTTCCACCGTAAGAGGATCTTATTAAGACATTGCTGCTTTGTGAATGCCAGAACTTTAACACGAGCCATCGTCATTTTAAATACATACATTTAATTTAAACTTGTCGTTTTTAAAGCAAAAATGTTTATTTTACTTATAGTAGAAGCGTGAAACTGAAAAAAGAAGATTTTTTTTATTAATATTGATGTTTTTAATTTTAAAATGAAATTGAAATTAACAAAACAATTGAGTTTGAAAAGGCTTAGACGTTTATTTCTATATGGAATATTTTGTGAAACTAATTGGCTTAAATCCATTCAAGTCTTCCTTAAGACTTTAAAGAGTGCTTTATTCTATCTGGCTATTATTAATCAATGATTTTTCGAATAAATATTAATAAAATATTATAGCTTAAACAATTTGAATTTATACTATTTTTAAATTTAGTATTTTAAATTAAAATATAATGTCCTAATAACATTATTGTATTTTACCTTCCATTTACAGTAATGGCAGCAATAGTTCAAAGGAATATGAACAGTCAGCGCCAAGTGAGACGAGTGGAGGCGATGTAGAGCCACGAACTCCATCAACACCTGCAGACCTCTTCGAGGATCTGCAAAGAATATTAGTACTCCAACTTCAAGGCAAGGCTGACGATAACCCAGTTGTCGTACCACCTCATAGGGATCTAAATGTTCTGAGACCAGAAAACCCAACTATAGGGGAAATGGAGGATTTAGAACCTAGGTAAGGATTAATTTTGTAGTTTTATTTTATTTTCTCTTTATACTCTTTTTTAAATTATATTTGTACTATTTAAATTAAAACTATTTAAATTAAAATAAAATTAAATTAAAAAAATGAAATAAAAGTACAACTGATCAGTTCGGCGTCACTGCTGCTATTACATTATTTTAATTTAATAGGGCCACGATATTTTAGTAAAGTAATACATACTAATAACCATTTATATTGTACTATTAATATTTAAGCAACCACAGATTAACACAAGAACCTAACTAAGAAATATTAATTAAAATTGTTCTACGAAAAACGACTCCAAAAGGACATTACAAGTAAAATTTGGGAAAGTTGCCGACAGCTGACATCCACAAGTAAAATTTATGGAGCGCCGAAAGTCGCCGAATTAAACTGTTAGATACTCCTTTATTGCTGCAATTAAACTTTGATATAACGTACATTGCAGTTAAAGATTCAACCATTTTGTTTCACATTCATAAAATTTCACAAGTGGCTCTTAGTGTCGTCTCTAATAATTAGTTAAACTGTGCCTATTCTAATTTTAGTAAAATTTTTATATTTTACTTCATATACTTTAAGGGTAATCGTCGAGGTTAAGCGCGGCGTTGAGTTCTGCCTCCAGAATTCCACAGAAAGTGGGGGAACGGAGTGTCTTAACACTAGGTTCCCTCTGCCTACCCTACTGTGTGCGGGATACAGCGTGAAGCTGATATAATTTAATAAAATTTTTTACTTAATATAAAATTAACTGTTGAAAAACCTATGAAATTTCAAGTTAAACTTAAAATATACGGTATTCATCATAATAAGAATAGTAGACTGTTCCTACATCCTAAAAGCCGTCGCCTTTCATCCCCAACGAATAACCCGAGCTGAGCTCTGAAGTATGCATCAAAACTAAACAGGTCGCCCAATGGTTGACGTAATTTCACCAAAGTAAATATTAGACCAAATCTCATAGGAGAAGGACAAATGAAATGAAAAATATCACGTGCTCGCTTTACTCTTAACTCTTTATTTCTCTTGGTTGTAAAGATTTTCTATAGTAATATAAAAAAAGGTCATAATATCATACTTGTAGGATAGACTGATTCTATAATGTAGCAGACAGGGCGACCTTTTTTATCTTGTAAAGCGAATTTTACCAGCTTTGCCAGGAATCTTATTTAAAATCCAGTTACGGAGATAGGCGCGGGTCTTTGACAATAAAACTAAATGGAATGAATGCATGAGGGCTTCCTCAAACGCCGCTCAAGATATGACGAGACCTTATAGCTAAATTCATGTATCACAAAAAGGGTTGCTTTGATATATGAATAATTTTGCGACATGTTCTTGGCTCATCTAGGAGAATGTGTAATAAAGAGAGAATATACTTTAAGGTATTTTCTTTACTGCAAATTAAAGTGGCTTGTTTATTAAACTTAAAAAAAATTAGCTGGATATTTGACTAGATAAAATAAATATTACAATGGATTAGAATTCTTCATAATTGACAGATATGGGTACTGTTTAAAAATATTATATAAATACTAAATCGATTTATATTGTGTCAAAACACATTTATCACTATATATCCTGGAAAAAAAATGAAATCTATTACCTGCAGAGTAAAAGTTGCCAGGGCAATATATCAAGTTAGCCATTCAGAATTCTAAACGTCCATTTGTACTAAATCGAGTCTGGCGTTTTGAATTCCCATTCGACACGAGCACAATTCACACCGAAAGAGAGTCAATAAATTTTATAGCATACGGCTTGATTTCTAAATGCAGGTTATCAGGGCATACCACAAATCGAGGACGTAGCACGTAGGCTCCTTAGTATTCAGTTCTGTCGCCTGGAGTCCCGGCTCCTCAGCAACCAGCTCACGTCCTCTTATGTGTTTCACGCAGCCAAAACCAACACGCCGCCGGAAAATCTTCCATGTAAATCTCGACATTAACAAGCAGGTTAAAGAATGTGTGCTGTAAATTTAAAGTGGCTCTATTGATATTCCACTGTCCCGTTGAGCCAGGTGTTCCGAAAATTTCTTTAGTCTCTAGGTGAAGTATCGAAAGCGAAAAATCGCTAATGTTTTTATCGCTGTGTTAAACTACTAATAAGTATAGTTTTTGTCAAAATATTAAAAAAAAATAGTTATTTTTTTGATGTGTATGTAAACGAAAACTACCCTTTTTAGTAGTTCAAAACAGCAATAATAGATATTTGCCATTTTTCACTTTCGATACTTACCTAGGAGCAACCTGAGGCCAGTCGTGGCGCAGCGGCACAAAGTGTGACTGTAAACCCGATTGGTTGTGGGTTCGATCCCACTCGAGGAGATGAAATATTTACTCAAAATTTATATTTTTATTTCATCGCTCTGGTGTCGAGGCAAAGTGCGGCGTTGAGTTCTGCCACTCAACATGCACTGCCTCCAGAATTTGGCAGTGGGGAACAGAGTGTCTTAACATTAGGTTCCCTCTGCCTATCCTGCTGTGTGCGGGATACAGCGTGATGAAGCTGATTTGATTTTGATTTGATTTAATGCTTTACTTAAGAACCGTTCGATTTCTTTATAATAAGTTTACAAACTCGCTAGTCTATATTATTAGGATCATGTTAGGTATGTATGTGCTAAATCAAAGTTCAAATGGTGTAAGGTTAGTCATGCTATAAAGATAAACATTACTCAAATAAATACTTATACATATTAAACAATGTACATCCATGTCGCCATAAATTAGAATAAGTTATTACAAGGAAAAATTTATGCAAAAATGTCAGCTACAACATTAATATTAGCCATTTATTATTTATAAATATTTCCATTTCTTCGTTATGACACCAACACTACACCGGACAAAAGACGGCGTTAAGTTCCGCCACTCAACACGCAATGCTTCGAAGAATTCGGCGTAAAGTGGAGAACAGAGTGTCTTAACACTAAGTTCCCTTCCCTCTGATTACCCTGCTGTGTGCGGGATACAGCGTGAAACTGATTTTTTAAATATATTATTCTATTTTTTGAGCTTTTCTTTTTGTTTGCAGTGTAAACGCATCAAATTTGGAAAAGTTTCAATTGAAAATAGCACAGCACGAATTGTACGAAGACGGGGAACCCCTTGTCGGGGCCATACTGCAGGACATGTCTACATCCCCTATACTGCATGTCGGTACGTATAATGTTAATTTTTTTGAATAAATTAATTTAATTTTTTAATTAAATTTAATTTTTATTTTAATTTATTAACTTATTAAATGGAATGGTCAACCTTGGTATTTAAATTATATTTGTAATTAAATATCAGACTTAGGACTTATAGCTATGTAGTAGTAACTAGTTAATTTTAATAGTCTAGAAACCGAAATTATAGCAATACCTACAGGTATGTAATCTGATGACTGATGTGATTCTTATTTTGCTAACAAAAAAATGTATGCCGTAATAGCTCAAGTGTATGACTGTAGACGCGGCGATTGTGGGTTCGATGCCCAGTCAGTTTAATATTATCATTTCTTAGTTGATGCTAATCGTGGCGCAGCGGCACGAAGTGTGACTGTAAAACCTATTGGTTATGGGTTCGAACCCCACTCGAGGAGATGAAATATTTACTTAAATTTATATTTCCATTTCTTCGCTCTAGTGTCGAGGCTAAGCGTGGCGTTTAGCTCTGCCACTCAACACGCAATGCCTCCAGAATTCGGCAGAAAGTGGGGAACGGAGTGTCTTCACACTAGGTTCTCTCTGCCTACCCTGTTGTGTGCGGTATACAGCGTGAAGGTGATTTAATGTTATTTTTTAGTTCTTGAAAAAAGACAAAGTGTGGATAACGGAGTGTCTCAACACCAGGTTCCCTTTGCCTACCATGCTATATATGGAATGGAAGCTGAATAATTAAATTTTCATACAATTTCTAATAGAAATCGAACCTGGGAGCTTGCAACCAGTTATTAATAATACCATATAACAATTAGTTACCACGCCGTGTTTTATTAAAATGGTTCAAATAGGTAATAAATCTATGAACCATAAAATTGTGCAATATTAGTTTATTTTCAAGTATAACTAGATCTCTCATTTGAATATATTTTCTGAGTTGCAAAATTTAACAATCGCCACCAAACAAGTGTAACAAGTTGGAACTACTCTATAAATTGTATACTAATCGCACTTGCTCTGAATACCAAACCCACTAATATGGTTAAAGTAAAATTGTATAGAAATTTTATATTTTCTGGATTTTTTTTATGTTTTCTCGTATTCGTTAGGTCGTCGTAGTGCATACCTCCGATCTGGTATCAAAGCAAAACGTGGCGTTGAGTTCCGCCACTTAACACGCAATGCCTTAAAAATTCTACGGAAAGTAGGGAACGGAGTGTCTTAACACTAGGGCCCCTTTGGGATACAGTGTGAAGCTGAAAAAAAAAAACCGAACAAGCGCGAGGCAGGTTCGCCCACCGAGTGTTTCTCGAGCTGTTTCTGAAATTCAAGCTTAGCTTAAATTTTGCCCCCTTTTAAGGCTTTTATGTTACACGTATTACATTTGTAGTTAAATCCTAAAGATTTAACTACAAATGTATGGTTATCCGATTTTTTCTTGAGCTAGTACAACCTGTACATGTTAGCTGCCAAATTTCGTAATTCTAGATTAACCGGAAGAATCCTATTAATTTTGTTTCCCTTTATATTGTCGAAATACGCGTTTTTTCAAGTAATTGTAGAAATACCTTTTTTTAGGAAACTATGGGCCCATAGATCTAGGTAAATGGTTTGAATTTCAGCTCAATATCTCCAAGCGTTCCTGAGATAAACGGTCTTGACAGACAGACAGACGGACAACAAAGTGATCTTATAATTCTTGTAATTTTTTTTTCTGTATTAGTGACCCGCTCACAGCTTCACTCGCTTGAACGACTTTAAAAATTATTTGCTTACTAATCAGAAATACTTAAGTGTACAAATAACATGAACATTTTAAAGACGATATCCACATATTGGAAAGAAAAGTTTTACGCCAATTCATAAAAATAGTTATTTTCTAGGAATTCTGTCCAACAAAATATTTTTCATTCGATATAACTTTTTTATTTTAACTGATTTAAATAAATCAAATAATACATGTCAAAGAAAATCTGCCAAAATGTAATAGAGAAAATAACATTTCAATCGGTTTTGCCATTTCTGAGATAAGCGTGCACAAACGCACAGACAAAAATTATAAAAAATATTGTTTTGGGTTCTTCTCGGGTACATTGATAAATAGTAATATATTTTCTCATACATCTTCCATATACAGACAGCGATAGGTTACAATTTTATTATATGTATAGATAGTTAAATATTAGCTAACAGTAAACAACACAGCATACGCCTGTATCTACAATAATATTAATAAAATATAAAAATAACTCTTAACAAAAAAAAACCGACTTTAAACAATAAACAATATTTTTTACTTAACAAAAGTAAAACATACTTTGATTTTGTTAAAATAAAATAAAAAATAAATCGGATTCACGCTGTATCACGCTGTATGCTACAGCAGGGTAGGCAGAGGGAACCTAGTGTTAAGACACTCCGTTCCCTACTTTCTGCCGAATTCTGGAGACATTGCGTGTTGAGTGGGAGAACTCAACGCCGCGCTTCGCCTCGACACCAGAGGAAGAAATGGAAATATAAATTTAAATAAATATGTCATCGCCTCGAGTGAGGACCGAACCCACAACCAGTCAGATCGTCACGACTGGCTTCCTTGATTTTGTTAATATAATAAAATTCCTAAGCCTGTTTTTTTTTATTTGGCACCGACTTCAAATGCTTCTCAAACGTGTAGGTAGTGGTTGTACTATGTAAAACTTCAATCTTAATTAGATATTATATTTGTGCAAACTAACACTTAGGCATATTGACAATAACATACATAAAAAATATTCGGGCGAAATGGGAACCTCCCCTTTTTTTGAAGTCAGTTTTCAAAATGAGAACATTTTTTTTTGAATTTGGTTGAAAAGAAATGCAACGATGAGGAATCTCACTTCTGACGAAAGACCCATTTTCTTACAGAAGTCCTTGAAAAATCAACATTTTTAATAACAACGAATATAAGAACTACCAAACACTAGTAAATTAATAAGAAATTGAGTAGCGAACCAAGGCTGTTTGTTTTAGATTTATTTACACAAGAGCTGCCCTTGAATTGTTACAATACTAAGCAAACATGAAACAATATATTCGATAGTAATTTCAACAATCATGTCAAATACATCGTCGGCTTTCAGGGTCACAAGTGTGTGACTGTAACGCGACGGTTGTGGGTTCGAGCCCCACTCGAAAATAAATTATTAAAAATTAAAAAAAAATTAAATTAGCTTCACGCTGTATCCCGCACACAGCAGGGTAGGCAGAGGGAACCTGGTGTTAAGACACTCCGTTCCCCACTTTCTGCCGAATTCTGGAGGCATTGCGTGTTGAGTGGCAGAACTCAACGCCGCGCTTAACCTCGACACCAGAGCGAAGAAATGGAAATATAAATTTAAGTAAATATTTCATCTCCTCGAGTGGGATTCGAACCCACAACCAGTCGGTTTTGCAGTCACACCTCGTGCCGCTGCGCCACGACCGGCCTTAATAAATAAATTATTATTTATTAATATTTTCATTTCTACGCTCTGGCACCAAGGCAAACGCTCAGTGTAGAGTTCCACCACTCAACATACAATGCCCCGAAAAATTCGGCGGAAAGTAGGGGAACGGAGTGTATTGACACTAGGTTCCCCCTGCCTACCCTGCTGTGTGCGGGATATAGCGTGAAGCTGATTTGATTTGATTTAGACTCGAATACACAGCTTGTGAGTTTCTTCATTCAATATACAATAAGATATGTATATTAAATGAAGTCGGGTTCTAAAATCAGTATAGGGTTAGGTCGGACAATGGTTCCAGCAATCGCCCTTTACTTCCAATTGGACTTTAATATTTAAAGCGCTTAAATGGATTCCATTGTTAAAACCTCTATAGTTCAAACCTATTTTTAGATATATCGTAATTATTACTTAATTCCATTGCCATCGATTGGGTTCATAGACAACTTTCAAGAATAGCCTTACTTGTGATTTTCATTAACTGTGAGGTCGTACTTCAATTTCAATTAAATCAAGTGGTCACAACAATAATAATTCGATTTATAAGATATTAAAAAAACCTTTAAATGTATAATGTGGCAAAAGAACGATATAAGCATAGGTAAATAAATAAATACCTTGAGTATTAAGTAGGTAGAGGGAACCTAGAGGTAACATACTCCGTTCCATATATTCCGTTGAATTCTAGAGGCATTGTGTGAGGAGTGGCGGAACTTAACGCCGCGCCTTGCCTCGACACCAAAGCGAATAAATGAAAATCGAACCCACAACCTGCCGCGTTGACAGTCACACGCTTATGCCCCTACTCCACGACTGGCTTCAATAAGCCTAAATATCTTGATAAGATATTAAAATAATATGTTTATTATGTTTATGATATAAATAGACTACTTGTTCTAAATGAATGGTTTTGGTACATGTTTAATTATTAATTTCAATTATTTATCAATTCATCTACATCAGATTGTATGAAATGGAACACAGAAATATATATTTTTCAAATATTGTTTAATTATGTGTAGAGTTCGGTACTTTTTAAAGAAAAAGATACTCTTATGAGATCACTTTGTTGCCCCTCTGTCTGTCTGTCGGTAGGTCTGTCTGTCAAGAGCCTTTATCTCAGGAACGATTGGAAATATCGAGTTGAAATTCAAACCATATATATCTATAGTCCCTTGACGTCCTAAAAAAATCGCAGTTCTACATTTACTTAAAAAAAGGTTGTGGCCGTTTATATAGCAAAAAACACGAATTTCGACGCTATAAAGGGTATCAAAATTAATAGAGTACTTTCGGTTAACTTAGAATTATGAAATTTGGCACCTAGCATCTAGTACGAGTATGTAGTACTAGTTCAGAAACAATACATTTGTGGTTAAATCCAAAAACATAATAGCCGTAAAAGGGGGCAAAATTTGGTATTAAAGCCGCTAGTTCAAGTGAGGTATCAGATTGAATTTCCGAAAAAGCTCGAGGCTTCCTATTTTTATACGGGACCCTAGGTTGGCTAGTTTGACTCGCGCTTATCCAGTTGATTTAGCTTTACACTGTATTCTACACATAGCAGGGTTGGCAGGGGGAACCTAGTGTTAAGACACTCCGTCCCCGTTAACACATTTCTGTTTCTCACTTTCTGCTGAATTCTAGCGTGGCGGATCTCAACGCAGTGCCTAGTCTCGTTACCAGAGCGGTGAAAATAGTAAATATTTGATTTTCTCAAGTGGTAATCGAACCCACAACCTGTCGTGCGCCACGACTGGCCTCGAGATATTGTTTAATGCTTCCTTATTATTTAGTTAAATAGAGATAATTTTAACATTTTTTAAATTCTACAGAACAAAAAGAAGGTGGAACGCAGCTTAAGCTTATCATCGATTATCCTAACGGCGTCCAAGCACTGTTTAAACCAATGAGGTAAGTTCACTTTCAACACAATAAAAAATCTTTTATTTTTTAATTTGATGTTTTATGCGATTTTTTTTCAAACAAATATTTAAATTCCCATTAAGAAATTGTTTTTTTTTATAGGGCGACTATAATTTATTCCGTAGCCCATTTTATTGACACTATATACTTATATTTAAATAATAATCACGTGTTAAATCATTCAATTAAAAAAAAACCGAAGAAAAGAAAACAACATCGTTTCGATTATACCTAATAATTACAAAAACTTTATTTTTTTTCTCAGCATTACGATGTATCCCGAAGATAGCAGAGTAGGTAGGGGGAACCTAGTGTTAAGACTCTCCGTTCCCCACTTTTCATCGGTTTTTTTTCTGTTTTAATTGAGTGTTGAGTGGCTGAACATGATGTTTACGCAACTCTACTCAAATGAATATAATACATTAAAATGATTAATATATTTTATTTCCTCGACTAGGAATCGAACCCACAGCCTTTCGCGTTTACATAATGTATTTTATAATCATATATTTCCCAAGTCGTAGTAACTTCGTCATCATTGTACTATAATTAAATGAAGTACTTTTCTGTTTGATTTCCGTTGAAACTTGTAACTTAGTCTTCTATTTGGGTGGTTAAATTCACATAAACCAATATTTGTACGGGCCTCTGTGATTGTTTCCGGAAGTTCACAATAGGCATCCCCATTTCTACAAAATATACAGTACGGTCAACGAATCGTGGCCACTGAAGTTAGCTGTAAGGAGCTGAGTAGATCTAGTTTTATGATTTTGTCTGACTTTTGATTATTTTCCTCTTTTTTTTCAATAAATTCGGAAAACCTAACTTCAGGTCGGCCACGACTCGTTGACCGTACTGTACCTAGAGTAAGAATCACGTGCCATAAAATTATATAATTTATATCTAATAGTTATCATGATATCTCTTTGTATTTTATCAAGATTATACTTATCTATATAATCTGTATTTATAGTACATAAATACTACCGCCTAATTACATCCTGTAACTTAATACTTTATAATACATTGTAAATTAACTAAGATAGTTTAGTATATAAAATTAATATCAATATTAATTGAGACCAGTCGTGGCGCAGGGGCACAAGCGTCCGACATGCAGGTTGTGGGTTCGATTCCTACTTGACGAAATGAAATATGTAATATTTTCATTTCTTCGCTCTGGTAATGAGTCAAACCGCAGCATAGAGTCTCGCCAATGAACACGCAATACCTTTAGAATTCGGCGGAAAGAGCGAAACGAAAGTGTGTTAATAGGGGCGGAGTCTCTTGGCACTAGGTTCCCAGGTTCCCTTTGCCTTCTGCTAAGTAGTACTTGTAAACATACTAACGTGACACAGTTAATTCATCAGATTTTACTATTTGATTGTACTCCTTTATAAAAAACATAACTCAATGCCGTATTTTCATTTCGTTGTCGATTAAGACCACTTACTCCTTGTCACCCACAATGTACAAGAAGTTTGAATAAGTAGAATAGTTTCGAGAGCACGTTCTCAAGTTTTGTCACCTCGTTGGGAACCTTGCGTGTTGGTTCCATTCATGAAAGTTCGAGAAAATTCTTTCACGGCTGATCGGCTTAGAGACTTGCCCACTGTTCGGAACTACAAGTGTTATTGTAGTAAGTGGTGAGTTTTCTAAGTTCTGCAGCTTTTATAAAGTTCTTGCCCTAATATTATTGAATTCTATTCAAACTTTAGTCAGGAATTATAATCTTATTAAGTTATTGTAGTACATTTAATAATTATATATTATTTCTATATATGTTTAGAAAATATATATAAAAATATAGGTCGTCGTGCAGGGGCACAGGGGTGTGACTGTGTGTGACAATTGTAGATTCAATCCCCATTTGGGGGAATGAATTATTATTTATATTTCTAAATAAGTATTTAACTTTCCTAGGTGTGGAATAACACTTTAAAAATGTTTTAAAATATTTATTATTTATTAGTATTTTTAATTCTTCGCTATGGCACCTTAACACTAGATCCCCACTGCTTACAATGCTATATGCAGGATACAGCGTGAAGCTGATTATTAAAAAAAAAGAACAAAAATTGAAAATAATTCAAAAATAATATTAACCAATTAACAGTTTTATTGAATAACTAATATTTATTAAATTATAAAACATCATTTCACTGTCAGTTATCAGTGATAACAAAATGATGTTGACATCACTCTGAAGGGACATCTCGTCTTTTACAAATGGCTAACGTATTAAATATCAAAGGGCTTTTAACACTTCAAAACAAATTTGAATTTCTTATTACAATTATTTTGTTTCATTATCTGGAATAACTATAAATATATTTTTAAATTTTATTAATTATTTTATATTATTAATATACCAGAAACAGTTATTACAAATTGGTTTTAAGCTATAAAAAACCTAAACAAACGCGGTTTCCCTTTTCCAGTCTTAACCTAGATAATAAAATTGAACCAGAAAGATTTATAAGAAAAATTATATACTCAAGGGGTTATCCCTGTGACATATCAAGGGGATGGTGATAGCCGCTATCCGCTTAGGGACGATAAATTGCGATAGTCGATATAGTTACCCAACCGGTGATAGTTTTACAGGTAGAAAATTTTAACCTATTTTTTTATATAAATATAGATAGATAGATAGATAGAGGTTACAAAAGTAGTTTATTTTAATTTTAACTTCGGGGAAAATTGTACCAAATAATAATAATAATGTTATTTTATATTATTTTGTTTTAATTTATTGTAAATGATCGTGTCGTAGTTGAACTTATAAGATTAAGGTCATTGGGAATATACGTATTGATTAAATAACAATGTTTCATATCTACAAGTCTTAGTTACTCTTCTTGATTATGTTATTATTAATTTCTATGTAATCATAACTATAGAGGATGAAAAAATAATAAGATTTTCGTAGGTCGGCAATTTTCTAACTTTAGCCAGCCACTCTGTCCTCTATTTTCCTCTATTAAAAAATATTTCATTATTTATCTACATTTTGCCACAAAAATAAAAACATAAAAACCTTTCTTATAATGCATATTTATATATGATAGCCAAAAAAATTATTTCTCCAAAAATACATTTTTTAAAATTAAAAAGTATCCTATGTCCTTTTTAATACCTCTAATAATATGTGTACAAAGTTTGATCACAATCAGTTAACTAATTTTGACGGGAAAGCGTAACATACAGACTTACATTCACATTTATAATATTAAGCAAAGTATTATAATAAAAATTAAAGTACAACCGATAACAAGAATAAACTTTGTATCATAAACATATATGAATAATATTGTACGTACGTAGAATAATAGATCTCCTATGTCGATCTGATCCAGTAGAGCGCAATAAATCGGACGACATCCAGAGCCATACATTACCTGAATCGCTGCTATCTAACCAGCTTCACGATTTAAACGATTTAAGCGTCTTTTATAACGTTTTGCTTCCGACGTATTGATATAGTATACCTGCTATAGCACACGGCTTAATGCGGAAAGATTATATTGCTTTTGTAGTTAATAAGGGACCACGATATGATTTTGGATTTTTTTTAGATTGACGCTGTATCCCATAAATAGCTGGTTAGGCAGGGGGTATTTAGTGTTAAGACACTCCGTTTATCGTTTTTCGCCGAATTATAGCTACCAGAAGAATTGATAATATTAATAATTGATCATTCATTTCTCCGAATTGGAATTGAACGCACAACCGTCACGTTTCACAATATTTTTTTTCACATGCGTGTGACCACAATGGCCTCTGATTATGTGTTTATTATTAAGGTTAAATTTTAAATTAACTTAGAGTATTATGCGTAAAGCTCTTTCGTCATATGTCTAAATATTACTATTGTATTTTACGGCGGAAATTGTAGGACATACTAAATAAATTATTTATTGATCGATTAGCCAGTAGTGGCGCAGGGGCACAAAGTGTGACTGTAAACACGACAAGTTGTAAGTTATCTTCTCTCTGGTCTTGGCACCGCCACTCAACATGCAATGCACCAGAATAGGATGGAAAATAGGGAACGGAGTGTCATCTTATCACTAGGTTCCCTCTGCTTATATTACAGTGTGCTTAATACAGCGCAAAACTGAAAAAAAATTTTTTTCTGTGTCCAATTTATAAAAATAAAGTATTTCGTTAGTTCGAATTTTAAAAACATTTTAATTATTTTTAATATAACAGGTATAATGCATACGTACCTTATAATTATATTATTACATATTCGTTTACCAATTACTGGTAATTTATATAACTACAATTCTAATTAAGAACTTACCCCACGGATTAGTACGAGGTCATAAATTTACTATAATAAGCAAATTCAAAATTGACATAATAACATGTTCTAAGAAGGTCTTTATATAATAACCTCTTTGCAGTCATCAGCAGTATAGCTTATTAGGTACTTTTATAAAATAATCTTTTAAGATAGTACTTTTGTAGATATGGCTTAATCAAATAATCAACAGTAGAAGACGTGTTTTATCTCATATCAGACTCTTGTGGCCCTTATCATTTCTTACACTATAAGAAAAAATCTTGAGTTATCTCCTCTGGTCGGGTCATTAGACCAAGTGAAGATTTAAGATTAACCAAAGTACGTACTTTATAATTTTCCTCAATTAGATGAATAGATTAAGCTTTTAAAGAAGTTTTTTTTTTACAAAAGTAAAAGTAACGTTGATAAAAAATGCGTATATTTGTTTGGGTGTTTGTTTAAAGTAAGTTCTTAAAAAAAATAAAGTTTCTAAATTGATATAAATATAGTGCATATATAATATATTTTTTCTATAATTTCTATAAGAAAAACCGTGTTTTTGTCTTTTCTGACAGCGAAATAAAAGATTATAACCATCACACAGTAAAAACTACTATTTTTCATAATACACAACACTCTAAAACCATTTGTTGATGAAACTTAATGCTTAAAACGTTCATACTTTTAAAATCAAAACTAAAATATTGTAAAAATATCTTAGCATTTCGTTAATATTACGAAGATGTTGTACAAGCAAAAGGGAAACAACGGTAAGTAAAACATAATAATACTTCCTGTCGACAGATTCGCGCGGGATGTCCAAACATTGCCGAACCACTTCTACTTCTCGGACTACGAGAGGCACAACGCCGAGATTGCGGCTTTTCATCTAGATAGGTGAGATTAATATAATGTTATATCTTGAGTAATTATTTTATTTTTTTATTATAATATGCCTTTTTTTTGAGAATGATGATGTCAATTATTTCTAAGTAATAGAAACGTATTAAAATTTGTACATAGCGGAATTTGAACCCGAGAGAAAGAACTTGGTGCCCGGGAACCAACGCTCTGACCATTTAGTTGAGTTTATTCTATTATGCATTTCTTCTGGCTTTATTTTATGAGATCCAAAGGTTGCCTGGAAGAGATCGCTTCAAGCGATAAGGTCGCCTTGTTGTACTTTTTTTATTATTATTTTTAAGTTTCTAAGGTTTTTCTTTTTTTTTAATGTGCAATAAATTATATTTATTATTATTATTATTCAGTAGTAAGAAGTAATTCATACGTTAAATTTTTTATATGTATTTAAAAAAAAACAGTCCTAAGAGAGGAATGACACTTTAAAAATGTCAAAAACTGCTGCATATTGTTAATACTAAATAATATATTATTTATATGTAGTTAAGGACGTAGGTTAAATAACTTTACTATAACGTAATGTTTATCAAACCTTTTACGCCTATTGACTAAGTAAATATTACTACTGTTTCTTCGTAAAAAGTAGTCTTTGTCTTAAACGTTTTATAAAATATGTGAAAAATATGAGGCATATAATCGATTATAAGTACAAAATCTACTTTTGTTTATAAAAAAATAAATAAATCAGCTACCGCTACCGGTATATCCCGCACACATCAGGGTAGGCTGATGGAACTTTATGTTAAGACCGTTTCCCACTTTCCGGCGAATACTTGAAGCATTGCGTGTTGAGTGGCGGAACTCAACGCCGCACTTTGTCTCGACACAAGAGCGAAGAAATGAAAATATAACTTTGAATAAATAATTCATATCCTCGATTGGGGATCGAACGCACAACCAGTCTCGTACACAGTCACACTTACGCCCAATAATAATAACCTATCTCCAACTTCAATCTTAGATTGTTTCATACATCTATCCAATCTAGAGATTGGATAGATGTATGAAACAATCTAAGATTGACGTTGGAGATAGGTTATTAATACTGGGTGTTAGTGCTCCTGCGCTACAACTGGCCTCAAATAATTTTGTTTTAAATATAAAAATAAAATAAAAATTTAAATTTAGTCGCCCATAAAACATTATTATTATCAAACTACAGTTGACAGTATATATAATAGATAACAAATTAACATTTAATTAATATGTAATATTCCATATGTAATAGCACCCTACACCAGTAGCAGTAGGGAAGGCAATTATAAACGATGTAAAACTAATTAGGGTTGTCACACGGGATAATTATGCGTACGTACTTACGTACGGTTAACCGATTTTACTTGTAAAAGAAAAGCAATTTGTTAGATAAAGTGCACAACCCTTTTTCAATATGATAATAGTGTTTTTTCAATCTTTTTTTTTCATACAACAGTGTATTTTGTTAATGAAAATATTTAGGGCAGTCGTGGCGCAGGGGCAGGCAGGGGGTTGCGGGTTCGATTCCCGGTCGAGGAGGAATATTAAATGTTATCATTTCCTCGCTCTGGTGCCGAGGCAAAGCGCGTCGTTAAGTTCCGCCACTCAACACGCAATGCCTCCAGAATTCGACAGGAAATGAGCAACGATATTTACTTACAAAATTCATTTGAAATATGTTTAGTTGTATATTTATATAATTAAATAAACAGCTTTATCTCAAATAAATAATTGCACAGTGAACATGTCCCACATATGACTTGTCTAACAATAAATAAGGAGTACGATTGTGACTCATAGCTAAACACGTTCTATCTAATTCCCTACAATCACATCATTCTTGAGCAATACGGATGTAAAAATTGATACAAGTAACTTTTGATCCAGGATGTAGCATTTCCGTCGAGGAATGCTGGTTGTGGGACGTGGTTGCAATTGTACCAATAAATGTGTTCTAAAATATATTTCTTTGATGGTTTTTGTTGACTATTTTTATGAAAAGCGCAAAAGAGGCGCAAAATGTTAGCTTTGCTTAGTATTTCATTAGGTATAGTGGCCACTGCGTGGCTTGGTCTACTTGTACGATACATTTATTTTCTCATCTCAATTACTTTCATTTGAGGCTATTCGTGGTTCAGCGAGGTGTGACTGTAAAACCGACTGGTTGTGGGTTCGATCCCCACTCGAGGAGATGAAATATTTACTTAAATTTATATTTCCATTTCTTCGCTCTGGTGTCGAGGTTAAGCGCGGTGTTGAGTTTTGCCACTCAACACGCAATGCCTCCAGAATTCGGCAGAAAGCGGGGTTCCCCGCTTAGTCCCCGGAGTGTGTTAACACTAGGTTCCCTCTGCCTACCCTGCTATGTGCTAGGATAAAACGTGAAGCTGATTTATGTTATTTTTATTTAAACAAACCTCCTAGCACGATACCATATTCAATAAACACATATTTTGAACCAGGATTCTCGGCTTTCGCCGAGCGATGCCAGTCGTGGGTCGAGTCCTCAATATGACAACTGAAATATACGACGTGACAGAAGGTGACATCCTTAAGACATTCTTCGTATCTCCAGCGAATAATTTCTGTTTCCACGGGAAATGTTCGTATTACTGTGACACTGGACACGCTATTTGTGGCAACCCTGACATGCTGGAGGGCAGCTTCGCCGGCTTCCTGCCGACCGCAGATTTGGCAGAACGAAAGGTTAGTTTTGCTATGCTTATATTTATTTATAAGATTTGTTTTTGAGGCCAGTCGTGGCGCAGGGGCACAAAGTGTGACTGTAAAATTGACTGGTTGTGGGTTCGATCCCCACTCGAGGAATTGAAATATTTATAAAATATTACATTTATATTTTCATTTCTGCGCGAGTTTCGCCACTCAACACGCAGCGCCTCCAGAACTCGGCGGAAAGTGGGGAACGGAGTGTCTTAACAATAGGTTCCCTTTGCCTTCCCTGCTGTGTGTGAGATACAGCGTGAAGCTGATTTATTTGATTTTATTTGATTTTGAAACTTATTATTGTAAATTCAAGTAATAAAATAATATAAATTCTCTAAATTACATTGCCTCTGCAGTCGTGGCGCAGAAGCACAAGCGTGTGACTGTAAGCGCGACAGTTTGTGAATTCGATTCTCACTCAAGGAAATGAAATATTTAATATTTCCATTTCATCGCTATGGTGTCGAGGCAAAGCACGGCGTTGATCTCCGCCATTTAACAATGCTTCAAGAATTCGGCGGAAAGTGTAGCGCAGAGTGTTTTAACACCAGGCTCCCCAGGCTTCCCTGCCACATACGAGATACATAATATATATATATATATATATATATATATATATATTTGAAGTTATATATATATATATATATATATATATATATATATATATATATATATATATATATATATATATATATATATATATATATATATATATATATATATATATATATATATATATATATATATATATATATATATATATATATATATATACATTCACGATAAATTACTGTTTCATTGAAAAATTAAAATGGTTATGGTTCATTATATTATTTCTTGTTTCAGTAATTAAATTGTGATTTAATATTTCTTGGTTTGTTAATGCATTATAAAGCTTAACCGTTACTTAATTTACGGCGACTACATTTACTTCATGCTAATAATATTAAATAAAAAAATCAGCTATCTCTATCCCGCATACAGTAGAGATTGGGCAGAAGAAACATATAGTATTAAGACAATCTGTTCTCCACTTTCCGCCGAATATTTGAAGGCATTGCGTATTGAGTGGCGGAACTCAAAACTGGGAAAATAAAATTATTAATAAATAATAATTTATTCCCTCAAGTGGGGATTGAACCCACAACCGACACGTTACAGTCACACACTCGAGCCCCTGCGCTACGACGCCCTCACATATGTTCATAATATGGGTTGATTTTACACAAGAGATGTTTCCAACCAATCTGGATGCGTGATTCCTTATTTGAAGACTGTTTCAATTACTGTGCACGTTAGTTGATTTGAAATTTTTTTTTCTTCACGCTGTATCCCGCACTTAGCATGGTAAGTAGAGGGAACCCCCCGGGAACCTAGTGTTCAGACGCTCCGTTCTCATAAAGACACTTCCGTTACCCATTTTCCGCCGAATTCTGTAGGCATTTGGAAAATGAATATATAAAATATTTAATTTCGTCTAGTGGCAATCGAACCCACAACCTGTGTGTATTTATTTTAAACATAATAGGGTATTTTGTCATTTATGGCTTCTTGCTAAAAAAGCATTGATATCTTTAAGTTATAAAAGCGGATTTAATTTTTTCTTTTAAATTAAGTTATAAAAGATAGGATAGATACCTCGTATGTATTGCTTTTCAGACGTATAAATGTTTCTCACATTTTGTATTTGCTATAAAAAAACCCATAAAATAAATATCTAAAGGATTTTTTACATTTGTTATATATATATTGATATTTTCTCAGGTTTGGAGACATCCTTGGAGAAGATCGTATCACAAACGAAGAAAAGCGCAATGGGAACTACAATCCGATTATTGTGATACAGTAAGTAACTAATTTTCAGCTTTAAAAAAAATCAGCTTCACGCTTTATTCCGCACACAGCAGTGTAGGTAGAGGGAACCTAGTGTTAAGATACTCCGTTCCCCACTTTCCGCCGAAGCTGGAAGCATTGCGTGCTGAGTGGCGAAACTCAACGACGCGCTTTGCCTCGACACCAGAGCGAAGAAATGGAAATATAAATTTAAGTAAATATTAATAGAGATAGAATTATTAAATCCAATTTCAATAATGTTATCATTCTTTTGATGACTTACTAATGCTTATTACGATAACGTATAAAAATTTTAACGTAACGGGATTTGAACCCGCGCCCCTTTGGAGACCGTCCAAGTTCTCTGTCCAACTAAGCCATACGTTCTCATCGAACTACGTCGAACTTCTTATACGCTTGTTACAACTTGTTTATGTTATTAGCTGTAGCTATCTCTATAGGAAGATTTTTACAAATTACCGCTTCATAAATAAGTTCTGTAGCGTATAAGAATTTGTGTTAAAAATACTTATTAATGCATTTAATTGCATGCAATAACGACGTTTGACCGTAAGCCCAATAGTTGTGGGTTCGATCCCCACTCAGCGCAATTAATTATTATCATTTCGGAGTTCTGGCAAAACAAAGCTCGGCGTTGAGTTCCGCCACTTTATACTCGTACACATTGTCTCGAAGTTGGGCGGCAAAACGAAGTGTTTTAACTCTTAAGTTCTTTCTGCGTATAATGGTAAACGCTGGTTGAAGGGTAAAGCTAAAAAAATGTTTATAAAAAATATATATTTTATCACCTTAGGTCCGTTCGACACCTCCGTACGACTCTGGGCGGCGACTTTTGGATTTAATGGACATGTCCATATTCGATTTTCTAACTGGCAACATGGATAGACACCACTATGAAACGTTCAAGTTTGTATTGCCGTTTTTTTTTTAATATAAATAAATAAATCGAGGCCGTCGTGGCGCAGACTAACTCTTGACGGCATGTGCATTTATTTAATTACTTTTTTTACATCAAATTATTTTTTTTGTAGGTGAATTCCTCCGCCTAGTGTTAAATCACCGCTTCCCACTTTCCGCCGAATTTTGGTTTGCCTGTTGAGCGGCCTAGCTCAACGCCGCGCTTTGCCTCGAAATCAGAACGAAGAAATGAAAATATTGAATATTTAATTTCCTCGAATGGGAATCGAACCCACAACCTGTCGCGTCACACAACTGGCCCTGCGCCACAACTGGCCTACAAATTAATCTTACATCTTACAGCTTGACATTTGAAAAATATGGCAATGTACGTATGTAAGATACTACTACAAATTCAATGGATAATAAAATCAATGATTTCTTCCACACTTTGACGCTGCATAGCAGTTTTGAAGATTTATAAGCTGCTGTCAACGGATATTTTGTTTATAATATATAAGCCTCAGTGTTGTTTTAGCTTCCAGAGCGAAAAAATTAAAAAGATTCAATCACCCCAGTGGGAATCGAACCCACAACATTCACGTGTACAATCAGACGCTATGCCGTTACACGCAAAAGCTGCGGCGATTTATTTAGAATTTTCTATATTTTGTACCTAATTTTTCGTTATTATTTTATTGTAGAATGTTCGGTAACGACACCTTCACGCTGCACCTGGACCAGGGCCGCGCGTTCGGGAAGGCCTTCCACGATGAGCTCAGTATCCTGGCGCCGCTGCTGCAGTGCTGCCTCGTCAGACACACCACGCTCCTAGCTCTGCTCAAGTAAGAGATAATACACGTCATTTTTTGAAAGGTCTAAGATTGTATAACTAAAACAAACAGTTTTTTTGGAATATCTTGGATTTTTATAGCATTTCTTTTTTGTATATAAATATTTATTTCTACCATTTTTTATAACAATTTTTCACAGGTAAATTAAATTTAATTAAAATAAAAAACAAATTTAAATAATCTATTTAGAAAGAGTGAAAACACTAATGTCGGGAGTCATTGTCGCATTTTGTCCGGTTAGGTGTCAGACATAGGATTGGACAACAGATAATTTAAAAAAATATTATAATACAAAAATAATAATAATTTAATTAAAATATTTAAAAAAAATACATTACTTTATGATATTTGGAACTAAAATTAACAAATCACAGTAGAATTTAGTCCATACGAAGAAGCTGAAGCATAATCCATATAATGTTGTGTATATGGAAGTAACATGTGAGTCATAAATTTACATATTTGACATTTAGAATTCATAAAATTTAAAATAAAATGCACAAGAAAATAATATTTCAAAAATGTGACTGCATAGGTATTTAAAAAAAATACTCGTGTAGGAAATTACAAATTCTTAATTTCACATTTATTCTAGTGTATTAGATTTTGTTAAAAATTATTCATTTATGTCATACTCAAACGCTGCTTGGTTCGTTTAACTTTTTAACTTTTTAACTTATTTTTATATTATAGCCAAAGGATAATATTTATTTTATAAAAAGTATCCCATGTCCTTTCTAATACCTCTAAGGATATGTGTGCAAAGTTTGATCATAATCGGTTAGGTAGTTTTAGCGAGAGAGTAACAAACTTACATTCACATTTATAATGATTATACGTAGTAGGATTAGAGAACTGTAAACGTGTGGGTGTAACAGGTTGTGGGTTCGATTCCCAATTGAGGAAATGAAACATATATTTTTTTATATCTCAATCTGTTAATTTATAATGTAGCTTCCAGAATTCGACGGATGATACGAAACGGAATCTAAAAATATTGCACATAACAGGATAGGCAAAGAGAACCTAGTGTTAAGATACTCCGTTCCCCACTTCCTGCTGAATTCTGGAGGCACTGCCTGCTGAGTGGCGGAACTTAACGCCGCTCTTTGTCTCGAAACCAGAGCGAAGAAAAGAAAATATAAATGTAAATAAATATTTAATTTCCTCGAGTGGGGATCGAACCTACAACCAGTCGGTTTTACAGTCACACTTTGTGCCTCTGCGCCTCTATTGTATGTATTTACTATTATTATAAAAAATATATATATTTATCTTCTAGACACCACAACGGCGTTCCTCTCTCAAAAGTTCTGCGAGAATCAATGAAAGTGGACCCAGTCTCACCTATACTTTGGGAACCGCACCTCGCCGCACTCGACCGCCGCGTCGTCATCGTTCTGGACGCCATACGGAAATGTATAGACAAATTAGAAAACCCCATACAGAATGAAATAAACGATTTTGTATGACAGGTGATTCGAAATTATACATTATACATACATATTGTGATATTGAGTATGGGGCCGGTGTCGATGTTCCTAGGAATGGATGGCTCATCTTGTATGATCATGTAACGTATCTTGGTAAATTTTAATGTACGGCTCCTTCTTAGTTAAAACGCTGCTGCTGTTTAGTTGAATTATAATAATTTTTATTATAGTAAATATATATAATTTCCTTATATCATTATTCAAGGGGAAAATTAAGTATACAATAGAAAATCTGTGCTTAGATAGCTACTTTATTGCGTAAAGAGAGAAACAATAAACCTTCCAAATCCAAACAGTTTGTAAGCTGACGTTGTATGTGATAGTGTGTGTAAAGGGGTGGTGCAATTTAACAGTAGTTGGATGGTCGGTGGCCTGAACTTGAGATATTTTTTTATTTTCTTCTATAAATCTTAAATTTAGTTCTTAACACAATGTTTAAATATATCTAAATGCTGGAAGCTTCTGTTTATACACATGGTTATTAATAAAATATATTTTTTTGTGTTCTCTATACGTATTATTTGTAATAAAAAAAAAAAGTAAAATGGGAAATAGATGAAGTTGAAACAGAATTCCATTAAATAAAGTAAGAAAATATGTTTTCTCTTTGAATAAATTTTAAAATATGATATTTCAACTGAAAATACATTAAAATGCAAAGTAATATTGACAAAATGTAGTACTATCATTCAATATAATTTCGTACTCTAGATTTTCTGTCCATAAAGAGATTAAATATATTTCTAGAAATTATGACAATATTATAAAAATATAAAATGAATAACAAAATACGAAATTAAATTCAGCGGATCTCTTAGAAATCGAAAGTCAGGATACTGATCATGTTGATGTAGATTAACATACATAAGTAAAAATTGAGAAAGTGACAGGCAAAAGAATAGACAAAAGGATTCGTACAAGTCTTTGGTTCAAAAGGACTATTAGAATTAAGATTTTGTGCCAAAGAACGTCCAAATGAAATCTTGAAGTTGAGAAGACCATTCCACTAAATCATATAGGGGCCGTTCAAGTATTATGTAAGCAGTTTTTTTGCGATTATTGACCCCCCTCCTCCCCTATGTCATCAAAAATAAGCAATCCTCTTACAAATATTTCATTGAAAACGTCAAAAATAAGCAAACACAAGATCCCCCGCCCCCCTACAGTGCTTACGTAATACTTGAACGGCCCTATAGCCATGTTGAATGCCAAAAATGGAAAAGGAAAAGAATTAAAAAATTGTACAAACCTATTCATATAATCTACAATAATATATTATAATTTTAATTTGTATGTATATATATTTTGAAAGTTTCAAGTCTGACACGCGCTCGCGTGACTTTGTACATAATAAATAAATAATGCAATTTTTTTTTAGTTTTTAAGTTTAACTATTTTAAGTTTTAGTTGTGAATCTGTTACCGTATAGCTCGAAGCTCAATGAAACATATCAAGCAAAGCGGCTTCGGCCGGTGATATTTATTTATATATACATACGTGACTGTTGTATTTGTTTTGTTGTGTGAGATTTTATTTAGTTTATTCTGACGTCCGAGTGCACCCACATTTCTTTGATGAAAATTTTAAAAATATCGTCTTTAGTGTAAAAGAAATATATGGACAATAGTACAATTGGCTCAGAAACCAATTTTGTTACAATTTGTTCATATAGAAAATAATTAATTTCTTGTGTATACACTCTGACGTTCTGTTAGAATTTATAATATATATTTATACTTCTTACTTATATCTTTACTTTTATATTTTTCTACCTATATCTGGAGCATATCAAAATGTATCTACAAGTTTACACTCAATTCATTTTATATTAAATCGTCTCGAAAAAAAATAATTAATCTTATACGTAATTAAATAATATATACAAATATCATTGGTCAGATGAGTTAGAATCCTCGTCAATTATAGTACGGTTGACGAGTTGTGTTCGCTCTGAAATAATTTATAAATAACTGCGTGGATTTGATTTTATGATTTTTCTTACTTATTATATTTTTTAATGAGTGAAAAAACGCGAAAGTTCAATAAACCTTATTTTACGACGGCCACATATACGGTACTATCAGTTTTTGACGTTGCTTAGTTACATTTTGGTACCTCCTCGAGGCTGATCTCTGGATGTTCTCTTGAATTTTTAATTTTATGTTTATTATTGGAAATTTCATTTTCTTTTTTCTTCTTTTATTTTTATACTATTTTGAGGTTTTCTTCTTTCAATGTTATTAAGCGTATATGATAGCTTCAAGGCAATTGAATATAAACATTAAAATGTAAAATTTTATATTTATATAATGTATCGTAATTTGCAAAAACACTACTTAAATTTGTTTAAGATTGTATCGTAGAGACGGCGGGGTCAGTTAGAGGCTTGTGTGCAATGGAAAGACTTGCCAAAGATGTATCTACATTGTTCATGTATCGACGCCGATGTAACGCGTCTGTTGATTGTTGATAAACTATGAAAATGTATTTGTGTTTTATTTTATTCTTATCACCTATATAATCACCACTCGCGGCTTCGCCCGCATACCACATATAATTATTTTTTTTTATTATGCTGAGGCAAGTCGTGCGCAGTGGCATAATGTTTGACTGTGAAACCGACTGGTTGTGGGTTCGATTCCCACTCGAGTAGATGAAATATTTACTTAAATTTATATTTCCATATATTTGTTTTTTTTTTGTTATGCTACATTTGCCAAGAGATTGATTATATCATTTATACATTCAATCATTTTTCATAATTTTGAAGAAATGGAAGCGATACGTGGCTACTTGCGAGGACTAAATCGGGGGCAAGGGCGCCCCCATAAGACTCGAGTCTATGCTTGGGGCCGTAAAGAGAGCGTTGAATTATTTTAATTTTACATTAGTTCAAACAACCCTAGGTTCCTTCCGCCTATCCTATAGGCATAATACAGCGTGACGGTAAAAAAATATATTGAGGCCCGTCCCGGCCCGTTAGGTTGTGGGTTCGATCCCCACTCAATTAAATGAAGTATTTATTTATGTACATTTATATTTTCATTTCTTCGCTCTGGTGTCGAGGCGCACGGCGTTGAGTTTTGCCACTTAACACGCAATGCTTCCAGAACTCGGTAAAAAGTGGGGAACGGAGTGTCTTAACAATTGGCACTACTAGCAGAGACTCTGCCTATCCTGCTGTGTGCGGGATACAGCGTGAAGCTAAAAAAATAAAAAATTAAACACACATTTTTCTCCCAATTTTTGGTAAATTTTTATTTTTTGTTATATTAAATTTAAGTTATGTAGCATTTGCCGCATACATTTTTAATATTTTTTTATAAAAGCATTTTATATATTCATATTTTGTATTGCTACTCCAATAGCCCGGTAACGTTCATAGGCCTAGCCTTATAACGACATCGCCCATAAAGAGGCGACATGTTGCTGAAAAACATGCGTGAAGATATTTTATGAAAATGTAGGGAGAGATTTTTTTTAAAAAACCAAATTAAATCCCGCATACAGCAGGGTAGGCAGAGGGAACCTAGTGTTAACACACTCTGTTCTCCACTTTCCGCTGAATTTTTCAAGGGATTGTGAAAATATAAAAAAAATAGTTCCTTAATCCCCCTCGAGTGGGTATCGAACCCACAACCTTGACCACCTATACCACGACGGCCTCAAACAAAATAAAACTATTTTCAATACTTTCACTTCAGATCTAATAAACACAATGTAAAATTAGTTATTATATAATGAGAAGGAAATTATAATTTAATGACATTTGAATAAATAGATCCCACGTTTTAAGTATAAATAAAATTTGACAATTTGCCGTTGTGGCGCCGTGGTACAGCGTCTGGCTGTAAACGTGACGATTGTGGGTTCAATTTCCACTCTCGGAATTAATTAATTTTATTTCTTAGATCTTGTAGCAAGAGACAGCGCAGCGTTGGCGCTAGGTTTCCTCTGTCTACCCAAACATTAAAAACAAACAAATCTATATCTACATTAATTCAGCTAATTTAATGCTCAAAAACAAACAGTTTATTTCCCAAAACAACTATATTTATAAAAAATAATAAATCAGCTTCACGCTGTATCCCGCACACTGCAGGGTAGGCAGAGGGGACCTAGTGTTAAGACACTCCGTTCCCCACTTTCTGCCGAATTCTGAAGGCATTGCGTATTGAGTGGCAGAACTCAACGCCACGCTTGTCCTCGATACTAGAACGAAGAAATGGAAATCATCTGCTTGCGTGGGGATGGAACCCACAACCAGTCGATTTTACAGTCACACTTTATGCCCCTGCGCCACGACTGGCCTCAAAAAATGTTCCAAATCGAATTATACAGCAAAAGGTTCGCGGGTCAGTGATCCTTGATGTAATAACATAAAGGTCACATAAAGCTGAAGAAACACAAAGATATGGGCGGCCGCTATAAAATGCGAATATGAATGGTAAAAGATTTGCCATAACATTTTTTACGGGTTTTTTGTTGCATATTAATAAAGAAAATTGTTGTTTTCTTTTTGTTGTTTTTATATATTTATTTTTCCCAGTAGTTTTTTGTGTGTGTAAACTGTTACTGTGGTTGCACATACAACGAAGTGGTTGTCGTTTGTAGTTCACTTTTTATTTATATTCAGCTTCAGCTTCACGCTGTATCCCGCACACTGCAGGGTAGGCAGAGGGAACCTAGTGTTAAGACACTCTGTTCCCCACTTTCTGCCGAATTCTGGAGGCATTGCGTGTTTAGTGGCAGAACTCAACGCCGCGCTTGTCCTCGACACCAGAGCAAAGAAATGGAAATATAAATTTAGGTAAATATTTCATCTCCTCGAGTGGGGATCGAGCCCACAACCAGTCGGTTTTACAGTCACACTTTGTGCCACTGCGCCACGACTGGCCTCACAAATATTTATTTATCTAAATAACGTTCGTGTTTATTAACATTATCATTTCAAAGACAACATCGATATATTGAAAACTAAAGTTTCAGTTTTCCAATGTAATAAAATAGTTACGAGTTCTTACTGTCATTTAATCGATCATAATACTTTATATCGATATAACTTTTTTATTTATAAATCGATTGAAATAAAACGAATGTTAAGAGAAGTTTGCCAAATTACAATAGTGAAATTGCACTTAAATTGGTTTAGCCGTTTAGGAGATTAGCCTGCACAGACGCACATATAGTCATAGTATCTGAATGAGGCCGTTCGTGGCGCAGCGGCACGAGGTGTGACTGCAAAACCGACTGGTTGTGGGTTCGATCCCCACTCGAGGAGATGAAATATTTACTTAAATTTATATTTCCATTTCTTCGCTCTGGTGTCGAGGTTAAGCGCGGCGTTGAGTTCTGCCACTCAACACGCAATGGCCTAAGATCCCATCGTTTAAAACTGTAGGGATTAGATTTTCTAATGAAACTTATATTTAAGAATGATATATGATAGCAGAATAGATTACACTAGGGTTGCCCAAAAAAATCCTGCCGCAAACACCTTTAATTAATGTTTTTCGTAACTCGTTTTTGGAGAAAATTGCACTCATATGTTTTTTATGTGAATCGCACATCATTTGAAAGAAAATCGCATAAGGAATTGGAAAAACAATGGTTGCCAGCTCTCAGTCTGCCGCAAGTCCAAGGTTGCCTGGTTTAAAGAGGTTACTTAATGTGAATATTTGCACTCATGTGTTTTTTTAATGAATTATATATCAAATTAAAGCTTATTTTTTTGTCATCACTAAAACACATGGTTGCCTGGAAAATGGCTGCCGCAAGCAAAGGTTGCCATCATTCGAAATATTTTATTCTGATTCCGTTTGACTGAGAATAGACGATGAAATACGCGATTTGCCTTATGTTTTAAAGTAAAATATTATAAAAAAGAAAGTCAATCTTAAAATTAATATTTATTCTAGCTGTTCACCTGTTAAATGATGATTTTAATCATATTAAGTACATACAAAAAACTATTTAAACATGAAATCATCCTTATTTTTCCATTGAAATAATGAGTCTATGATATTAAGTCTTTGTTAAATCTGTTTTCTAGATATTAATACTCGTTTAAATCGTTATTTTAAAAAGACTAAATTATCATCTATATATATAAAACAAGTACCTGACTGACTGAGGTAAGACGCACGCACAGCCGCTGATGGTAGAAACGTGAAATTTGGACAGATGTTTTTTTTCGTAATCTGGACATCCACTAATAAGGGATTTTAAGAAAATTGAACCCTAAAGGAATAAAATAGGGGCTGAAAGTTTGTATGGGTTTTTTTTAATCGGCACCGATTTTTATAATATTTGAAATTCAGACTCCTAAAAATATTTTATTGAACTTTTTAGTTTTTTAGAATTCACCCCGTAAGGGTTCAAATAAGCGGGCGAAGCTGCGCGCGCCCACTAGTTTTAAATAAACGTTTACAAATATCGTTCTATTATAAGGTATTAATTACATAATGTTTTCATAATATAATGTAGGTTGACAATTATTGCAGATATTTTATTTATTAATCAAGAAAATATGGAAAATTACCTCGTTATAAACTCTCAATCTCTCTCTTCGTCCTCAGAGAAAAATATATAATATTAAACATTAAATTTAATTATACTTATCAAACATTAACTATACTTACGTTTTGCATTAGAAAATAATTGAAAAATAAAAATCAAATCAGATTCACGCTGTATCCCGCATGCAGCAGTGTAGGCAGAGGGAACCTAGTATTAAGACACTCCGTTCCCCACTCTCTGCCGAATTCTGGAGGCATTGCGTGTTGAATGGCAGAACTCAACGCCGCGCTTTGCTTCGACACCAGAACGAAGAGATGGAAATATAAATTTAAGTGAATATTTCATCTCCTCGAGTGCGGTTCTTCTTTATATTTTTTTTTTTACAACAATGAACTTTTTGTAACAAGTGATAACCGTGCATTGTGTTACTATTTAAGAAAATGTTACTGTATATAAAAATTATTTTTTGGCGAAACAACAACATAATTTTACACTTCAGACTCATTATTAAATTCCACACACATTTTCGCACAAAAAACAGATCTTCATTTTTGTCATGTTAACTAAAAACGTCTTCAATCCAAAACGAAAGGTAAGTAACTAAGTAATATGTTCAAAAACATCTCATTTGGCCATCTGCACTGTTATTGCATTTAGAAACAATACATCTACGAAAATAAAATTATTGCATTTTGTTTGCTTTGTATACCACCGCAAAAAGTTTATCTATAGTAAAAAGTAGACAACTAATTGATATTTGCCGACTCCTGGTCATAAACCTTAAATAGCGTTTATTATTCGGCATTACTGTCGAAATTTCTTAGAATTTAAAATTAAATTAAATTAAATTACTGCTGCTTCACGCTGTATCCCGCACACATTAGGGTAGGCAGAGGGAACCTAGTGTTAAGACACTCCGTTCCCCACTTTCTGCCGAATTCTGGAGGCATTGCGTGTTGAGTGGCAGAACTCAACGCCGCGCTTAACCTCGACACCAGAGCGAAGAAAATGGAAATGTTGATTACTTAAATTTATTAAGTAAATATTTCATCTCTTCGAGTGGGGATCGAACCCACAACCAGTCGGTTTTGCAGTCACACCTCGTGCCGCTGCGCCACGACCGGCCTCTTAGAATTTATTTGTGATAAATTAATTTTATTTATTATAATTCTATCATATATATTTCTTTCAATGCAAATTCTTAAAAGTTGCGTGAGAAAAAAAAGATTGCGGCAACCGTTATCAAAAAAAAAACGAGAAAAAAAATTCATACGAGCAGAGGACAAAGAGAGAGAGAGTATATTGAAATGTTATTTTCCATATTTTCTTAATTAATAAAAAAACTTACGCAATAATTGTCGCCCTTCATTATCTTAAGGAAACATGATGTAATTAATACCTTATAATAGATTGATATTTGTAAGCATTTATTTAATAAGATAATTTAGTTGTTTTAAAATGATAATTTAAATTAGTATTAGTATTTAGAAAACAGATTTAGCAAAGACTTAATATCATGGGTTCATTATTTCACTTGAAAAATAAGGATGATTTCATATTTAAATAGTTTTTTGTATGTTCTTAATATGATTAAAATCATCATTTAACAGGTAAATATCTAGAATAAACATTAATTTTAAGATTGACCTTCTATTATATAATATTTTAATTTAAAACATAAGGCAAATCGCGTATTTCATCGTCTATTCTCAGTCAAACGGAATCAGAATAAAATATTTCGAATGATGGCAACCTTTGCTTGCGGCAGCCATTTTCCAGGCAACCATGTGTTTTAGTGATGACAAAAAAATAAGCTTTAATTTGATATATAATTCATTAAAAAAACACATGAGTGCAAATATTCACATTAAGTAACCTCTTTAAACCAGGCAACCTTGGACTTGCGGCAGACTGAGAGCTGGCAACCATTGTTTTTCCAATTCCTTATGCGATTTTCTTTCAAATGATGTGCGATTCACATAAAAAACATATGAGTGCAATTTTCTCCAAAAACGAGTTACGAAAAACATTAATTAAAGGTGATTGCGGCAGGATTTTTTTGGGCAACCCTAGTGTAATCTATTCTGCTATCATATATCATTCTTAAATATAAGTTTCATTAGAAAATCTAATCCCTACAGTTTTAAACGATGGGATCTCCACCTACAATGCCTCCAGAATTCGGCAGAAAGTGGGGAACGGAGTGTCTTAACACTAGGTTCCCTCTGCCTACCCTGCTGTGTGCGGGATACAGCGTGAAGCTAATCTGAATGTTCCATCACGCTGGTTCAGAGACGTAAGTTAGGGTTTAACTAGGATTAACTTTAAGAAAATAAAAATATTTACGTAGGTACATTTCTCAAACGATAATAAAATAAATAACTTATTCGAATTCCAACCCTTTCCTCTTACCTCTTAATGAAACTTAATACAAAAGTTAATAACAAAACTTAAACAGTAAAATCATAGTAAATTAATTGCAATACCATCCGAAGCAAGTATGTTTTAATAAACCCGTTGGCATAATTTAACAAATCGGATTTTCTAATTAAGCACAAACATTAAATTCTCAAGAATTTTCTTTGTGTAAAAGAGCTATATTAAAGGAATATTTTAATAATAGAAGGGCTACATCCAGATTTGGTGAAGAGAATTATGGAGAAACGCGACGACCGTCAGTTGTTTTGAGTTACTTACAATTTGCTGGCAATTGTTAGAAAATGGTAATTATAAACATTTCAACGAACAATTCCATCGAGATTGAAGCATTTTTGATAACGTTCTGATTATAATTGCGATTTAGAAGGAAATTAAGTAATTTTAATATTCTTTTTTATGCGTGCGCTTAAAATTTAATTGTTTGTGTTTAATTTCTTCTAAATACGGTTAACATCCGTGTTGTAATCTGGATCTATACCTGTAGGATCCATAAAATATATATTAAGACTAGAGGCACAGGGGCACAAGCATCTGAAACGCTGCAGGTAGTGGGCTCAATTCCCGCTCCATGAAATTAAAAAATAAATAAATCAAATAAATCAGCTTCACGCTGTATCCCGCACAATGCAGGGTAGGCAGAGGGAACCTAGTTTTAAGACACTCCGTTCCCCACTTTCTGCCGAATCTGGAGGCATTAAGTGTTGAGTTGCAGAATTCAACGCCACGCTTTTTCTCAACACCAGAGCGAAGAAATGGAAATATAAATTTAAGTAAATATTTCATCTCCTCGAGTAGGGATTTCATTTTATCGCTTTGGTATGTGTTGCGAGTGAGTTCCGCCTCAGCATGTAATGCCTCCAGAATTCGGAAGAGAGAAGGGAAGGGAAGTATCTTAAACAGAACGAAGTGCCTTAACACTAGGTTCCCAGATCCCTTCTGCCAACACTGCTGTGTGCAGGATACAACGTAAATTAACAAAAAATAACTAACTTAATATTTGTAAGGTCAATTTCAAATATAAAACCAAAAAAAATATCCAAAATGCATCGGCATATTTAAAGAACGTTCACTTGTTGTCCATACAACATGGCTGTAGAGTGATTTATTCGAATTCTGGCGCTAGGCGGCGTTAGACTATTGTTTTTAGTCAATTTATCGCCGATACCCGAATAGCAGTCACTGGCACTACAATTCACTCGACAACGGCTATTGACGACAATACGGAGGTATTGTTCACTCCATATGGTGTTCCAATATTACAAATGAGGTATCCGCTGCCGATGACTTTATAGACAATGGCGGTATCGCACCTTGCTTGAATACTTGCTTTAGTTTAGTTTAATATTTATATATAGATGGAATTGAAATTTATTGAAGACTGTGGGCGCGCGAGGCTTCGCCCGCTTATTTGCACCCTTGGGGGTGAATTCTAAAAAAACCACGAAACACGTGTTCAATAAAATATATTTAACAGTCTGAATTTAATTTTTTCTAGAAATCAGTATCGGCTGTGCGTGCGTCTTACCTCAGTCACTCAGGTACATATCCCTTTATATATGTAGATAATAACAATTAGTTAATAATTTTAAAATATTACTTAGTAATAAAGTATTAGCGACAAATTTGGACATCACTAGATTATCTCCGCCTATCCAGATATACGAGCTCGTATACCAGATTCAACAAGCTGAAAAAAATTTTTTGATACTAGCTTAGAATATTTCACACATATATTTTTTACAGAATATACTAAATCAATGAGGCCAGTCGTGGCGCAGCGGCACTAGGTGTGACTGTAAAACTGACTGGTTGTGGGTTCGATCCCCACTCGAGGAGATGAAATATTTACTTAAATTTATATTTCCATTTCTTCGCTTTGGTGTCGAGGTTAAGCGCGGCGTTGAGTTCTGCCACTCAACACGCAATGCCTTCAGAATTCGACAGAAAGTGGGGAACGGAGTGTCTTAACACTAGGTTCCCTCTGCCTACCCTGCTGTGTGCGGGATACAGCGTGAAGCTGACTTACTAAATCAATTATCTTAAAAGCATAGCGCATTTCATTGATAAAGTCTAATCCAATATATATGGATTATGTACATACAACCAATATGCATATAGTTGATATACTGAAGATCAAGAGCCGGGATACCTGTTTGCCTTTGATTTAGCAAATGGTGTTGAATGTGCGCTGTTAGCGTGCGTGCTTCGATTCCGGAAATTCGATTAATTGATGTCTGATATAAGATGATATGATATATTGGTATAGATTGAATTAGCGTAAAGTGAGTGGTGGCAATGCGGCGTTGAGTTCCGCAAAAGAACACGCGATGCCTACAAAATTTAGCGGAAAATGGGTAATGGAAGTTTTAAATCGGAATAGAGTGTCTTAACACTAGGTTCCTAGGTACCCATTGCCTACTCTGCTATGTGAGGGATATAACGTGTTTTTTTTAGTTTCACGCTGTATCCCGTACAAAGCAGGGGATACAGAGGGAACCTAGTGTTAAGATACTCCCTTTTCCGTTTCCATACAACGTGTAACTAAATAAAATAAAAATATTATAAAAAAATAGTGTATAGTGGATGACTATGATGAATCTATAGATTTAGAATAAGAAATGATTATTCAGGTCCGAATCGATTACAGTAAATATTCTCCTCAATTTGCTACAATTCCTAACAAATTGCTGGTCCAATTATGGAAAGCTAATGTGAAAATTTACAAAATAAAATATGATATAAATATAAACGTGATAACTTTCATAAGGAAATGTCTAAAAGATGTA